>JAGFNQ010004681.1:128538-154335 GCA_024364735.1 Boesenbergia rotunda
CTCTCTAGGCATACATCATCACCATGTGGGGAAGTTGAATCTTCGACTGCCCCTTGGTGACAATCAGAAAGAATGCAGTCTAAGACAACCTTATACAAAACATTACTAACCGGGCTCATGTTTTTGGCTACAAAGATACGGTCTCAAGTACATCGAGGTCTTAAAATAATACTGATGATCTGATCTATGGTGACACTTGGTAAAGTTAAAGACTCAGCAACTGTGGGGAAACATGTAAACTGGCTATTTGAAACTCTACATCCTAAAAATGACCGTAACACATCGGGGTGTGAATGGAATGGTAATCCCTTGTACCATTGACTCATATACCTCGTTCTAGGCATCAGTAGATGTAAGGTTGGCATAGAATTTCTTACATAAGTCAAAATTGATAAAGTGCTTACAATAGACCAATTGTTCTAACTCAAAATATACAATGATCTCAATGATGTGAGGGGTGATATCCTGGAAATATGATTTGTTGAGGTAGCGACAATTCATTAAAATGATAGTCGCATCGTTAAAAACATTCTGACACTCCTCGGAATGAAATTGAGGCCCCTCCGGATCTACCTGCCCTTGGTGAGATGACCCCTCACCCTTTTGCTCTTATGTGCAACCCTAAGATGTGACATACCAATGCATGTACCAAACCCACCCCATAAGGAGAGAAAACAAGGAAAACCACCAAAATAAGGCAAATCAATTCCAAATCATGAACTAAATGTGAAAAATAACTTATATAAGTTATTACTGTTTTCCCGCTCGTTTCATGACGACAAATGATGAAGATTGACTTGAAAAGAGAGGTTTTCCTAGCTCTAGGTTTAGATCCGAGGTAGAGGGAGGCTAGGAAGATGTTTCTAGAGCTTGAAAGGACTTTAGGGCACAGGGGGAGATCGGAGAAGAAGAAGACTCGCAGGGGGTGGCACTCAAAACCCTAGGTTCGGCCACCCCTGCGCGGCCATTCTTTTAAAAAATCCTCGCATACCAATCGACTGCCCCTGGGGCAGTCGACTGCGGAACTGAACCGAAAGTTCAGTCGACTGCCCTAGGGGCAGTCGACTAGTAATGTTAAATTCTCACTTTCTGATTTACACTAGGCCAGTCAACTGGTTCTGAACCAGTCGACTGACACCCTGATTTCAGCCCTTTGTCCTAATTTCAGAAATGCCTAATTAAATTCATAAATCTCTAAAAAATCTAAAATTTCATGGAGAGATTTGTAATACCTATGTCTACTTGGGAAAAATACATTTTCAAGTAAATTTACTCTCGATCCCAAGATTGACACGAAATTCAAAACTACCAAAATAATGTCATTGAAACTTAACTAGAAGTTCTATTTTTGATCTCTTCTTGATGCCTCTTCTCACACTTAACCATTATACATTCCTGACACTTATTTATATGACATCTACATATTAAAAACTAATTTTCGTACAATATGAGTCTATTTTGTTGGTGCAGGAAGCACCATATCGAACCTTGTTTTGATATTGGCAAAGGATTCAAAGTTAAGTACTATTTGTGATCTAATAAAGTTACTCAAGTGTGCAGGAAAGTCCTAGTTAATCTAGGCAATAAGTCCAGGCCACGGGCTGGGCAACTAAGTCCTGACATAAGGTTGGGCAATAAGTCCTGGTCGTGGATTGGGCACTAAGTCCTGGCCGACGATTGGGCACCAAAGACCTGGTTCGAGGAATTGGGCACTAAGACCTGGCCGAGGGCTGGGCACCGAAGACCTGGTTCGAGGAATTGGGCACTAAGACCTGGCTGAGGGCTGGGCACCGAAGACCTGGTTCGAGGAATTGGGCACTAAGACCTGGCCGGGGGCTGGGCACCGAAGACCTACTCGGAAGGTGGGCACTAAGACCTGGTCGCTGATTGGCCACGAAGACCTGGTGAGTAAAGCTGGGCAAAAGTCCAACCGGAGGAGCCGGTTGGCAAAAGGTAAATTCTCCTGAGATGAGTAGGTGAGGATGCGTTCCCCGTAGAGGGAACAGTAGGCGTCGGTTTGACCTAGGGTTCTATTTGGGAGACCCAAAGTCAGAACCAAGACAGCTATGACTGTAAAATCTAACGTATATTCTTGCCTTGTCTGTGTTGGTACTAACCTTGAATGCAGGGACCGAAGGAGTGTGTTTCTGTAGCTCAGAACGCCCCAAAGGAGAGGGGCAAGAACCTAGCCTAGGCGCCCGGGAGGTCCCGGGCTCCCAAGGTCAAAGCCAAACGAGCAGTTAAGCAAGAATCGCTTCGAAAGCTTAATGGGCCAGGCGCCCTGATGGTCCCGAGCACCCTGAAGGTCCCGGGCGCCCTGGATGTCTCGGGCACCCTGGGTCCAAGCTAAATTGTGATCGAAGCAAACTCAGCCACGAAGCCAGCAGACCAAGTCAATCGGGGTGCCCCCAGTGTCCCGGGCTCCCCCGTCAGCTCCAAGGCCGATTCTGGAGGGATAAGCACTGACCGAGCTGCGGATGAGATTTCTCGGATCCGAAGGCACGTGTCAGGCGCCCCCAGGAGCACTATAAAAGGGGCTCGACCCCAAGGCTTCAGGACATTAATTTGCCAACGCCTCTATGCTCTTCGTTCAAGCGCTCTGCTCTGGAAACCTCCGATCTCGAGATTCTAGCGCCGACGACAACCCTCTGCTCCGAAGTACGATCCACACCGGGCGTCGGTAACGAAGAGTATAATTTTCTTTATTGCACTACTATTGTAACAATCTTTGTAAATCTTTGCGCCATTATAGAATTGCCCGCAGTAAACGGTCAAGGACCGTGGGCCTTGGAGTAGGAGTCGACCGTGACTCCGAACCAAGTAAAAGTACTTGTGTTCTTCTTGTGTGTTTGTTTTCATTTCCGCTGCGTAATTTCTCTCAATCTTATCCGAAACGTTTTCACGATATTCACCTCCCCCCTCTATCGTGTTTACTCGATCCAACATATTTCATCTTTTCCTCCACAAACCTTCTTTTAATATGTCAATTCCCTAGGATTAAGACTCATACTAGCCTTCCAAATCTTTTGGCACATTCCATAGTCCATCTAATCTCCTAGGAGGAATCCTCCTGAGATCCATTGACCATGGATCTCATTTTGCCTTTTAGACCTCCCCCTTAAGCTCCTAGCCCTAGTCACCTCCCTAGGTGACTCATCTACAAAGGCATGACCACACCGGTATACCTCCGGTGCTTCTTGACCTTCAACTCTTACTCTCTTGACCTTGTGTATCTTTTTCTTGGTCAAGTTCTTCTTCTCCTCATTAAATGGCTCCTCCTTGTCATTTTTGATCTTTCCCTTGCTATAATCATATGGCATCCTTGAATATTCTTTTTTACTAACATTTGACCCCCTAGATTGGTATCCTAGTCCCGGCCTACCATTTTTAAGGTGTTGATCATCTAGTATCGTACCCAAACCCTTGGACCCCCTAATGAGTCTATCTAGGTTCTTTTCTAATTTATCAAGCTTTGCCCTCAACGCTTGATTTTCCCTTTTTAGATTCCTAACCTTAGTATCACCATGTCCATTTTAATCATTCCTAGGTCTATCCATTTTTCTAGGCATGTGTCTCCCTTTCTTAGGGTTAATGTCTTGGTCCTTAGGCCTAAAAGCCCTAGATTTATCATGAGACATGGATTTTTTAGAATTTTGGCACGCAATGATATTTCTATTTTTATCATGATACTTGAAACCAAAATTACGCATAGGCAAATAATTTTCATGATTTCTAGCATTCATAGAAACATTTGAAGCATACATAAAGTTAGGGATTACCTCCCTTACCCTTGTAGCTCCCCCTTGATGTGAGCTCCTCTTCTTCTCATCTTTTTCCCATCTTCTCAAATGCTCTATTTTCTTGAGCTCTCCTTTTCTTGGACATTGGGTGTGGTAATGTCCTAGCTCCCCACAAGTGTAGCACCTAGTGTGCTTCTTTTCTTTCTTTTCCCTACAACCAATGTTAGAATTTAACGGAATTCACTACAAAAAAAAATGCTTTTAATGACATTGAAAAGTGTCATCATATATTACTTATATTGACATTTTTGATATAGTGACATTAAGTTATAATGTCCTCTATAGTGATGTCATCTAAAATCTTATCACTTATGACAATTCTTAATGTCACTATAAAATAGAAATAGTGACAACACTAATAGCATGAATAATTGTTATAGTGACAAAAAAGAGTGTCATTATAAAATTTATAATGATATTTATACATGTTGTTTTATTATAGTAATGATGACAAATTTATATGTCCTTTAAAATTATTTATCAAGACAATTATAAGTGTCTTGAATTTTATTTATAGTCATAATAAAAAATGTCACTAATGATAGTTTATAAAGTTAATTTAAAATGTCTCGTTATATAATTTATAGTGACACATATAAATATTTGCTATATTAGTCTATAAGGACATTTAAAATTATCATTAATAGTTATTTATTATGACATTTTGAAATGTCTTCATATGAGTTTTATAATAATATTTTTATCTACATAATTTGGTAGTCTATTGCGACATAAAAAATATCATATATTAATAAATATCTCACCCATTTTCAATATTTTCATGATATAAATATTTACGCATATAACTAATTAACATAAACACAAATAAAAATTTTAAATTAAAATTAAAGTGTTAATCAATAATTGCCAATTTTTTTGCAATACAAGACTGTCAAATTGGTCACCCCAAAAAATATCTATGCACTAATCACAATACAAATGTACCCAATGTATTTAATTTAAGAACTAGCAAAAAATTAAGTCTCTCCTAAAACAAAACATAACCAAACTTCCAAACTTTGCTGCATCTTCAATCTTCAACCATCACATCTTGAACAAAATCTAATATTCTTGTCACCTATAAAAAAAATCATATATTAATTTGTGTAAATGAAATAAAATTAAAACAAACAAATCTCAACAGTACTGATATTGGCTCTCCAAAAAAAACTCATTGATCTTGATAAGTGAAAGATGTCCTTTAGATTTGCCAAATCTGAAAGATATCTACTCATATCGCTATTTAAGTTTCTTCATATACACTATTACAAGCAAAGCCAGATAGATGCACATGACCATGAAGAAAGAAGCTAGGCATGAATGAATGCAATTAAACTGATATATATGGTTTATGGCTTGTCATATGAATTCCATGGCTCACATACAAAAAGATTCACATGTACAATAACTTTTATTGTTATATTTAAACACAGTGCATCACTATTTGTGTGACGCCCGCCCTTATATCTACCCTCGGGGCGGGGTCACGTGCACTTAATCTCTAAATCCGCATATAAAATTTTTCTTTCTAAAGTACTAAGGACAAAGTACTAAGCATGCTTATTTAACCTATAACATAATAGGTTTCACTTATCATAAAATCAAGTATATAAGTGATTCAAGTATAACATTCATTACTAATAAATGTTAACACAGTATGATAATGTAGATATGAAGATCTTTATTCCCGAGCCACCACCCCACACATCTTCAGCTCTCCTGCCTCTTCCTTCAGTTCAAGTGTTTCTTACCGCTATCTGCAGCATAAGAAAACATGAAACTAGTAAGCAAAACATGCTTAGTAAGAATCCGGGCCTACTCGCAAAATCCATATCGATACATCATATCATGTACACAGTAATCAAGATAGCATTATAAGCATCATAAGCATTGCTTCACATACCTCTAAGTGCTTCACCGCACAAGATCATATCATAATAGGAAATGTTTTTCAAAAGATTCCATAATGGTAAGTACTTCAAAATATCATATCATCATCCAGGGCCCAGTTGTCGTACCACATCATGCGCGTTCCCTAATAAATTGGGGTAGCGAGCCACCAATCTAATTAGAGCAGGACCCTTCCGTCCTACCAATGCCATGACCTTAACATGCACATTGGATTTGTTTAACGACCCCCTTCCGAGTCGGGTACACAACTTTCAAAGTAAAGTAATTTATCATGCAATTACTCATATATGTATATGCCTAAAGGTACTCTTAATCACTTCTCAAAGGGACACACCACACATTCGGGTGCTCTTGATCCCTTAGGGACACACCACACATTCGGGTGCTCTTGATCCCAGTTTCAATAGAGTATCCTTTTGTTTCAAGCATATTATCCACACATCATGTTCATACATCATATGTCATCCATGTTCATACATCACATGTCATCCATGTTCATACATCACATTTCATGCATACATGCATCATGTTTTCATACATGTTCATATATTCATCATATTTTATTCATGTTCATACATACATCATATGTCATACATGTTCATATGTTCATCATATTTCATACATGCCTCATAATTCGTACATGCATCATATTTCAATCAAACATCTTATTTAATCATCTCATGCATATACATCTCATATCATTTCACATACTCATCACATAAAATAATTCCACCTTCCTAAACCCTAATGTTCATCATATTTCATACATGCCTCATAATCCGTACATGCATCATATTTCAATCAAACATCTCATTTAATCATCTCATGCATATACATCTCATATCATTTCACATACACATCACATAAAATAATTCCACCTTCCTAAACCCTAATGTTCATCATAGGTAAATCAATCATCCCTAAACCCTCATCTTCCTAAGTTGGCCGAATATTGTAAGGGTAGGGTAGGCTAGGTTTTTGACATCCAATCTTCACACAAATATTTATCCAAGCACCTTACCTACACTACTAACCATTTACTCATCCTAGGATAACAAACAACCCAAAACTCTAATTCAATCCTCTTGGGCCGAAAGTTGTAGGATAGGGTAGGCTTGGTTTTTGGCACCAAATTCTCACACAACCAATTATACAAACATCTTGTATACAATATCATACCATACATTAAACATGGATAAACTTTTGGATAATTCCACCCTCACTAATCCCTTCTCTAGGTCTTGGCCGAAACTTACACAAGGGGTAACCCTAGAATTTTGTACATAACACCATTAAGAAAACCCATACACATTTACATTAAGTTTTAAGGAATGTATTCCTATAACCAAAGGGACCAAGGCCTCCCTCCAAGGGGGTGGCCGAAAGTCTCCCAAGGGGAAACCCTAGTGTTTTGTTCTCCCAAAAATTTGGAAACAACACCTATGGGTCTAAAATCCCTAGGGCACTAGCATGTATCAAGATTTGACAAAGAAAACTTCACTTGGACCCCTTACAAGGGGTGGCCGAAACTTCCTAAGGGAAGTCTTGTGATCTTTTGCAAAGAAATGCACACAACAAACGTTCAACAACAATTATGCCACAGGCGAGAGGATACTTACATCCTTGCGCTTGAATTTACTCTTCTCTTTAAATTGTAGGGTACCCTACACTTGGAGGGTGAGTGAGAATCCTTCTCTTGGAATCTTCCTCTAAGCCTTCTTGAACTTAGTAGTGACAAGGTCTTTGGAGAGTTTTCTTCCTTCCAACTTTTTCTAGGGCTAGAACCCTAGATCTTGTTTTCGAAAATGGAAGGGGAAGGGAGAAAGGGGGTCTCGGTTTTGGAAGATGAAGAGGAAGAAGAAAAGGAGAGAAGGAAGTTGCTCCAACTTCCACCTATTTATACTTTTCTCATGAAAAGACATGTCTCTTCACTCTTACACACTTAACAAGCATGTTTCTTATTCTCTCAACAAGAAACAATGCTTGGTGTAGTGGTTAAGGCATGGAGAGTGCAACTAGGAGGTTCAAGGTTCAAATCCTTGCTTCCTCCTTTCCACCTCTTCTTTTTATTTTATTTTGCACTAATCCATATCCAACCCCTTAAGCCAAACCCATCATGAAATTTCATAACAATAATAATATCATGAATTTCCTTAACATTTCATAATATTTCATGATAATATTTCGTATTCTTCCATAATAATATTTCATCATGAATTCATATTATTATCCACATAATATTTTATAAGGAATTCATAATATTATTCATGGTGAAATTTCGGGGTGTTACAATTTGTTTTCACTGTCTGCTATCTACGATTATTATAACAAAAAGTTTTCAATTCTTTGTTACTTCAAGAGCTGTGCCAGTGTGAATGCATAAAGTTAAACCAGACAAAACAAAATGCATAAAGTAGACAAAACTTTGAATGTTTAACGAATGCTATTTGTATAGGACAAAGAAACATCCGGTCAAAGTAGGAAAGAAAGCATTGTCGCCTAGTTGATAATTCAGATCCAGTGAGAATGCAAAGTAAAACTACCACGCCGATAAATATTAAATTCAGATCCAGCAAAGAATGCAACACTGCCAGTATTTGGAAATGCTTCTAGATTGTCTTGAGTGAACCTTTAGAAGTTGAGATTTTAGAAGTTGAGATTGTCTTTTGGATTTTACCTACAGAAGTTGAGATTTTAGAAACAGAAAAGGCACACAAATCGCAAACTAAAATCTTTACTAACTGCCCTTTATTGCAACTTGACCCCAACTACTGGATTTGCAAGATGTCTCTTAATGCAATAAATTGAGCCTTTTATCCTAGCTCATAGTTTCTTGGAAATCTTATTAAAACAATTGTGTTTAGTGAACAAACTGAATTTGATCAACCCAAAGCTTTAAGTGAACTGTTCAAATCAAGCTATAATCTCTGGTTTATCATGTTGTTTTTCCAATAAATGTCACTAAAAGGGGTTGGCAGGATGCATGCACACCTTGCCACCATTGTCCCCACACCATCCCTGGTAAATAATTCTAGCAGCAAGGACCCACCAAGAGTACCATCAATTATGTGAGCTCTTTGAACTCCACCCTACAAAGACAAATAATCTGCTTGAATATAAAAGCTTTGAAAGAGCTGCACGAGAGTTTTTCAAAGTCAATTCCAACACAAAATTACTTAAGAAATGCTTCAGCAAACTGTAATTGATTGGAGAAACTGAAGGTAGATAGATATCAACTTTGAGACACTAATTAGCCAATGTGGTGTCTTCTACTTTAAGGACTATAGAAGTTCAGAGCTTTTAAAAGAGGACTATGGGCAATGAGGATACTTTTTTTTTTATTTAAGAGAATAATTTGGTAAAACAGATGGCTCCAAAGGCTTATATATCCTATAAACATAACCAATGATGGTAGGAATAAGGTATTCACACCTTCAAGAACTTACTCTGCACACATAGGCTGCAGCAGCTAGCTCCGAGAGGTAACCACTTAACCTAATAGGTTGTTCTTCTTGCCCAATAGCAAACCCCTGTTTTCCCGACCATAGACCATTCTCATTGTCAAACCCAACACCGTTATGAAATGTTGCATTACGCCTTCTATTATGTGCTTTTTCATTCCTGGAGAGTTTATTATCTTGATGTGAATCAATACACCCTAGAGAACAAATCAATTCTTCACCTCCAACCTGGACATAATTCTCAGTTACTAAACTTTCCTTGGAGTGTTTCCTAATCAACATATCTGCATCATCAAGTGTCATAAAACGAACAGGACGATCTTGTTCATCAAGAATCTTGCCATCAGTGATACAGATAAGTTTTTCTGCTTTAATGGCTAGTGCACAAGCTGCAGCAATTTCATAAGTGCTGCAAAATCAAACAAAAATTTTGGTTCCTCAATGGTAGCAAAGAGGGCATCATTAATATTCAAATGTAACCACCAGAGTAATTAAGCTTAAATGAGAAACAAGCGAAGAATGCTAAGCTACATATTAATCTCGGCTATCAATTTTCTCTAACCAGGATTTATTCCAGAATAACCACCATAATGACTATCATGTTTTTATTGCAAATATGAAAAACCCAAAACAGTAGTAGTTATAGATCTATAAATACTATTCACCAGCTTTCTTCGAGTATAATAATTACCAGTAGTCTGAGTTAGTTCTTGTTAATTGTTGGCCTTTTCTGATACAATCTAAGAAGAATGTGAGGTTTGTTTCCTTACATAAACGAGCTCTTGTAAAGCTGAGTACTAAGTTTGATTTTAAACATGCGTAGTGAATGCATTCATTATATGGTGAAATGGTGTATTGTACTGCAATATACAGCATGAAATTGAACTAATATATAATAAAGCATATTTGAGCTTACTTGTGATGTTGCGTTGAGATCTGAACTCTTCTTGACCAGGCTATCCAACCTCTCTCCTCGAGCGAGAACACTATCGATAGTATTTTGCTGCATGAATATTCAAAGAAATGCATAACAATCAGTTGTTAGTAAAATGATAACATTTACTAGATTTTTTTTGGATAAACAAAAAAAACACCTGATTTAATATCCATGAGAAGTAAAAAAAACAAATCAATTTGACAAAAGACTAATACTGCATGTTCCTTGAATCTCAATCACATAGCTTCAGAAAGGGTCACTAAGCAAAGATTTAAAATGAAATAGCAACATTGCTAAGCATTTCCAAACTGCATTTCATGAGGGACTATTGTGATGAGCAGTGTAATCATTTAAGCAATGGCAAGAAGGATATTTCATAGTCTCTCAGGTTAAGTCCAAATGGGAAAGGAAAGAAATTATAAATTCATCTTTTGCAGTATCAAATCACATTTTCTACAGCCCATAGTATTGCATGGTCAAGTATGAACCTGAAACATAGGAATTTTTAATGATCCTATCTGCAACATCTTTTGGGAGATTGTGATAAATTAACTAAAGAAAGGCACATAGTTAAAACATCAGTCAGCAAATAACCACTAGAGGATGGAGCAGTTCTGTGCAAACCTGCTGACCATTATCACCTTCCCTGGGAATAAGGATTTTTCCGATCTTGATCCCTTTGCAACAAGCCCGCAGTGCATTCTCCATGCTTTCACCACTGAAAATGATTATCAATCAACATTTTTACCATCTATGTAGCAACAAAGAAACAAGAAATTCAAACACTAGTGGGGATTAGTTAGGTTTGAAGGTAATCATTTTGACCAAGAAAATCTATTGATCCAGTAATAAAGTTATCAAGATCTAGTTCACTTGAGGATACAAAACGTAATTGCAGAGAACAAGAGAATGGCAATGATTAGAAATTCAGTCGGGCCATTTTGATATTAGATGCATCTCACAATAACTCTTTAAAAAAATCAAATAAAATAAAACAGCAATCATATAGCATTCCAAGTAATGCCTTAAGGTCATTTAGATCCTAAACTAAAATGTTCATGCTAGTCTCCTAACACCTGAAGAAAACAGTTACCTGTTGGTGTAATCACTTGCTTTTCTTTAAATGGAAGATGGCCTAAACCATATTCAACAACCTAATGTGGCGAAAGAATAAACTAATTCAAAATAGATGAAGGAAAAATGAAAAGATAACTGAGATATTCTTTAACCACTACCAAGTGAATCAACCGATCAGAATAAAATATGAAGTCATGTGTGGTTGTTTTGGCATCACGAATGAGCGTATGCATACCACGGATCTGCAAACTATTTGTAGAATTTCTTTTCATGTGTATAACTACTTAGAACTTGGAAGGATTGAAGCTAACCAATTCAAGAGAATATTGATGGATGACATAACGAAAATTTATCTGAATTACCTGGAATGTTGACTAGATGACATATAGGTTTAGATATATTTTACAGAGATTATGTTGACCAAGTTTAGTACAGATATGCTCCACGATTAAGTCAATTGCAACATGATTATCTCCACCACGAGGAATGATAATATCAGCATACTTTTTTGTTGGGAGTATGAAGTCATCGAATGCAGGTTTAGATCTATTGAAGCAAGATGGTTGTGCATAAAAATCACTCAATCATCAAAAGAACAGAAATCACAGAAACTTGCAACCTAGGATTCAGATCACAGAAATCACCCAAAAATCACTTATAAATCTTCAAACAAAATAGAACACATAGAAACATGCAACCTAGGGTTCAGATCGTGAAACGGTGGAAGAGGAAAGAAACTTGCAACCTAGGGTTCGGATCTTGACAGGGCAGACGATGGAACAAACGACACTGGTAGCCGGCGGAGCACACGATGTTGGTGGCTAGTGCTGGTGGCCGACGGGGCAAACGTCGAGGTAGATGACGCTGATGGGTCACTATGTTGAGGGTGGGGGGAGAGTTGCGCGACCAAGGACAATAATGGTGAGGGCAACGACGCTGGTGGTCAATCGGTGGGGGAGAGTTGTGAGGACAGGGCACGAGCGTGAGATTTTTGGGTTCGCCGGCGCTGGTGGTCACGGATTAGCGGAGAGTCGCGTGAGGATAGGGTGTGGCGGTGGGGGAGAGCGGCAGAGTTGGGGAGAGCTGTGAGGAATAGGGATCGATCGTGCAGTTGTTTTTTTTATGGGTTCAAAGGGCGCCAACGAGCGAAATTTTGGAGGGAGATATGAGAACAAAATTAATCAAAATATAATTTTTTAGTGACATCTATTATAAATGTCATAGTAATATACTTAATCAAATATTTATTTATTTTATTTTATTTATTTTTAATCAATGTCATGATATATATAAATCAATGACACATTTTAATAAATGTCATTAAGAAAGTATCAGGAAAACTATTTTTTCTTGTAGTGATTGACTTAGGTTTAGGGTATACCTCCTTTTTACCTAGTGGATACTTGTCCTTGTAGTGCCCTTTTTTGTTGCATCCAAAGCATATGATGTGGTCCTTTGACTTTGCTTTGGTGGAGGTTGGAGCTTCTTCTTGCTCCGGTGTTGAAGAAGGTCTCTCCTCCCCCTCAATCCTTGACGTGGAGACCTCTCCTTCTTCCCTTGATGTAGTGGATGATTTTTCACTTGATTGTGCCACTTCACTTGATGAGGTTGACAATTCTTTTTCTTCTTCCTTTTCTTGAGCCATTGAACTCATTTCTTTTGACTCTCCCACTATTTGAGCTTGTGTAGAGTTCTCATGAAATTCTCCCATCTTTGTCCACAACTCATGTGCATTTTATATTCACCTACACACCTCACAATATCATTAGGCAAAATATTAAGTAATATACCAATTACCTTCTCATTTGCCTTAGCTTATGCTTGTTGCTCCTTAGTCCAATATCTAGGTCAGAGTTTTTTCCCATGCTTATCCCTAGGAATTTCGAAGGGCTCTTCTAGCACCACCATGCAATCTCAATCCACTCCAAACCAAGTCTTCATTCGCATCCTCCAATAGTCAAAATCTTCGCGATCATAGGAAGGTGGAATGTTGATGTCATCACCCAACTTTTTTTCCACCATCATTTCCTCTAGCTTGTGCTCTCTCGACGGTTAGTCCATAGATGAGCAACATTGGTCTGATACCACTTGTTAGGACCGTGACCGTCAAGCTAGAGGGGCTAAATAACTTTTCTTCGATTTTTTTCCCTACAAAGTTAGTGCGCAAGCGGAATAAACAAAAACTAAAACTAAACTAAGAGGAACACACCTATTTGCGTGGTTCGGAGATAAAACTCTTACTCCATGGCTGTCCGTAAGGTGGGCGATCCCTAATCCGTCGGTAGATGATTCCCCGGAGCACCTCCGGCTAGCTCTCGTAGCTCCTTGTGAGTGGAGAAACCTCGCCACAACCTTTGTACACGATCTGAGCAAGATAGGCTACTAACCAGCTCTATCCAAGCAGGTTTCATCAAGAAGAAATGGCCTTAAACGAGCTCCCTTAAATAGAGCTCGAGGCTGAAACGACGCTACCAGTTGACTGGTCCAACCCCAGTCGACTGATCCCCTTGAATTCAACCGTTGTACCTCCAACATTCAAGTTCCTAGCGCCACCAGTCGACTGCCCCAGGAGCAGTCGACTGGTCCTACCCTAAGCCTAGGGTTACCCTTCCCGAGTACATTTCTGTCCACACTCGAACCCTCCCGACTTAGTTCCCGAGTACAATCACTCAACACTCGGACCCTCATGACCTGGTTGACTCTTCAAACAGCAGTCTCGATCTGTTGCCTTCACGCCCTCTTCATCTTCGGTCTCGTCCCTCAGATGCGCATGCAAGCCCTCGGCTTGCCTCCATGCCATCCTTCACGCATGCCTTGAAATCCGCGTCCCTCAGCTCATAGTCTCTACTCCAGCAGCCTCGATCTATCGCCTTCAAGCCTTCTTTGACTTTGGCCCTCGTCCCTCAGATGTACATGCAAGCCCACGGCTTGCCTCCATGCCATCCTTCACGTATGTCTCGAAGTCCGCTTCCCTTGGCTCACCGTCCCTGCTTCGTCCATGGTCCCTCGGATGCGCACACAAGCCCACGGCTTATCTCTATGCCACCCTTCACCTGAAGACATCCTGTTGAGGCAATCTGTGATCCGGAGTGACCAAGTGTTTTGATATTTGGGCAAAGGATTTAAGTTAGGTTTACCCTTGTTATCTCATATGTGTATGTTGAGTGTGCAAGTTGTATAGGTTACACATATGGACTTGACTGGACGGTCTCAGTACGGTGAAGGGTGGCATGGAGACATGTTGGAGGCTTGTGTGCACCCGAGGGACCTTGGAGAGTAGGGACGATGAGCTGATGGGCACGGACTTTGAGGCATGCGTGAAGGATGGCATGGAGGCAAGCTGGAGGCTTGCGTGCATCCGACGGACGGGAGCCGAAGATGAAGAGGGTGCGAAGGCAACAGTCGAGGCTGCGGAGGAGGAGTCAGTCGAGTCGTGAGGGTTCGAGTGCGGAGTGAATGTACTCGGGAAGGGTTTCAGCTTGGGACCAGTCGACTGCTCTAGGAGCTGTCGACTGGTAGGTGGCAGATGAGTTGGCTGAGAATTCGAACGTTGGGGTGCAACGGTCGAATTCTAGTGGCACCAGTCGACTGCTCCTGGGAGCAGTCGACTGATGGTGAGGGTTTCAGCCCGAGTCCTATTTAAAGAGGGCGTCGTGGTGGCTGAGATTCTTGACGAATCTTGTCTTGGTTAAAGGCAAGATAGTAGTCTTTGTGCTCAGGTCTTCTTAAGGTGTTGTGGTGAGGTTTCTCCACCCAGAAGGAGCGACAGAGCTAGCCGGAGGTTATCTGGGGATTGATCCACCGACGGATTAGTCACCTGTCTGGGGTGGATACCAAGTAAATCCTCATGTTAGCATTGGTTAGTATTTGTTTGATTGTTTTCTATTGTATATTCCGCTGCACTAACAATCTTGTAGAGAAAACGATGAACAAATCGCTATTCACCCCCCCTCTAGCAAGCGTCATCGATCTATCAATTGGTATCAGAGCGAAGGACCGCTCTTGATCGGACTAACCGCCGAGGGAGCACATGCTAGAAGAAGAACATGGAAGGAGAGGGTCCGCTAGGATGGGATATCCAGCTCCCACCTTTGTATGACTGCAATGATTTCTCGTATTGGAAAGGTAAAATGTCATATTTTCTAATGACTAATATTGAAGATTGGATGTATATAGAAATAGACTTCGATTCTCCCAAGGACAAAAAGGGAAGGATTCTTAAGAAGAAGAAGTGGACCGAGGAGCAAATTCATCAATCCGAAATCAATAACAAGGTAATCAAAATGTTAATCAATTTAGTACCTAATGACATTTTGGATAGGCTTGGTGAGTATAGGGATGCTAAGGAGTTGTGGAGTAAGCTAGTAGCATTCCATGAAAATCCTACACGAGTCCAACTAATAGAAGATCCCGATGAAGTGAGCTCCATGATTCAAGAAGAGGAGAAAATTGAGTCATCTATATCTTCAAGTGAGGGAGAGAGCGAAAGATCATCAACCTCCTCAAGAGAAGAAGAGGAGGTATCGATTTCAAGAATTGAGAGGGAGAGACCCTCAACCGTACCGGATCAAGAGGAGGCATCCACATCATCAAAAGTTGAAGAAGAAGCTCCAACCTCCGCCAAAGCAAGAGCCAAGGACCATATCACATGCTTTGGGTGTAATGAAAAGGGGCACTACAAGGACAAGTGCCCGAAAGGTAAAAATGAGGTAAAATCTACACTCATTTCAAGTTCATTTAAATCTAACATGAGTTGTAGGAATGGAGGAGCCCAAGAAAAGAAAAAGGAAATCCGATAGTTCACGTGTGGAGAGCTAGGGCACTACCACACCAAGTGCCCTAGAAAAGGAGAATTAAAGAAAGTGGAGCATATGAGAAGATGGGAGAAGGAGGAAAAGAAGAGGCAAAGATCACATCAAGGAGGGACTATAAGGGTAAGGGAGGTAATCCCTAACTCTAGATTTAAATGCAACTCAAATTCTAGTTCCTCTATGAATGTTAAAAATAGGACAAATCATCCCTCCATGCATGCTAGTTTTAATGAAAAATGCTTAATGGTGCATAACTTTGGATTTAGATACAATGATAGGACTAGGAGTAACAAGGTGAACCAAAAATCTAAGAAAAGCATGCATCATGATAGACCTAGGACCTTTGTATCTAAGGATAATGGCACTAATCCCAAGAAGGGAAGGAATGTGCCTAGAAAGGAGGATAGGTCTAGGAATGTCTAAGGTGGACATATGGGCTCCAGGGTTAGAACTCTAGAGAGGGAAAATCAAGCCTTGAGGGCAAGATTTGATACATTAGAAAAGGCCCTAGAAAGATTCACGGTTGGATCTAAAGGCTTAGACATGGTGTTGGGTAGTTTAAAACCCAACAATGATAGATCGAGTTTGGGATACCGATCTAAGACCTCCAAGGAAAATGGAAAGAAATATGCTGGGGAAGCATATAATAGCAAGGAGGGTAAGTCTAAGAATGGCAAGAGGGTGCCATCAAAAGGTAGAAAGGATGACTTAACCAAGGACAAGGTATCCAAGGTTAAGAAGGTCCATTTTGTAAGCCAAGAATCACCGGTGGCACACCGGTGTGGTCTAGTGTGGGTTGAGTCACCTAGGGAGGTGGCTAAGGCTCAGAGCTCAAGGGGGAGCTCTAGGAGCCTTTGCGGTCCATGGTAAATGGATCTCAAGAGTTTTTGCGGTCCATGGCCTTTGCGGTCCATGGTTCGTAATATTTTAAAATTTTACGTGCAGCGGAAGAATTAGCATAAAATAATTTCACAAATTATTTTAACCACGTATCTAGCATGCGACCTTATGATGTGTGGAGGTAATCATAAATTAAAACATTGCAGAACAGTAAACTAATTTACTTTGTACCTCGCGTAACTCGAAGAAAAGGGACGAGATCCAACCGTAGCGTCCCTTGGAAGCTCCGCCTCTATTTCCGGGAAGGAAGGAGATGTGATCCGCTTCTTCTTCTTCTTGGTTGGCTTCTCCTTCTTCTTGATGGCTCACGGCAACCAAAGGTTGGAGGTGCGCCGGCCCTAGCTCTCAAGGAGGGCGCCGGCCCTAGGATGCCCTAAGGGGCGCCGGCCCTAAGGGGAAGAAAGAAGAGAGAATAAAAGAGAGAGAGGGAGAGAGTTAATCTCTTGATAGCTCTATATCGATTAGGAATTCAAGGCTTGCCTTTGGTTCCTTTATATAGTGACCTCTCCCTTACCAAGTCTCTCTTTTAACGGAATTAATGGAATTAGTTATCATAAGAATTTTATCTTATAAAATTTCTTATGACTTATTCCGTTATGCCTAGTTTTATTATAACTAACTTTATAATAAAACAAATTCTTCTCTCCTTTAATTATGGAATAAATTTTATAAGAAATTTATAAACTTTCTTATTATGAAAAAATCAATTCATAATTGATTTTATAAAATTAAAATAAACCATTCCATGGATCATTTTAATTTCCATAAAAAGAATAAATTTCTATAAATTTATTTAGATAAATTTCTTTATACAAATTTATTTATCCATAATTTATAAAACAAATCGTGCTAGATTTATTTTATTAATTAAACCAAATAAATTGGTTTCTTCCCCTTGTTGTGGCCGGCCAAACCAAAGGGGGTTATCACACTCTTTGGCCGGCCAAACTGAACCGAACCGATCGCGAATTAAACTCATTTAATTCGCCCAATAAGCCTTCAAAAGACTTAGCCATTTTAAGCTTCCGTTGCGCCTCTGATTAACTCAGATTCGACTTATTTCTCTTGATCGGAAAATCCAATTTTCAACTCGTTTTAAATCCCTCGGATTACTCGTAGTGCGTGTGACTAAATAGGCTTTCGATTTATGTTGGCCGTCTATAATCAACTAATTATAGAACGATCATGAGTGGCACCTAGTAGTACATCATGACCCCCAATTAATCGAAAGATCAACGGTTTGACCTCAGAAGTAATTCCGAAACCCTTCAGCAGCTCTAATGAATCGTGCCCCATTCCCTTCACCATCTTATACCCACTTGGTTCAGGACACGGTCTATTTGTGTCAGTCCCCATTAGGCTGACTACGTCACACCTAGCCCAAGTAGTGTCTTTCTCGTCCTTTGGATTTCTAATTACTCTCATGTATTTAAGAGACTCGCACTCTAAACATGATATGCTCTGGCCAGAGGCTTTGAGTAACAATCCGACGATAGGCCTGGGTATACATCTCCTCGCAAGGAGTGGTGAATCCTTTGTAGGCTGCTCAAACATCTTCAGGCACTTCGGCTTATACCCAATCATCCTGGGTCCACACCTCCTAGGAGATGCTTGCTTAAGATGTTAAATTATAAGTCTCCATGACCAAGATGACTTGAACACCGCAAGTCAAAGGAACATCGCACTTAAGCTGCAGTAAGAACTTCATTGACATATCTATATAGATTACCATATGAAGTTTTACAACTAGTCACTCCAATGAACTAGTTCCCTTAACTAGCATCCATGTTTATCTCCGGACATCCCAATGTCACCAGCCAGTGAGAATCAGCTGATTAGAGAATAACCCATGCTAGTCTCAACAGAATTGATAATGTCTGTTTTTATCAATTCATCGACTAGGGATATTTTCAATACTTCACAATTGCACATTTAGAGATAATCACTAGTTGTGATCCCATCACAAATTCTCTTATGCTGTGAATTGTATTACGGACATTCAGTAGATGAGTTTAAGATCCCAATCAAATACACAAACATGTATACTCAAATAGTGAATTATCATTTATTAAAATGAATATTTATAATCATAAGGCGATTGCCTTAGGACACTTCTCTCATATCACTAGCAAACTCCCACTTGGCCTAATACCAATCGCTACGGTATCCAATACCACAGGCTCTAACATGACCCTCAAACTTGTTCTGAGGCAAGGCCTTAGTTAAAGGATCCGCTAAATTCCTTTCAGTGGGAATTTTCTCAATTTGTATGTCATTCCTACTTATAATCTCTCTGATCAGATGATAGCGGCGAAGCACGTGTTTGGATCGCTGATGAGACCTTGGTTCCTTTGCTTGTGTAATAGCTCCATTGTTGACGCAGTAAACCGGCACTGCTTCATCAATGGTTGGAACCACGCCAAGTTCGGAGACAAACTTCTTGATCCAGACTGCTTCTTTTGCTGCTTCCGAAGCTGCGATATATTCCGCTTCCGTGGTAGAATCCGCTACGGTGTCTTGTTTGGAACTTTTCCAACTTACTGCGCCTCCATTCAAAGTAAATACGTATCCAGACTGAGATTTGAAGTCATCCTTATCTGTCTGGAAACTGGCATCCGTATACCCACGTATTACCATATCTCCTTCTCCATATATTAGGAACACATCCTTATTTCTTCTTAAGTACTTAAGGATTGTCTTGACAGCCGCCCAATGATCCATTCCTGGATCCGATTGGTATCTGCTTGTGACGCTCAAAGCATACGATACATCGGGCCTTGTACATAACATAGCATACATGATAGATCCTATCGCGGATGCATAGGGAATCTTATTCATGCAAATCCTCTCGTCTTCTGTGCGCGGACACATAGACTTTGAAAGGTTGATCCCATGCCTGATGGGAAGGTAACCTTTCTTGGATTCCGACATGCTAAACCCTTTTAGCACTCGGTCTATATATGTAGACTGCGAAAGACCAAGCAACCGTTTTGATCTATCTCTATAGATTCTAATCCCAAGGATATAGGTTGCTTCTCCCAGGTCTTTCATGGAGAAAGTTTTGGACAACCAAATTTTAACTGTCTGTAAGACTGATATATCGTTTCCTATAAGTAATATGTCATCGACATATAATACTAGGAATACGACTGCACTCCCACTAACCTTCTTGTACACACAAGGTTCGTCAGGATTTTGTGAGAAATCAAACTCTTTGATTGTCTCATCAAAACGGATGTTCCAGCTCCTTGATGCTTGCTTCAGTCCATATATGGATCGTCGAAGCTTGCATACTTTGGTTTTATCAACCGATGTGAAACCTTCAGGTTGTATCATGTATACATCCTCAAGCAGGTTTCCATTAAGGAAAGCTGTTTTCACATCCATTTGCCATATCTCATAATCATAATGAGCTGCTATGGCTAGGAGCATCCGAATGGATTTAAGCATAGCTACTGGCGAATAGGTTTCGTCATAATCAATTCCTTGTTTTGACGATATCCTTTTGCCACTAATCTAGCCTTATAGGTAACAACATTACCTTCCATGTCGGTTTTCTTCTTGAAACCCCACTTGCACCCTATGGGCTTAATCCCTTCAGGTGGGTTAACCAAGTCTCATACTTGATTTTCGTACATGGAGTCCATTTCCGACTTCATGGCCTCAAGCCATTTGTCCCTTTCTGAATTTTTCAGAACATCTTCATAACTGATAGGTTCGTCATCGCTTATGAGTAACACGTCGTTCGATTCACTTATGAGAAATCCGTATCTCTCTGGAATATTACGTGTCCTATCAGACCTACGAAGAGGTGGTGTTGTTTTAGGTTCAACTGATAGCTCATCATTATGAGGTATTGGTTGTGGGTCTAGACTAGGTGTCTCTGTAATGTCTATTGGAGTTTCTTGAACTTCATCAAGTTCAATGCCACTCCCACTATTTTCTTGTAAAAGAAATTCTTTTTCCAGAAATACAGCATGCCTTGAAACAAACACCTTTTGTTCCAAGGGATGATAGAATTGGTAACCCTTCGTTTCCTTAGGGCATCCAATAAATAGACATTTATCAGACTTAGCATCCATTTTGTCTGATACAGTCCGCTTCACATAAGCAGGACAACCCTATATCTTAAGGTGAGTTAAGTGAGGTTTCTTACTATTCCATGTCTCATATGGAGTAGTAGAGACTACCTTGGTCGGGACTCTGTTTAGCAAGTAAACAGTTGTTTTAAGTGCATAGCCCCAAAAGGATTTTGGAAGAGTTGCATGATTCATCATCGACCTAACCATGTCCATTAAGGTTCGGTTGCGCCTCTCAGATACACCATTATGCTGTGGTGTATATGGCGGAGTCCATTGGGACAATATCCCATTGTCCCTAAGATAATCTTGAAACTCTTGACTTAAGTATTCACCACCCCGATCGGATCAAAGTATCTTAATACTTTTGCCAAGTTGTTTCTCTACTTCATTTCTGAACTCTTTGAATTTCTCAAAGGCTTCAGATTTGTGTTTCATCAAGAACACATACCCGAATCGTGAGTGATCATCGATAAAGGTGATGAAGTAGCTATAGCCTCCTTGTGCAAGAGTTGACATTGGTCCACATACATCAGTATGTATCAGACCAAGCAATTCTTCCACTGGATTACCTTTTCCGGAGAAGGGTAATTTGGGCATCTTGCCTTTTAAGCATGATTCGCATGTATCAAATGAACCGGGTTCAAATGATTCCAGAATTCCACATCGGAGTAATTCGGTCATGCGTTTCTTACTTACATGGCCAAGACGGCAATGTCAAGTGTAGGAGTCTATTCGATTATCTATTCGAGCACGTTTGTTGCTAACTTCGATATTGAAAACGTCACTAGATAAATCTAACGTGTAGATGTCATTGCACAAAGTTCCATTCCCATAAAGAACGCCATTTAAAGTTATGTAACAACAATTGTTACTAAAAGTTAAATGATAACATTTTTCATTCAAACATGAAATAGATACAATGTTCTTTATTAATGAAGGAACAAAATAACAATTATCCAATTCTAAGACACGTCTAGTGGGGAGCTTTAGCAAATATGTTCCGATGGCAACAGCAGCAATCTTTGCTCCATTTCCAACTCGCAAATTCGCTTCTCCTTTGACGAGTCTTCTTCTATTCCTTAGCCCATGTATGTCATTACATATATGTGAGCTACACCCAATATCAAGTACCCAGGTATTTGAGGAAATAGAGTGACATTCAATAACGAAGATACCTGAAGAGGATGGGGCATCAGATGCCTTATTTTTCAAGGACTCAAGATAAACCTTGCAGTTTCTTCGCCAGTGACCCTCCTTGCCACAATGATGGCAAGTGCCTTTTGGTGTCTTTTCAGTCTTTTTGGCCTTTTTCTTCTTTCCTTTATTCTGTTCTTTGGCCTTCCTCTTAGAACCTTTCTTCGAGGAACCAACTAACAGTACCGTCTTCTGATCCTGCTTCACAGAAGGCTCTACAGTGTTCAGCAAGTTGAGCAACTCAGGAAACTGGTCTGGAGTTGCATCTTCAGGAGGACGGTTAGGAAGTTGTTCTTCAAGGACATAAGCAAGCTTCTCTCCCTTGAGGACTATCCTCAGGTTTCGAAGTCAGTCCATGAAGTTTGGCCCAGTTAGTTTATTGGTGTCCAAAATGGAACGCAAGTTTAGAGAAGACATGATCGAGTGATTGACCTAGAAATACAAATTGAGCTTATGTGAGAAGAATGATTAAAGAATGTATCATTATACATTAATAAAAATCCTATTTATTTTTCAAATTGAATAACCCTTTTTATCAATTCGGGAGATCGTAGGAACATCTCCAAATAGGTTGATATCCAACAATAGATAAGAACCGATTACATATCCAACAATTGAGCTGTGGCCATCAAGTTATTCTTAGCTATGAAGGTAGGTAATTATACCGATTACATATCACATATATGTAACTATCACTTTATGCTATCAACTAATTGAATGTTTGCATAAATCATTGGGTTGTTAACTCATTAACAAGTATGCGACATTATACATAGCACCCAATTGCACCTCTCTTTACATCGACCTTGGCTATGGCACAACAAATCGATGCTCCAAGCTTAAGGCTGACCCATTAATCAAGAAATAGTTTTAATATGGTTGGAGCTCATTCAATCGTTTAGTCAGGCTTGGATGTGACCAACAACCAAAACTAAGGATTGACCTCTGACTACAACTATATTATTCATAAACTAATTCCATGGTTTGAACATGTTGAGGTTCAAGCTGGGCATGGATGTATCCATCAACCCAAACGAGAAACAAAACTCCGATTCTAACCATATTAATGGAAGGTGTTGGCCTTAATATTTTGTAAGGGGTTTTGGGTCTCATCTTTTTCTAAGCACATTCATGACATATAATATGTCATGACTAACGATTTCCTTAATAAAGTATGTATGTGACTTAATTATCAAGTCTCATTAATTGAATTAGGAACCGGATTTCCTAATTCTAATTTCATACTTTATTGAAGGAATTGTTTTGGGAAACAATTTCCTAAATTGTCATAATCAATTTCGGAAATAATATGTTAAGACTTTGATTTCTCTAAATCAAAACTTGTTAAATTAAGAGACAATTCCCTTAATTCAACCACATATTATTTTCATGAAAATCTCATTTAAGAAACTCTATAAGAAACCATTTTCTTAATTAATTTTGGAGACAACAATATGTAAGAGCATCACCTCTTAAACATATTTTATTCATGGTTTAATTAATTACAACAAATCGTTTTCTAAGGGTGGCTCCCCGAGGCTCAGATACCCAAAGAAAAGTAATTTGTCGTAAATCAATTTGGTTCGCTTCGGAAGCGCAACCAAATTAAACATGACAATTTCATTAAAATTGGGAAATTAAATTACAACAACTAACTTTAAATTGGACGGCTCCCGAGGCTCAATCCAAATAAAGAATTTGTTGTCAATTTAAAAACCAATTCAAATTTAATTGTCAATTAATTTCCATAAATTTGTCTAGACTTTCTTGAAAGAAAGTGCCCCAAAATTGCGAGATTTCATAATAGGTTTTCAGAATAATTGTAAGTTTCTGGTACAAAGAAAACTTACATATTTCCAAAGTTGGAAAATTTCTAAAAATAGAAAATTTCCAAAATTGGAAAGTTTCCAAAGATGGGAAGTTTTCACATTATTATAAAATTTCAGAAACTAGGAATTTCAAACGTTTGCGAAATTTCATGAGGATTTCCAAACTTTGAAATTCCTAAATCTAAAATTTATTATAATTGGAAAGTTTCCATAATTGAAAAATTTTCCAAAATTGAGATCATGACAAAGTTTTCCGCAAAACAATTTTATGATTATGTCGAACACTAACCGGCTGTGATACCACTGTTGGGACCGGGTGCATGTTGACAAGGATACGGGTTCGTAATATTTTAAAATTTTACGTGCAGCGGAAGAATTAGCATAAAATAATTTCACAAATTATTTTAACCACGTATCTAGCATGCGACCTTATGATGTGTGGACGTAATCATAAATTAAAACATTGCGAAAAAGTAAACTAATTTACTTTGTACCTCGCGTAACTCGAAGAAAAGGGACGAGATCCAACCGTAGCGTCCCTTGGAAGCTCCGCCTCTATTCGCGTCCACGCCGAGTTCTCTTCGGGATGACTTCGCAAAGTCACGAGTTTTGTGCCGACGAGAACTACTAGATTATCTAAAGCACAACTAGAAGATCAAGAGAAAAGAAAGGAAACTAACCACCAAGAATCGGAATCTAATTCCGGGAAGGAAGGAGATGTGATTCGCTTCTTCTTCTTCTTGGTTGGCTCTCCTTCTTCTTGATGGCTCACGGCAACCAAAGGTTGGAGGTGCGCCGCCCTAGCTCTCAACGAGGGCGCCGGCCCTAAGGATGCCCTAAGGGGCGCCGACCCTAAGGGGAAGAAGGAGAGAATAAAGAGAGAGAGGGAGAGAGTTAATCTCTTGATACTCTATATCGATTAGGAATTCAAGGCTTGCCTTTGGTTCCTTTATATAGTGTCTCCCTTGCCAAGTCTCTCTTTTAACGGAATTAACGGAATTAGTTTCATAAGAATTTATCTTATAAATTTCTTATGAATTATTCCGTTATGCCTAGTTTTATTATAACTAACTTTATAATAAAACAAATTCTTCTTCCTTTAATTATGGAATAAATTTTATAAGAAATTTATAAACTTTCTTATTATGAAAAATCAATTCATAATTGATTTTATAAAATTAAAATAAACCATTCCATGGATCATTTTAATTTCCATAAAAGAATAAATTTCTATAAATTTATTTATATAAATTTCTTTATACAAATTTATTTATCCATAATTTATAAAACAAATCGCGCTAGATTTATTTTATTAATTAAACCAAATAAATTGGTTTCTTCCCCTTGTTGTGGCCGGCCAAACCAAAGGGGTTTACCCTCTTTGGCCGGCCAAACCGCCGAACCGATCGCGAATTAAACTCATTTAATTCGCCCAATAAGCCTTCAAAAGACTTAGCCATTTTAAGTTTCCGTTGCGCCTCTGATTAACTCAGATTCGACTTATTTCTCTTGATCGGAAAATCCAATTTTCAACTCGTTTTAAATCCCTCGGATTACTCGTAGTGCGTGTGACTAAATAGGCTTTCGATTTATGTTGGCCGTCTATAATCAACTAATTATAGAACGATCATGAGTGGCACCTAGTAGTACATCATGACCCCAATTAATCGAAAGATCAACGGTTTGACCTCAGAAGTAATTCTGAAACCCTTCAGCAGCTCTAATGAATCGTGCCCCATTCCCTTCACCATCTTATACCCACTTGGTTCAGGACACGGTCTATTTGTGTCAGTCC
>JAGFNQ010004681.1:157867-309378 GCA_024364735.1 Boesenbergia rotunda
CTAGCATTTCATTTTGAAATCCAAAGTCAGATCCAAGACAGCTCCGGCTGTTATTCATACACTTATAATCTATATTATACTGTTATTGGACTAACCCTGGTTGTAGGAGTGAAAGGAAGTAACTGCTGCATCCCAGGCGCCTGAAAGGGTTCAGGCACCCGAGATACCAGGCGCATGACAGGTAATAGGCGCTTGTGCTGAGGCGTTTCCAACGGGTGAGTGGCTGAGCTGGCAGGTTGTCACGTCAGCAACTCAGGCGCCCGTGAGCCATCAGGCGCCTTAAATGTCCCAGGCGCCCAAGACCGAAGGATAGAGGTTTGGCCAAGTCTGCAGATAAGCACGCGCCCGATTCACTACACGTGGCAAGCGCCCAATAAGCCTCAGGCGCCCGAGAACAGGCTATATAAGGGGCTTCACCCCTTTGCTTTCCACAACATCTCACATCAACTCAGAACAGCTTTCTTGCGACTCAAGAACTCCAACGCTCTCCGAATCTCTTCCGTGTTTGAGTTTCCCACGCCGCCAACGATCAAGATCGACGACACGCTGCCCAAGACGCTCTACAACCTTTCTTGTGTTGTCAGTATAATTTAAATTCGCTGTTTAATTCTGTACTCGAAATATATATTTGTAACTCTTATTCGAATTATAGAATTGCCCAACAAAAACGGTCAAGGACCGTGGGCCTTGGAGTAGGAGTCGTTAAAGACTCCGAATCAAGTAAAAAAGAAACTTGTTAACATTGTTTCTTTATTCTTCCGCTGTGTTTTTTTGTTTTTCCCGAAAAATTTTCAGTAATCGACATTCACCCCCCCCCCCCCTCCTCTATCGATTACAACGATCCCACATTATAAAGATTGTAAAGTCATCTACCTAACATAAGTTAGTAGAGTTCAATTCATACATGCATAATGGTTTATTAGAAAATTTCTCATTAAAATATATATATGTTAATCGTTCTCTCTTACATATTATATGCATAATGTTATATCCTAATATAATAATTAGTGAAATCATATGCACAACAAGATACGGTAAAGTCATTTTATTCAAGAAATTCCGGCACAACTCGAGGTTGTATATTAACTAAAATTTAGAAAGAGAAATAAATAAAACATATGGTAGCAACATTCACTTAGGTCAGTAGGATGCACATACAATATGTAAGGGCAAATATAAATACAATGAGGTCTTAAATATAAAAAATTAAAAATTAAAAAGATATTTTAATTGTACTCACAGAAGTAATACAAGAATGATTACAAATTGAGTTGACTACAAAAGATGGTTACCTCTACCTCTAGTGAGATACAAAATGCAAAAAGTATATCTAATTTTCTAATAAATGTCACCTCAGCAAGAAACTTCAAAACATCTTGCAATGTTATTGAGCATCGTTACAAATAGAATAATGTATCATAATGACATGTATATTGAATTCCTCACATGTTGACTAGGTCTCAGAGATCAAAACACAACAATTTCTACGGATTGTGGTTACCATAATCTCTTATCTAAATGTATATTAAATCCAATAGCATATACAGCTTATGTCACCAAAACTGGCAACTGCATAATACAGGAGTGGATACGTAACCATATATATAGTTATGAAGTTCACAAGGTAGAAGTTGTAATTATATTTCCTCACACAAAATTCATACTTTTGTTACCAAGGGTCAATAACACGTCAAACTAATGCATAGCGTTAAAATCCCTTTTAAAGAACAATTGAAGTTTGATAAGAAACTTAAATGGTTAAGAGGTAATGTAAGGCAAACCACATATATATATATATATATATATATATATATCAAAGTATGGTTTAGAAACAGAAGGGATAATATAAAATAAAAAAAACACTGGATTTAAGTAAACCACAGCTAAAAACTTTATTCACGAAAATTCTAAAAGGCTTTAGTAAAAAAAGCACACTATATCACTACATCAGGCTAAGATGTTTTGCCAATAATGATTCTGCTAATGCTTCTGGACCAAATTAATATAAAAGTAAAATCACAACATATACTAGATCATACCTTTGACAATAAAGATAAATCCAAGGAGCTGAATTCATCATACTTAAAATCCTTTGCTTGTTCAGATTTGTAATAGCTTTCCAAGGAGATAACTTCACAGCCAACAATATTAGCCATTTTCTGAGCCAAACTAGTTTTGCCGGATCCACTAGGACCACCTATAAAATAAAATAATCATTATAGCTGACAAAAGTAGCCATTTTTTAGTCAAACTAATTTTTCCAGGTGCACTAGGATCACCTATAAAATAAAATTTAAAATAAAAATACTAATCCTTATTTGGGCATTAAGCATTAAATGAACCAAGGCTCCCCTTCAAGTTTCAACTCTTTGGAAATCTTTAGAAAATTAGATAATAGAACTCAAGAGATGTCTTGAAAGAATATTTCTTAATTAAGTTGGAATAGGAGAAGAGAGTCCCTTTTATAGGAGTGTGAGTGGTTGAAGAGGTTATGTAGAAAAGGCATTTCTAAATACACGAAGCCTCATGGAATGAATGTTTCTTAACTCAGGAAATTATGGAATGATATCTGATGGTGGTCGTGTGTAACTCATATGACTACCATATAGTATGCTACAGGCCCAACATGGGTTTCCATAGATTTATGTCATTCATGCAGTCATGAATACTCGAGTTATGCACTTTTCCCTCTATTACTCGAGTAGCTTAATTTTGTACATTAATTTCAAATTCATTTAAAATTTTATTTTATGATAATCTACACACCATATATATAGTCCATTCGCAACTAAACATCAATTTACAATTTAATATATCTTACTCAATTTTATTGATTACAAAAATCAATTTCCAACAAACACCAATATACAAATTTTATAGGATCTCATCAAAGTCAAAATGAGCAAAAGAAAAAAGTAACACAAATAGATTATTATTCTTTAATTAAAAGTCCAGACAATCAAGAAGACGAAAGAGCAAATATTACCGATTCCTACAATAACTGGGAATCCATTGTTCTCCAATAAAGCCTGAAAGAGAAAAGGAGACAACCAGAAGAAGAAATTGTGTGAGTTCGTAAGTATTCGTAAGTATGAGGTAAATTCTTATTTTATATTATTACCTGAATTGCTTGAACTGAAAGAAGCAATCCCCTATCCAAATCATATGAATCATGCATTGGAGCAAGTCGTTGGTTACCCCTGAAAGCAGAAGAATCTGCACGTCCTAAGAGAAGCCCATAATTATACAGTACTATTGTTGCAATTCACAAATTACCCACTTAAAAAAATTAAAATCTAAAGCAGATATGTGTTGCATGTTGATGATGAGAAATTGAGTTCAGGAAAGACCTGATATGAAATGCCATCTTGGTAGCACAGGCTCCATGTCTGATTTGGTTGGGGATCTTGTCCATGGCTGTGTCACATCCTCAATCTTGGGAAGGACACTAGAAGGCAAACGAATTGGTCTTGGTACAGAAAGGCCTCTATTTTGATTGCCAACTAGAAGGTTAGAAGATGCAGGTGGTGGCGAATTTAGTCGTGGAACACCTAACAATCAGTAATTTGTTAGGGAAGAAACTAGAATGAAATTTGCAAATATAAAAATCTGACTACAGGTGCATGTACCTTTGCTTTCAAGAATCATTTCCAAATAGGATTTTGTTATCCATGGTCCATTGATTCCTAGGCAAGTGGCTTCTGATCCAATGATCTAAAAAGAAGAAAAAAACAGTATTCATGGTTCAAACTCCTTGAACAGGAAATAGAAAATTGTAAATTAATAAAAACGATAATTATGATAAAGAAATTTCAACTCCGCCTAATGTTCAAAATCTTGAGTCATCCCAGGGTTTCAAATTTTAAGTGGAAAGCTACTTTTTTGGTACCGTATTAGTGTTTCGTCATATGGTGTCGATAGAGAACTGAAAGGGGAAGGAGATGAAAAAGAAAAACGAAAGAGAACACATCTACAAGCCTAACTCTTATATTAAATGATACAATTTTAATATTGTATTGTATGAACAAAACCTAAAAACATCTCACATTATTTCAATTCATTTTGACACCATTTATAACATGTCAAGAAGTGTTGAATGATAGTATGACATGATTAACAAAACAAATTTATATGTCATGTAGTTTCAAATTTAAGTAATTTATTGGAAGAATGCATTTCAGCCGTGTCACCCAACACAATACGAGATTTGAAACCATAACTCCGCCCATGGTGAATAAACTTTGCTATGGCCAATCCCAAGCCCACAAAAAGGAGGAAAGTTACATTAGGTTTCTAGCCGGCGTAAAACATAAGCAAGTGTTATGTATTAATTCATCAAATTATTGTACTAATGCTACGTTGATCCCAAGTAGGAACGCATTGCAAGGTTCGAATGCAACACCTCGATAAGAACTGCTATATCTACATGAGAATTAGATATAGTGTTAAATATGCAAGAGTTCTCGCACGTAACTTGAATAAGGATAGACATTATACCAATACCAAATATCTTAGATTTGAAACATCTAATATAGAAATGCTCATTAATAAAGCAATGAAGGTAGAAACAAAATGAATACGAAAGAAGGAAAAGATGATAGAAAACTCAAGTTTTAAGTTATGGCGCACATAAAAAATTAAAACAAAAAATGAAGTAGCTATTGTTATAGTTAGTTCGCCAAAAGACGAAATAGAAGAAATTAAGAAGGAAGATAGGATTATAGCTCTTAAGATAGAGGTAACAAAAGAAATTATTGATGTAGTTAGCACATATACATCTTAAATAGTATTAAATAAAGACACCAAATATAGATTTTTGAAAAGACCTAAATGAAGTAGTATAAAAAAATCAAATAAATGAGATGATTTTAATAAGAGGAGATGGGCATACAAAGTAAGAAATAAGGAATATGATAAGGATCATGGAGGCTATGGTTTGAAATAAGAAATGAAAGAAAGGATATATTAAATCTCGCGATCAGATTATAATAGCTAATATGTTTTTTAAGAAGAAAGAAAAACACCTCATTACATTCAAAAGTGAAAATAATAAATTGTAAATTAATTTTCTTATGGTTAGAAAAAGAGAAAAAATTGTAAAGATTCCTAGGTTATCATTAGAAAAAACTTAACCACCTAACAAGGGTTGTGTTACTACATATATGCCTCAAACATAATATAGTAGAAGACAAGCATGCATGGCTCCAAGGATTAAATGGTAGAAGTTTAAGGATAAGAAACAAAATATGGAGAGGATAAAGCACAAATATTATGAGAAATACAGAATGACTTGAATACAACATGAGATTAAATGACATAAAATTTAAAAATGATGGCCAAGATCCTACACGATGAGTTAAGAATATGGTACTACCAAATAAAAAAATCTTAGTAGTAGAATAAGAAAATACAGGAGGAATTGACAAATATATAGTTATAAAAATGAAGAAGCGGTAAAAGTATAGAATAGACAAGAAAGCGAAAAGTGAACCCAAGAATGAAATTTTGAACATTTATATCATAGTTTGATGCAAAAGAAGGGGAGTGGGACATTTATATAATAGCCAAAGCAAAAAAGGAGGAAAAGAAGGAAGCTTACACAAATATGATGCATTAAAGATAAATCCAATATGAAGGATAAGGAAATAAATGAGCGATGGATGAGGTAGTTTCATCAACTTGACAACTTTTTAATAAAGGTTTAGAAGCTTAGGAATTTAAGTCAGAGAAAGAAGAGTAAAGAAATTTAAATTTTTATCGAAGAATTTAAATTTCTAAAGTAGAGCAAGCATTTAATGGGAAACAAAATAGAAAAGTAGTTGGATCAAATGATATTCTAATAGAGATATGGAAGTATCTAAGGAAGCATGATATTGAATGATTTACAAAGTTATTCAACTTGATATTGAAAACAAAGAAAATATTTAATTAGTTGGAGGGTACTTACTTTAATACCCTATATAAAAACAAATGAGACATGCAAAATTACCCGAATTATAGTTACATAAAGCTAATGAGTCATACCATAAATTTTTTTTAAAAAGTGATATAAAATTAAGAAAGGAGACCAAAGTGACCAAAATCAATTTGGATTCATAGCTCAAAGGTAGACAAAAGAAGTTATACATCTTCACTAACAAGTGATTGAAAACTATCAAAAACAAGGTGTCGACATTCTGAAGATTTTGTGACGGATTGGAAGTAAAATGAGGAAGAAGATGAAGTAGAGAATTGAGTTTCATTAATTTACCTAATGATACATTTTAATCATTTCAACCATTTCCTTCAACACAGTTCAAGATTTCAAGATATGCTATAAACCAGTGATTGAAATACCGTTACATACCGCCCGGCATGGACAATTTTTATAGTTCCGTTACGGAGCGAAACCAGGTCAAATTGCGCACGTGTATCGCATCTTTGGTGTCTCAGAGGCGTGGTCGGAAGCGTCCCAGGATGCTTCCGATGACGTCGAAGTTCCAGAGGCGCCAACGCATCGCGAGATGCCTCCGGTGTTGCCTGGTCACGATCGCGATGCTGTGTTCCGATTTTTTGAGTGGTCAGTCGATCGGCCATCTAGATCTGCCAACCGATCGGCCATCTGGATCTGCCAACTGATTGGCCATCTGGAGTTGCCAGCCGATCGGCCATATAGAGTTGCCAACCGATCGGCCGTATGGAGCGACATGCTGACCGGTCGTTCTAGCCTTTCATGCCGCGAGTAGTCCGCTATTCTTGGGACCCCTATTGCCACATGTCCCCCAGTTGATCCATGTCAGGTGTTTGACCAGGATTATCCTACGTGTTTAAAGGACCCAGAACTCCCCCGTATCAACCACCAAAAAAGGGAGTTCAATAAAACCAAAACTCCTCATTGAGAGCAATCAATAAGTAAAAGTAAATTTTCTTTGATAATGGATTCCATATCACAGAAAGTTTAAAACAATAAACAAATATAAGAAAATTCTAACAGTTCCTTAAAAACTAGTAATCCATATACTTTGTGGCAATCAATTAGATACTTACTTTCCTGCTTGTACCCTTCAACACCATGAAACTCTCGTTGAGTGTGTCAATGCTCTCTATGGCAATCAAAATCTGACCATTATGGAAGGATGTACATGCACGCTTGTAGCTGACTACCACATTGTAGCCCAAAGCAAGCAAACCACCTAGGGTTGTCCGCCCAACCTGATAAAATACGCAGAAAATAATATCCAAATAATGTTTCACTTTAAATAAAATAATAGAATCATCTCCACCAAATACGAGAGATCATTGAATACTTGGTAATGTTAAAGAAGCTGAAATACTTCTTATCCAACTTATCAGGCCCATGTTAATATATGGACAAAAACAATCAACTGAAAGTAAATATGATATTCTTGACAATAAAGAATACCAAATTCAATATTGATAAAGAAAATTTTTACGAGTTTCCTCTCACAGTAGTAACCATATACTGATCATTATTAAACAGTCACTACAATCAGTATAAGAGGCAGATCCTTGAGTTTCCCAGGGACATCAAAAATAGTTCAAGTTTTGCTTAATTCATTAAAAGCTATTACAAAAAAGATATTCATTGATGTTGCATACTTCTTCATAAAATTTTATCAACTGCAGCAGGCTGAAAACCAATACTATTAGTAAAGGAGCATTTGCACAAATTACTAAGAAAAGATCTCTTAGAGAACAAATGGTCCCAATGGAGCAAGTGGATACCATCTTTTATTAGGAACAACCAATATCAAGTTGGGCAAGGAAATTATAGGTCACAACTAGGATTCCAATAAGCACCAAAATCTAACTTGGAAACCTTGTTAGAAAATTTCATTGTGACTCAAACAAAGCAGAACGAGAAGTTCATACAAAAATTCATAGAGAAGCAACAATAGGTAAGTTTGGTAACTTAATCAACCATACTAGAATGATGGAAACTCCATCTTCGGGCTGCTAGTTCTTAATCACAATCCTTTCGTAAATTTCCTAGTCAAGCTGAGACAATTCCTAATAACATTGTAATGTTATTGCTTTGAGAAGTGGCAAGAATCTGGAGGAGCTTATGGAGAGTGAGGAGAATGAAATCCGTACAAGGAGTGAAAATGTTGAAACTACTCAAACGCCACTTAATGAAAGAGAAGACGAGGAAATCTAGAGAACCTAGCTCCACAACTCAGGTGAGGACTTGTTTCTGTTTGTTTCTTGATCTTGGCAATTTTAGGGGCGATGATATTAGGGCGACTTGGCGATTTTAGAGTGATCTGGGCCGCGCGCCCGTGCCCTGCAATGCTAGTCGTCATCGGCTCAAGGGCGCCGGTGAGGCCACCCTCCCGCCACCCTCCACAAGCTCCTCCACTTTCGGCTTCCTCCTCAACTCCACCCCCCCCCCCCCCCTCCCCCCCGGGTTCGATCATCCCACCAAACACAGCCGACCAGCCCTTAGAAGAAGGTTGTTGAAGACGATGTCTTTCGACCACAGCCCTCAACCCCCTCACAAGCCCCTCAAGTCCCATACAGCGCGGTTCTGTCCAATTCCTCCATGTCGGTGGTTGTCCCTTCATCTCCACGAACAACAATGAAGAGCTTTGCAGAGGTGGGAGACAATTTCAAGTAAGTCACGATTTACAACCATCTCCCAGGTATCTTCTATTCTGATGAAGAATGAATTCTCCTTGATTGGCAAATTTTCGGGCCTACGCCCCAAACAAGAGGTGATCTTGTAAGCATTTCGGAATTTTGGTTTTTCGGAATTCTACAATATTCGTTTTCTTCGATCGAGCTACATATTTATTCATCTTACAACTAGTGAATATATGGTAAGAGTATGGACACAGGGTGTTGGTTCATCAGAGGACTTCCTCTTCGAATTTTCAAGTGGTCTCCTAACTTTTCTTATTTTGTGGAATCCTCTATTGTTCCGGTTTGGATTCAATTTCCAGATTTTCTCATTCACACGTTTAACAAACAATGTCTTTTTGCGGTTGCCACGATCGTTGAAAAACCAATAAAAATAGATGAACCAAGTACTAGAGGTGAAAGGTTAGCCACGGCGCACGTTTGTGTAGAAATTGACCTCACAAAACCAAAAGTAGAGGCTTTCTAGATTGGGATCGGACAAGGAAGACGTCTACAGAAGGTGATATACGAGAAACACACTACTTACTGTGGATCATGCTTACATTTCGGTCATTCGAAAGCAGAATGCTATGCTAATGGTAATAGGCAGAGTCTAACACGGAATGGCACAACCACAAATCATATGGAGGGTGGTGAAGATTTGAGAATTAAGCTAAACAAGAAGAGAGAAGTAGAGAAGGGAAAGGAGAAAGTTGAAGGTGCACTGGAGATAGAAAAGAAACTACGAACAGAAGGGAATCTGATAAAGGGGTGTGGATCCAAAGAAAGAGCTCCTCTAGACATGAATTGCCAGAGCACAACAAGGAGAAAATATCTAACAATCAATTCCAGGCTCTCATGGACATTGATGAGGAAGACAACCGGGATACTGAAGAATTGATAGACACAGCTGGACATGAGTGTTAGTATTAGTCCTAGAGTCAATTATGAAATGAATAACTAAGGAATATTTTGTATCATATTCTATTAATAAAGGCAAAATTTAGTTATTATATTTACTTCATGTTTGTGTCAAATGAATGTATAATAATGTCCTCAAGTAGTAGGTTCTAATCTATATTATATCAATTAGTTAAATTGATAGTGAAACGATGTAAAGAGCACTACACTTAACTATTCTTAGTCAAACATTAATATTTAAGGACAATATTAATATGTTGAGACTAGCATATAGGTCAATTGATGACTTAATCTCACAAATCATAGATATGGGATATCATGTTGACACATAGGTATACATTAGAGAATGTGTACTGAATTGACCTGCCATGAGAAAGTTTCATGGATCGTTATATGAGTGTCATAAACTTTCTCATGTGACCTATTAATATGAATAGTCCTTAAACCTGAAGTCACTACGATTCCCTACATAAAGAGTTGTGTATTTTGGTATCGTTAAGCATTACCCGTAACAGGGTGGACTATAAAGACGATCACTGGGTAAGCAACAAATTATGCAGAGGGATGCGAGTAATGTAGATGAGATTTATCCCTCCTATATGACAGAAGTGATATCTGTGGGTCCCTTAATCGAGTAAGACTAGTAAATGCATGGTCATGCTCAAATGAGTCAATATAAGATATTGAACTCATTTGCTTAAGTGAGTCTACTTAGGGATCAAAAAACACAGATTGATATCAAGGATGACACAATCTATGCCCCATCGATAAATCTAGATATCAAGGATAGAAGGACAAAATCATACGAAATAATAGTCACGGTGGTTAAGTCGGATCTTGACTTTCTCGTCACTTAGGTAGCAATGATGCATTGCAAGATGTCGCTTATTGCTTATGTGTCTAAAGCGGTTTAGACACATTGCCAACGTTACGAGAACCTATTGAGTCACGCACAAAGGACATGATGCTTCGGAGATTGTTTGATTTTAGTTTGCCTACAATGTGATCCGAATTGGATTAGTTGAGTTGGAGTCAAATGAATCCAATTGGATTATGAAATTAGGTCTAATCCGAGTTAGACTCATTAAGATTATACTCAACCAATTAGATGAGATAATAATTTATTAAAATGTTAAATGAATTTATTATTAGAGAAAGATGAAGAGTTTCTCTTCATTGGATGAAGAAAAATTGAAAAGCCAAAAATGAGAAACATGTGCTTAATTATGTTTATTGGCTTTAATGTGATGGGAAGCTCAAGGGACAAAATCCCTTCATATTCATGAGATAAATATAAGCAATATTCGAAAATTGCATGAGTGATGTCATTTTTTTTTTCCTTCTTCCTCTTTCTCTCCCACTTGGCCGAGATCCCTCTTTGACAGTGTTTGGTTTTTGTGTTTTGTGAACTACTCCTAGTTACTAACACAACTAAAGTAGTTCTTCTCCGAAGCCGAGATCATGTCCGTGTGGATACTACTAGAGGCATGGACACTTGAACGTCCAAGCGATCCGGCGAACCAAGGACGAGCGAGATAAGCGAAGGGCACGCACCAAAGGTATAACCATTAGATAGATCAAACTTCGTACGAATTTTTTTCTTTCGCATGGATCGCTCGAAGGGATCTTAAATTTCCGCTGCATTTTTAAGTGTTTCTCGCATGAAGATCCCTACAATGAGGTGGGCTCAGAAAGAAATGATATGGATGAAGATAGCCTGGACCACAACTCATTGGAGATAGACCGTACAAAAGATCCAGTGGAAATGGAGGGCCCAACAACAATCGTTGATGCCAAAAGAATGATAGAAAAACACTCTAATAGAAATGACTTAAGTGTTGTGGACTCTATGAATATGGAAGGAAAAACACCCACAGAAGGAGCCACCATCCTAAACAATTCGAAAAAACAAGGCAACCCTGTAAACAACACTGATCTGGATACCACGAATGTCTATAGAAGCAAAAAGAACAGAGACGCAAGGAATTCCTTTTCACCTACTGAAGGACAATTGAGATCACGAAAAATTATTCAAATACAGGAAGATCACTCAGGTTTAGAGAAAGGATCAATATGGGTCAATGAATCAACTATTCCGAGCCAAACAAAAAGTGTAGTGGAGCTAGAACAAGACAACTTTCCCCTTGAGTGCCAGCTGAACCTGGAACAAAATACTCATGATCATTGGGACACACAAGAGAAGGCATTAAAATCCAAATCATTTGTGGTTTGGGAAGAGGAGACAACCCTTGAGCCATGAATTTTACATCGCTCCACTTCCTTGTCTTCGATCCCAAACAAAGCAAGCTGGGACAATGTCCCTCTCCCAGCAACTAAAGCTAATAATGTTCCTCCAAGTGACAACAAGCGTCCCACAAGGAGTAAAAAAGGTGAGGTGTTTGCTCCCCCCGTTCTTGAATAATGTCTAGACTGATTTGGAACATCAGGAGCATAGATAATGCTGCAACTCTGCGTAGGCTGTATTACTTGAAGATCAATTTCAAACTTAACTTTTTGGGAATCTTGGAACCGCTTATATCGTTAGACATTCATTTCATTACACAAAGATTGGGGATGCCAAAAATTATATCTAATAGTTCGGGCAAAATTTGTTTCATATACGATTCTACCATAGATTGCTCAATGTTAGAAGACCACGAACAATATTTGTACCTAAATCTTAAATCCAATTTATTTCATAACAGCTTCTTTGTCACGGTAGTATATGTCAAGTGCAGTGGATCTAATAGATATGAACTTTGGGATAAATTGATGGCAACAACACCGAGCAGTGAGGAGTTATGGATGGTTGGAGGTGACTTCAATGTAATCTCCAATGCCTCAGAACACTCATCAGGCACAATATCTAGACCGGGAGCAATTGAAGACTTCAACAACTTTATGATGTTTGGCGGACTGCTAGATACTGGATTTGTGGGGGATAAATTTACTTGGACAAATAACAGAGTGTGGAAAAGGCTTAACAGAATTCCGATCTCATCTTCATGGGAAGGTCAAGGGTGTTCAGTTCGTGTGGAGCATCTGAGCAGGGCCACATCAGACCACTGACCACTGCCCACTGCTACTCTCTTTCCCGAGACTCGAGAAGCCTATAGCGTTATTTAGGTTTCAAAACATGTGGCTAAAACACCAGGGTTTCCATTAAACAGTTAAGTTGAATTGGGATCTGCCATGTATCTCCACTGGATTATCGAGATTACAAGCCAAACTCCGAAGGCTAAAAATTCATCTAAAATGGTGGAACAAAGAAATATTTGGAAACATACATGATAATGTAAAAAAGGCTAAAGAATTGTATGCTAAGGCAGAGAAACTATTTGACTCTGATCCCACTGACGAGCACAAAATCCTTGCGGCTAAGCACAAGCAAATCTCTTTAAGACACTCAATATGGAGGAAGAATTCTGGAAGCAAAGGGCAGCGGTCAAATGGATGAAAGAGGAAGATAAAAACACTAAATCTTTCCACAATTTGGTCCAAATAAGACGAAGGACTAACAAAATCTTCAGAATATGGGATAATGATAATGGGAATTGTTTAGAGAAATCAGATGAGATAAGAGACTCTGGTGCTAAATACTTCGAGGGGGCTACTATCGGGTGAGCCCTTTAATTGTGATAGTATGATCATGAGTTGTATCCTAGCTGTTATTGGTGCTGCAGATAATGAAATGTTAATTAGGGCAATTTCGCTAATGGAAATCAAACAAACGCTAGTAGAGATGAGCCAAGATAGTACTACCGGGCCGGATGGATTTTCAATTTCATTTTATTTAACTTGTTGGGACATTATCAAAGAGGATATTCATCAGACATCAGGCAATCTTGGATTTATTCAAAGAGGGTCAGCTACCGAGAGGGATGTCTGCAACTGTCATTGTACTGATCCCAAAGTTAGGTGCGCAAAACTAGAAGGATTTCAGACCCATCAACCTATGTAATGTATCTTACAAGATTATCTCCAAACTATTGGCTTCTAGGCTTCGGATCACACTGGAAAAAAATCATATCACCAACATAGAGTGGTTTTGTAGAGGGAAGATAATTTCGGACAATATACTTTTAGCCTAAGAACTCAATCACAAGTTGAACTTCAAAACAAAAGTGAGAAACTTAATTCTAAAACTGAATATGGCGAACGCTATCGACAGAGTACAGCGGAGCTTGCTTTTCAAGATAATGGGGGCCCATGAATTTTCAAACTTTGTCATTGATATCATCAACATATGCATTACTCAGAGCTGGTTTTCGGTCAGTATAAACGGTAATCTCTCGGACTTCTTTCAGGCGAAACGTGAGCTTAGGCAAGGGGACCCCATCTCCCCTTTTCTTTTCATCATAGCTGCGGAATTGCTCTCAAGGGGTTTGGATGATCTTTTTACCAAAGTCCCAAAGCTTTATTTCAACATAGGTTGCAAGATGAGGATCTCACACCTAGCCTATGCGGATGATATCATGATCTCTATGAATGGATCGTTGGATTGCGTGAAGCGAATCAAAGAATTTTTAAATAAATTTGAAGCGCAGTCGGGACAATTGGTTAACGTAGTAGGAAAGAGTTTCTTTTATCCCTTGAAAGTTTTATCATCCACTAGAAAAAACCAGATTATTTTGAAGAGGGTAAGAAGCCCATTATTTACAGGTCATAGAAAATCTGAATTCTTCTTACTACTCTTGGGAAAAATAAGGAAAAAACTATAGAGGTGGAACATGTCAAAACTCTCCTATGGTGGTAGACTCCTATTGATTCAAAGTGTCCTAAGTTCTATGTTGTTGTATTTACTGCAAGTTCTTTTTTCGCCAATTTTCATTCTTCACAAAGTGGAGATGATATTTGCCAGATTCTTCTGGGGATCTTCAGTATCCCACAAGAAAACGCACTGGATTTCTTGGAAGGAGATCACCAAACCAAAGATGGAAGGAGGTTTAGGGGTGAGAAAGTTATCAGAAATGAGCATTGCTATGTCAGTAAAACTTTGGTGCAAGCTCAGGGAACAAACCACACCTTGGGCTCACTTTCTAGCAGAAATGTATTGCAAAACCAAGCATCCTTCTACTGTTTCTCTAAGAGGCAATGCCTGGGACGCTGGGCTTCTAGACCGCCGACCGCGAGCGCTTCCCGATTTACCCTGGTGGCCGGTGGGAAACTTCCGTGGGGTCGGGCCGGTTGTCCGAGGTTGGAAAAACCTCGTTAATCAATCTAAGAGGCAATGCCTCTCCTTGCTGGAGACGGATGCTACAAATCTGAGGTTTGGCCGAACCAAACATGGGCTGGATCGTAGGAAGAGGTAGGCTGAATTTTTTGTATGAAAGTTGGCTAGACAATGGACCTTTGATCAATGACTACCCACAAAAAGAGAACTCCAAGATATTGATTTATAAATTGATGGATAGCTCGGTTGGAACATATCCAGATTTAGGTCTCTGTTGGCCGAACCTACTGTAGCTGAAGTAGCAGAACTGCCCTTCCTATCAGGCGAACCAGACAGCTTAATTTGGAAACCAAGCAAGGATGGAAAGTTCTGTTAGATGTGTATACTGAAAGACATGATTTCTTTATATGAACATCATCATTTTGAAAAGAGAATCACAACTACACTAGATACCTGTTTATATTAGTGCATGCATGAAGTCCTTTACTACGCATTGTAGATAACATGGTGTATGGTGTTACACGGAAGATCATGTTATCAGTCCCTTGCCTAGTATAAGTCTAGGCTCACAACCGAGACAGAATTGGACAAACCGTCGGAATGGTTGTAGTGTAATTAGGTGTGGTTGATCTTGACCATAGAATTACACTAGTGTGCTTTGAGTACATTGAGCAGGACGAAAACCCGAGGTTATCCAATATGTATCGACTCGATAATTGGATAGGACCTCAAGATATTATTATGGAGTACGATCCCTTAATCCCGATATAATAACGGGCATATATTATTAATTATTGTCTCTTTGATTTACCAATGGGCGAGATCTATTCCGTTAGATCGATAGGCCCGATAAGTTGGAAGATAATATTAATAATATGATGTGTTGTTGATTATTGATGGAATCCGTGTCCTGGTGAGTCGGGTTGATGATGCCCCCTTGATGAGCTCGAAAGGTTCATCATGCTAAACCCTGCAGGTGGATTTGATCTGGCATGATGATAAGATCGAGTGGTACTAGTCAAGGATCCAGAGGTTAATTAATTTGAATTGTCAGTAATTTAAATTAATTAACGGGCATTCGATATCTTAAACACGGGGGATGGACAACTCGTAATAAGTGGAGCTCATATGTAAATATGGGATTGGTGAGGTAATTCAATGAGAGTCTTTTAGTGGAATGGATCCTCATTAATGGATCGGGTTTGGATCCATTAGCAGGCCAAGATCCAACTCCTCCTCATGGTCCCTATCGTAGCCCTATATATATCCCATAGTGGCAAAGAACCAAGTTGATGATTAATCCAAATTAATCCAATTATTGATCCACCCTAATTCTCTCCTCTCTTCCTTCTTCTCTCCTCTTTTTCTCTCCTGTCACCGCCCAAGTTTTTCTTCACGCTACTACCTCCGGTCGGTAATTGCGTTTCCATCCTCTTGGAAATTGCATGCAAGTATGCGACGTGTTACCGTGAGGTAATTGTGTTTGCATGAGAGGTAATTACTTAATTGTGTTTGCATGAGAGGTAATTACGGTGAGGTAATTACGTTTGCATGAGATTGCATGCAAGCATACGACGTGAAGAGGTTTGCATGAGAGGTAATTACCGTGAGGTAATTACGTTTGCATCCTATTGGAGAAGCTGTGGTGTAGGTCTTTCCGTGGAGAAGAACAATGGTTCACGTGATTTTCTCAAAGGTAGAAAAGTTACGCGTGTAACTTTTCTCAAGGGAAGAGAATTGCGTGGCCTTGAGTTGCTCACACAATTTTCTCAAAGGAAGAGAGGTTGCACATGCAACTTTTCTCAAGGGAAGAAAATTGCAAGAGCTTGAGAGGGAGCAGCGATTTTTCTTAAGGGGGAAAAGTTGTTTACGTAATTTTTCTCAAGAGAAGAAAAATCGGTTAAGTAGGGTTTGTGTTTTGGATTATCTTCTTCGTTGGAGTGGCCGGCGGCATCCCTTTTGTTAGGGCATGGTTGGCGCAAGGAGAAGGAATCGACTTGGTGGCCACGGGTCTTGGTAGACGCCCACACGACTTCCAAGAGGGGAGAGTCATACGGTAGAAGATCGTAAGGTAATGGAAGGTATAATTCTTCCTTGGCTCCTTTGTTTCATATGTGCCTTGTTTACTTACCTCGTCATTTCATGTTAGTTAGTTTATTATTTTGATTTTGTATCATAGCCAATAATTTACTAACTGGACCCCGACCATAAATACAAAAGCTGGCGATCCACTCGTCGCTTTTTCCGCGGTTGAACGGTCAAGCAAATTACAAGGCCGATTTTTGTAATTGGCCGAGTTGTAATTTGGATCGTTCGATACGGCACGAGATGGTCGTTGGGAGACGGGTCTCTATTCGAATTAATTTTTAATCCGTAGACATGGAAAGGTCTCTCGGATCGACCGAGTATTCGCTTAGGAAACCCGCCAAATCATACCCAACAAGTTCTCACTAAAATAGGCATGGAATAGCATTAGACAAGCTCTACCTCTGGCGCTATTCAGACAAGTGATTTGGAGTGGGCTGCTCAGAACAAACATTGTAGTTTTCACTTGGAGGTTTTTACAACAAAACTGCCAGTAGACTCAGTCTTACAAGGAAGAGGTGTGCACCTAGTTTCAAGATGTCAATGCTATGAGGATATGGGAATCGTGAGAACATTTATTCTTCCACGGACATATAGCAAAGGTTGTTTGGTTACATTTTGTGAATTTGTTCAAGGTTCACAACTACTCTACATAGGAGAATTGGAGGATAGGACTGGATTAGCCGGCTGGAGGTCATGTACGGAAAGTGACGCCATTCTTGATTACTTGGTTTTTATGGACTATCAGAAATGATGGCAAGCATCGTGGATCCAACCTCTCGGGCTGGAAAATAATTGAAAGCGTCTACCAATACTTTCAGAGGATCACTTTATCAGGGTTAATTAAATCTAAGCACTGGAGGGGTTTTTCGCAGGTTGCTAAAGGATTGGAAATTATAGTAGGCCCTATGGCAGTTAATACAATCACGGTGGTGTATTGGAGAAAGTCGGCCTTTGGAGGTTATAAACTAAAGATAGATGGTTGTTCGCAAGGCAACCGGGATTCTTCTTCCTTTGGTGTCCTAATCCCATGAGGGCAAAGTTATAATAGCCAAACAGGGCACTTTTGGAGAGGGTTCTAATATTAGAGCCGAACTACTAGCAATACAAAAGGGTTTGGAGTTATGTGATGCACAAAATCTTCTCCCGATTTGGCTAGAATCCGATTCATTGGTTGCCTTGACGATTATAAAAAACTCTGCACTTTGTTGGGAATTTTGTTAGGTGGTGCTTAAAATTCAAATGTTGGTTAAGAAGCTCAGGGTAGAAATATCACATGTTTATAGAGAAGCAAATAAAGCTGCTGGTTATCTTGCTAACCAAGCATTTGAATATGGTGGATGATAAAGTGCTGACGGAGAAAGACATGGATAATATACTAGTAAGGATATGTAGGGTAGACCGATTGGAGCTGCCTTATGATAGATTGCATAAAAAATCCGTCTGAATTTTCTAATCTGATAGGTCTTATAAGAAACCAGCAGTAACAGTATGATGGAAATACAAGAGACGTTGTGCCAAGTTGGATTAATGCAAATACTATCTGAAATACAAGAAATGATTTGTCATACTCTATCATTGATTTAGAAAGGGCGAAGGCTTGTTAGATCCATGCGGAATATGGTTAGAGCAATGTTTGATGTTAAGCTTGCCTAGTTTTAGAAGGTAAAAGCCCCAGAAAGGCTAGTTATGCTGTGTGTTTTGTTGCGCCACCTCTGTTGTTAAACTCATTGGATATTGGTTGCTGCTCTAATGGTTGTTGTGCCACCTCTGCTGTCAAACTCACTAGATATTGGTTGCTGCTCTAATGGTTGTTGCCCCACCTCTGCGGCCAATTTTTAGTCTATCTTTTGAGTTTGATTTGCCTATGCTGGTATTACTCATTTCCTGGAATGTGGAAACTCTAGTATTAACCATTGTTAAAGTGGGAATCAATTTGGCTTGGTTGTGCTGTGGGATAGGTGTACTGAAATTGAGAATAGCTTAAATAGCTTCATCCTGGTCTTTGGAAAAACATGATGCTAAAATTGAGGAAATGAGGAGAGAACTATGTCTGACTGTTCCCTGGAAGGGTTGCGCCAGTGTCAAATTCTGCAAGGTTGTTTATAGTTCTGATTGGTTTCTTCCTAGGTCCTCCACTATGGTGCTCTTTGTTGCTGTTCTGGTCCGGAATGCTTTGCTGTTGTGCAAATTCTTTGGAAAAAGACGAATGGTGATACGGTTAGCTTAGGTATTACTGAAGATTGATGAAGTTGAGGAGTAGGGACTTATTTGGTTAGAGCGAAGTAGATAGGGATGGTGAATAGGTCCACCATAAATGATGTATCTAGTCCGTAGCAAACGGCTATGGTAAAGACGTGCCAAATCCGTTGATAGCTGAGGTTTTGCCCAAAAACCTGCAAGGGTGCATAGATCCACCATAAATCTATCTAGTCCGTGGTAACGGCTACGGTAAAGACATATCTAACCCATTTACGATTGGCCACTTGCCCAAAGTGAATATCAGGTTCTAATCTACTAATTTTCACTTGCTAATCATGATTAAGGTCATGGAGGTATCCTTCTGCCATATCTAGATCACACAAGACTACGTAATTCAGGTGTTTTTTTTCGAAAAAGAAAGATCTTATTTCAGGAAGAAAGAAAATCCATATTAGAAGGGGGGCCAAACCTGACCTTCTAATATAGAGTTACAGAAAATCAATATGATTTACAGGTTGTAGTTCAAGCAATAGAATGGCTGAAAATTTTTCTATACAAATTACCAACCATCTTTTATTGATTCTATCCCGCAACAGCAATGTTCCACCGTAGTATGTTCCCTAGCCTTTGAGATTTTGAGCCAGTAAAAATCTGTCCACTTGACATGAGTTCCACACAATCCACCAAACGTCTTTTGACATAGCATGCCTCTCCCAAAACGCATGTCCTTCAACTTTCCCGGACCCGAAGTTCACTTTAGGCAAGTGACCAGCCAATACGGATTTTCTACGTCTTTACCGTAGCTGGTACTACGGACTAGATAGGTCTATGGTGGACCTATTCACCTTTGTTGGCTTTTAGGCAAAACCACAGCCATCAACGGATTTAGAATGTCTTTACCGTAGCCGTTTGCTACGGACTAGATGGATCGTTTACGGTGGATCCATTCACCAATGACTCCATCTTCTCTTCCACTCAAAACACCACCTAAACACCACAGGTTTCTGCTTTATACAGAGGACTTCTGCGAATTTCTTCTTCATTTGATGTGTTCCCGTGACTAACCAGGATGAGTTCGAATCATTTGTGCCATAATCCAATAAATCTGCTGAGTGTTATCTTCAGAAAATTATATATCTCCGATCGTTCATCACAAATCACAGTATCACATTCACCCGATCAGTTTCAGTTTCATCAGGGTCCTCAATTCTCTGCTAAGCCAAAGCTCCTTGAAACTTTTCCTTTTACTCCTGCCTATATGCTAGTATCAGATGTTGCATATCAGTATTTTGGCACGCCAGTTAACTGAACAATTTGTGTTTTTCTGTTAGCTGCATAAGAAATACAGAAACCCATCTCACCAATTAGAAATTTTTTGATCGCTTGAGAGTAGGGCTGTAAATGAATCAAGCTGCTCGTGAACTATTCGAAGCTCGATTCGATAGAAGCTCGTTCGAGCTCGTTTAATAAAGCTCGTTAATATTAACGAACCAAACTCAAACTCAGCAGTATTCGACTCGTTAGCTCGTGAACAAGCACGTTAATAAGCTCGTGAGCTAGTTCATAAAATATAAAATTAATATTTAACATTAAATATATAATTTTGATACTTTTATATTTAATAAATATAAAATATCCAATAAAGCTCATTTGTATGAATAAAATCATAGATTTTAGTAAATGATTTATATTTTTTAGAATATATAATTTATTTTTTCAATAAATTGATAAATAATTTAATTAATAATTTATATTTGGTAAGTTCGTTTAGGGCTCGATTAAGCTCGAATATGCTCGCGAGCTATCACTATATTCGATAAATTAAGCTCGAGCTCGGCTCGATAATAAACGAACCAAACTCAAACTCTCAGGTATTCGGCTCGGCTCGGTTCGATTACAGCCCTACTTGAGAGCAACCGATTATTCATCAAATTCAGGTGTTTCTCTCTAAGCTATTTCGCTCAACTCAATGACAAATGCAAGGCATGCACTAATGACTCAAGCGCAGAAATTTGGCATGCTTCATTGGAGTTTTCATGTGGAGCTAATAAAGCAAAGTATGTTGTTTGGTTCTTTAACACCGACCTCATTTTACCAGGAGCGCACGTTGCTGGAACAGTGCTAACCAGAAGCGTGAGTTAAAGATTCGAGTGCAGATAGTTCACATGCTTCGGTGAATACGTGGTCTGCCCATTTAAGTTTTCTTGTAGAGCTAATAAAGCACATATACATATCCCTATCACCCTTTTTCTGCTTGTGCATTTGTAAATGATTCTGATTTCTCCACACTAGGATGATTGTAAGTCAGTTAGAGTCCTGTAACACCCACAATAGGAGGTTTGGTAAGGTACCCCTCTTATTTTTGGGTTTGTCCACAGATATAATAAAATGCCAATTTGCACTTAAAAATCAGGTGAGGACTTATAAGCCACCAAAATATTGTTCCCTCAACGATTGGCCAAAGCTAAGTTAGATGAGCAGTTCAGCAAATTCCTAGAGGTGATCAAGAAGTTTTATGCAAATACGCTTTGCAATAAATGTCTACCTATTCTAAGTTTATGAAAGATATACTATTACACAAGAGGAAGGTTGATGAATATGAAAGTATGGCTTTGACGAAGGAGTGCAGTGGATTGATCCTAAAACCATGATATGAATATATAATAATAAAAAAATATTATAAAAGATAGTTACCGAAGTGTGGCAAATGCAATTCCTATAGGTTTCCATTAAGAATCAACTCTAGATAGTGTGACTTAATGATATTCTTATAGGTCTCCATCAAAAAAAAGGTAGATCCGCTATCTTAACGGTCCTCCTAGGTCTCCATCAAGAATCAACTACAATATCCCTACCTTTCATATTAGTACTAGGTAAAATAACTAATCATGTTAAAGATAAAATATGATATACTATTGGTGAGAATGAAATAGATTAAATTTAAAACTTGAATTATCAAGAACACTTTAAAAGCTACAGGTTTTAATTAATTGGAACACTAAAAATATAGAATGCAATTTTGAAAAGAAAATAATTAATTGAATAGTTAAGATTGATAGGTATAAAAGAAGACTTTAACACATCTCACTTCAATTATTCAATAAGGGGATACTAATGAAAATGCAATTAATAATGTTAAAAATGAATGTCAAAATCAAGAGGAGTTTTGGAATATTATCTAATAGTTATGTCCCCTGTAACAAGCTTAAAGGAAAATTTTATAAGAGAACAGTATAAATCGTCATTCTTTATAAATTGAAGTGTTGGATTTTTAGAAAACCATGAACAAAAAAGTTAATTTATGTGCAACTCCAATTGATGATAAAATGAGCAAACACAGGTTCAAATGTATGTACATGTTAAAGAATAACAATAGATCACATAGTAAAAAAAAAAGGTGAATTTCTATAAGCAGAAAGTATAAGTGGGTAGGAGTCCAAAGGAAACATTATTTCATATCATAAAGAGTCATTTAATTCATTTGAACACTATCAGTGATATTTCCTTAGAGCTCAATGGAGGAATTAATAGTTTGAACCAAGGTTCAAAATCTCTAGTCGTGCCGAAATTTCGATCTTTGACTAGAACATACTATTTTAGTATCGTGTCGATGTTTCGATGCATGGTGTTAATCATGGATTGGAGATGAAAAATGAAGGAACTGGAGCATAGGAAGGAGCTTGTGTTAGGATGTATACTAAAAGCTTTGCCTTTTGGTTTAAAGATACATCTACATTTTAAAGAGAATCAGAAGTCACACAGTGCACGTTTATGTTTATATTAGTATGTGCACTAAATGTCTAATGCTTGGCATTGTAGATAGCATGGTGCGTGGTGTCGCACAGAAGATCATGTTATCAGGTCCCTTACCGAAGCATAAGAAAGAGGCTCACAACCAAGATGGAGTTGGACAAACCAATCGGAATGGTTGTAGTGTAATCAGGTGTGGTTTATCTTAACCATAGGATTACACTAGTGTACTTTGTGTACATTGAGTAGGACCAAAAGAAATGTCATCCAATTTTTGTACTGACCTAGTAAATTGGATTAGACCTCGGATGCTATTATGGAGTACGATCTCTGAATCCCGAAATAATGACGAGCATATATTATTAACTATTGTTTCTTTGATTTACCCATGGGCGAGATCAATTCTGTTAGATCGATAGACCCGGTAAGTTGAGAAATAATATTAATAATATGATGTGCCGTTGATTATTGACGGAATCCGTGTCCTGGTGAGTTAGGGTGATGATGCTCCCTTGGTGAGCTCAAAAGGATCGTCATGTCAAATCTTGCAAGTGGACTATGGTCCGGCATGTCAAAAAGGTTGAGTGGTACTAATCAAGGATCAAGAAGATAATTAATTTAATTATCAGTAAATTGAATTAAGGCATACGATATCTTAAACACGGGGAGATGGATGACTCGTAATAGGTGGGGCCCATATGAAAATATGAGGGTTGGTGAGGAAGTACAATGGGATCCTTTAGTGGAATGGATCTCCATTTAATGGATCGGGTTTGGATCCATTAGAGGGCCAAGAATCAACTCCTCCTCATGGTCCCTATCTTAGCCCAATAAAGCCCCATTAGAGTCATGATAAAAGGCCGGATTAATTAAGGAATTAATTTGGGATTAATTTAATTATTAATTTCGAAATTAATCATAGAATAATTATGGAATTATTCTATATAAAAAATTTGGAATAATTAAACGAATTAATCATTGGATTAATTAAGGAATTATTCTATATAAATTTTTATATAATCAATCCATATTTAATTGGAAATTTTTTTCCAATTAAACTAACTAAACCCCTATATAAACCTCCAACTCTCTCCCTCTCAAAAACTAATCTCTTCTCCTCTCCCTCACCCTAGGTCACGGCAGCTAAAGGAAGAAGAAAGTTTGGAGCTTTCTTCTTCATCTTCTTCTCTTGTTGGTGGTCGGCCCTAGACAAGGAGGAGATACCTCCTCCTTTGTGGCACACGGAACAATCAAGAAAGGAGGTGGTCGGCGGTGGTGAGGGTGGATGTTGGAGGTTGCGGCGCCGAAGGATAGAGGAGATGGAAGCTTAAGGAATTTGTTTCTTTAGCTTCTCATCCTCGGGACTCCATCTAGGCGAGAGCAGCCGGATTCCAGGGTCCGAGGAACACCGGCGAAGTAGAGGAAGACTCTTCTTCTTCTTGATTGGCCAGCGAGAAGGGAAGAGAAGGAGAAGGAGGTTTGCGAGGGTTTAAAGGAAGAAGAGGGAGTTCTCTCGGCTTCTTCTTCCTGTACTTCTTCTTCCAAGTCTTCTTCTCGGTGTCCTCTTGAAGTTGGCCGAACCTTGGAACCCAAGGTGGCCGGCAGGCTGAGGTAGAGAAGAAGAAGGACCATTGGCGCAAGGAAACCCTAGCGTTCTAGGGTTTATGTTGGCGCAAGAAAAGGAAGGATTGATTCGCGTGCCTTGGTGACTCCACGTCTTGGGAGACCGTTGCCCACACCACGTCCAAGAGGGGCAGGGACATAAGATAGAAGACTGCGAGGCAAACGACGAGGTATATTTCTCCCGGGCTCAGTTTTCGTTATGTTATGTTTTATTGTGTCATTATGCTTTGCCTTGTCATTTCATGTGTGTTAAATTATTATTTTGATTTGAAATCTTAGATAATAATAATTAACTGGACCCCGAAGATAAACACAAAAACCGGCGATCCAAATCGTCGTCTTTTCCGCGGTTAGTTAATCCGGAAAGTTACAAGGCCTTTGTGGCTAAGTTGTGACTTGGACTAATTAACACGACGACGAATCTGTCGTTATAGGGACGGGTCTTTATTCGGATTAAATTTTTAATCCGTAGACATAGAGATGTCTCTCAGATACGACCACGTGATTGTCTTGGAAACCGCCAAGCCATACCAACAGTTTGTGCCAAGCATCATTTTAAATCTTGTATCATGCCAAGCAAATAGTCGAAATATATCATTTTGGTAATTATCGAAACTCGATCCACTTAGCATAGGCAATGTCTCCTTCATTTGGTTCATCTCTTTCCTCCTTCAACCTCTTGTATGTCACCGGCACCCTGCATCAAAGTGTCGGTACCTTACTAGAACAATATCTTCCATTCATTGACAAACTATGACATGACTCGAGATTTTTAACCTTAGTGCCAAGTGGTATTGATTTATCGAAACGATACTTTTCTTTCGCCAAACCATGATCTAAATAAATAGTTAACTCCAAACTTGAAATAGTTAAGCACATAATTGTTTACCATGGTTGTGATTGTCATTGAAATATAAACATGGCTAATTTTTTTTGTTAAAATTAAATGACCAATCTAACGTAGGAAAAAACATAGCAATTAATAAGCAGCAAATATTCCAATTGAGTATCATTAGTCAAATGAACAAAAGGGGCATAGTAAACAATAATGACAATGTTGTTAACATGTAACTATAAATTGATTTCTTTCCTACTTGTTCCACCATTTTAGGATAAGTAGTTAGTTAATCAACTTTAGCATGGCACCAAAGCGAGAAATTATAGGTTTGAATCTCACTCGCATCGAAAAAATATCTAAATAAATGTATTGGAATGTAGGACAATCAAGTTAAGTATGACACGCATGAAGAGGTAATGTCCTCCACATATATAGCGAAAGTGTTGGCATATTATAAATTAATACCTATCATACCAGCTCGATCTTGGGGGGATAAATGATTGGTTAATTAACTTTAACAAATAATATTAATACTATCAACATAGCGGACACTAATAGCAACATCTTCAACAATACATACCTCAAACTCAGCTTTTGGCCGAATGATGAAATATTTATCCACAATTCTTTGATCACCTAATGACAAATAGTATTTAATACCACATTGTCGAACTTTTATCCAATCATTTATCTTTGCTTCTTCAGAAGTAAATGGCGGCCGAAGATACATCTCAATAAAACTGAGAGGAAAATATGTTAATTAGGAAAACAAAACTATTAATTCATAAATCACAAAGATTCAGCATTAGTACTTGCACAAAAAGAAGTACAAATTTTGAATACGATTTTAAATCTTGTTTCAACCACTCACTTCTCTGTTTCTGCTTCATCTCCATTTATAGAGTATGATGTGCTTCCGTTAGGTGACTGTAAAAATGCTAAAAATATAATCAAGAAAACAGACTCAATATGCAAGAGAAATGAGAAAAAATTGAATAGCATATAGACAATCAGGATTTCCTATAAGTTGCACACGCCAACCACTTATTGGTCCTCTACTAAATCAGTTGGTGCAGTTTTTGAAATATTAATCTTAGCTATATTCAACAACCAAATCATTTATCACCATTTGCTGGTGAATCTGGATACATGTAAAAGTTTTAGAAAAACAAAGGATATAATAGAAATAAAATCACATTCACCCAACAATTGTCATTAAGCAATAATAGAGATGAGGTGACAAAATCTGACCTCACTTTTGCATTTCAGCTTATAGTAAGGTTCTCTAAAAGAAGATACAAAGCTGTTATTGATTCTAATCTGCAGAAGATCAGACGATTAGCAGAAATTCCTGCAAAAGCAGGAAAATCAAAGAAACAGGTTTAGCATAAAAACTTGTGCATGATGAAGATCCGGCTCAATATGTTTCCGAAACAGAGGGAAAATACTGTCAATCAAGTAGTCCAGAGAACATGAATCTCCAATATCATGCCTTACTTTCGATAGGAGGCTGAAATGGACTCCACCAACCTAAGGTATTAAAGAGTTTATGCAACAGGACTAGTCAAATTGTAAGAGGGAAAACACTAGGAGGAAAGCACTTACCACGGCAACCCTGATATCAAGAAGTGAGCGTAGTGTAGAGTGCAGTGCATAAGCACCATCTACAATTACCTGTAATCACAACAGATAGCAGGAAACTCAATTTTAGCACTAAACAAAACAAAGAAACCCAATTGGTCCAAGCATCAGACTTACCACGCCCGAAGAAGAAACCTTCAATTGCCGCAAACCAATTCGCCTTTTTTCTTGAAAATCGAACAAAGGCATCTTAGTATCCTTAGACTTCATCAAATCCTGGACTCCAACATCCAACATTATTTTCAAATCCAAATCACACCCTCGTTCTAATGGCAGAAAGATGAAACCAAAGCGGAGGAGGATAAAAGAAGAATAACCTGTAGGTTGCCGACAAGAGTGTCAAAATCTATCGAGTCCAAGTCATTCCCATCATCATTTCCGTTGCGGTAATTCTCCATGGAGATGACAAGGCAGCCAAGAACCGACTCCACCTTTTCCGCCAAGCTACGAGCATCCACAAGATCAAACTCATCAAAAAAAAGTTCAACTTTCCATCCGTACGACACTAATTTGACAGAAACCAGACCAGATCACCTGGTTTTCCCCGATCCGCTGGGGCCACCGATCCCGATGGTGACAATGTGCCCGTCCTTCTTATCCCTCAGTTCCTGAATTGCCTTGACAAGAAGATAAAAGCCATGATCGAAGGACTGTAAATCCTCCATGATTAGTATTTGAAATTCTCGGGAGCGACGAGGAGAAGTGAGGTTTAAAGAAGAGAGATGTCTTACCACGTGGAGAGGGAGGGACTGGAGAATGGAGGAGGAGGAGGGAGTTGGGGAGGGGGGAGAGGCGGAGGAAGAGGAGGAGAAATAATCCCTGCCGCCGCCTTCTAAGACCCGTTGAATGATCTCGTCTTCCATCGGCGTCGCCAACCGGCGATGAGGAGGTTTCGTGCACCGTGCTACTTCCTGCGCCTTAAAAAAGAACAGCCAGGCTAAGTGAGGGCTTTGATGATCCGGATCCAATCGTTCGAATCGAATAAATATTTTACCTTAAATTTTATATTTCATATTAAAAACTCATTTATATCCATTACTCTATTCATTTTCTAAATTTAAATTGGATAATATATTAAATAATAAAAAATAAATATCCAAATTTAAATAAAATAATTTTTTTTAGTCTAAATTTAATATCTTAGATAATAAGTCATATCTCATATGCATCGGTTATAGGATCAATAAGGTATGTTATGTTATGTACAAAGCTCGATATATCGTATATTTTGAGTGTCATGAGTTGATATTAGTCAAATTCAAGAAAGAATCACTAGGTATCTGTCAAGGTAATTCTTAAGTCTTTAAAAGAACTAAGGATGTGTTCTTGGTATATGAAGATGGTGATTTAGTTATATTCGGGTAAACTGATGTCAACTTTCCAGACGGACAAGGATAACTCCACGTCCCAATCTTAATACATATTCACCTTGGCACAATTAGTTGGAAAAGTTCCAAATAGGAGACTATTGCTAATTCTACCACTGAGGTGACATACATTGAGCTTCTAAAGTAGCAAAGGAAGCGGTTTAGATCAAGAAGTTCATTGCTGAACTTGGTGTAGTTACAAGCATCGTTAAAGCATTACAGTTTATTGCAATAACAATGGAGTCATTGCTCAAGCCAAGGAACCAAGGTCTTATCAACGATCCAAATATATGTTTCATCACTATCACTTAATCAGGGAGATTATAAATAGAAGAGATATACAAATTGAGAAATTCCTACCAAAAGCAATCTAGCAAATCCTTTGACAAAAGTTCTACCATAAAATAAGTTTGAGAGTCGCGTCGAGTCCTATGGTATAAGATACTAAGGCGATCAACATTAGTCTAAGTATAAATATGTTATCTTTGAGAGACGTTGAGTCCTCTGCCTTAAAGATTGTATTATTATTGAATAAATAAATTCACTATTTAAGTGTATATCTCTATGTATGTAAAATTAATCTTAAACTCAATTAATGAGGTCCATAATATAATATATAGCAAGAGAGAAAATGTGATTGGATCACAATAGTGGGAATCTCTCTAAGTATAATTATCTACATATTAACATATTCCTAGTCAATGAATAGATGAGATTAGACATTATCATTTCTATAAGACTAGCATATGTAATGCTCCTTGGTTTATCCAACTTGTTGGTCTTCACTAGCAGAAGATATTGGAATGTTGAAAGGTAATATATAGATGTTGGTTAAGGATAACTATTTCGGATGTGATATGCTATCAACTTCATGTGATTTTATACATGTCTATAAAGATCTCATTGCAAGTCGAGTGTAAGTTTTCTTAAACTTGAGGTATTCAAATCATCTTGGTTATTAAAACTTATACTTTGACATCTTAAGTGTGAATCTCCTCGGAGGTATGGTCCCGAGATGATTAGATATAAGTCGATATGCACAAAAGTGTTTGAATAACCCATAAGGAATTCACCACTCATTTTATAAGGAAACGTATACTCTATGACCTTTTGTCATAATTATTACTCGTAAGTTTTTGGTCAAAGTATCACACGTCAAGGGGATGGTATTCTTAGATACGTATTTAAGTAATTTGAATATGTAAGACAAAAAACTACTAATGCTTAGTGTGACATAATTAGCCTGGTGGGTACTAATACATAAGTTATGTCCTGAATCAAATGAGTATAGGATGATGGAAAGGAATAGACACAAATAACTATAGCTATTGAAAAGTCAAAATTATTGTCTGAACAATTATGATTTTCTGGTTAATTAAGAATCATGATGTATTATTATGTGTCACTTATAAGTGATTCATAATTAATGATTAATTATGAGTGATCAAGATAAATCGAAAATCTATTAAATCGCACGCACTACAAGTATATTCAAAAGACTTAAAATAAGTTTGAGAATTAAATTCTCAAATTGAGAGAGACTAAATCTGGTAGGACCAAACGATGAGTAAATATGAAAAATATTTGTTGGATGGAAGCGATGATAGGTCATGTCTATTGTAAACGAGTTAGATTTATTATGATTTAATAATAAATTAAAAAAGTTTGATTTAATTATAAACTAAGATGATTTAATAAGAAACTAAAAAAGTTTGATTGAATTATCAATCAAGATGATTTAATTTTGAACTAAACTTCATGATAATGGCCTTAAGTAAGAGAGGTATATGACTTTGCTATAAGTCATATAGCAAAGAGAGGTACATTATCAGATTGCTAGAGTATTTGGGTGATGACTTTGCTTCTCAAGTAAGAGATGCATAAATATACCTCATCAAGAGAAAAAGATTTAAGATTTTATTTTTTAAAGAAAATCTAATAAGGCTTACAATTTCTCTCCCTCTCTGTTGTCACCGTCGTTGCTGCCCAAGCAAGAGCCGTCAGCCCTTCCTCCTTGCTCGAACGTATACGCTCTCTTCTCTCTCTTATATATAAACAATGTTACCGTCTTAAAGTCTGAGGTCAAAACATAACAAAACTAATATATCCATCCTCCCTACGCACTAACTATTTCATCCGAACTAATAACTCCCATGATTTACATCTTCCATATTGACATGAGACAAATAAACAAGAGTGTCAGATGACCGAACCGTCTTTGCCAACCCCCCCCCCCCCCCCCCCCCCCCCCCCCCCTCTCTCTCTCTGTGTGTGTATATATATATATATATAAACAAACTAATTCATTTCTTGAAATTTAAATTTTAATTAAAAAATAGTCATGTGACAACATTTAGGACCACAAAACTTGTCCAAGTAATTTCAGGATTACTTACAATTTTATCCTTAACTTATCTCCAAGAAATGGTTTAAATATTTGCACCATCCAGCAGGGGGAAAAAATAGAGGTTACAAAAATATGAGATAAATTATGTATCATATCTAAAATGCTAATTTGCAAAAGCAAAAAAAAAAAAAAAAAATTCAAACGGGGATAACTATAACTGAATCAAATTCGTCCATCCTTGACATCCTAACTTCCAATAATGTGATCAAGTCGTCCCTGATGATTAGTTGCTCGGTTTGCTGTGTTAACATTGTGTAGTAGTTGTTGAAGCCAGTGTCGAGTTCCAGGATCATCCTACAAGCACGCAAAAGATTTAACGACATGTTTACTAACAACAAATGAATTAATAAACATAAATCCATTAGAATAATTCAAATGTCTAACATGATAACAAGGAAACTAAAATTATGCAAAATGAACACGATCAAATTAAAGTCGGACCAGGAGTTGCTTATAGATTTGAGTCGTCTAAAGAAAGAGTTGTTCACAGATGAATGGTTATTTGAAATGCAATGGCTGAAGTTGGATGATTCGTTTAGCATTCTTCTTCTTATTATTGACAAAGTGCTTCTTTCAATTATCACTACATGCTACTTCACAAGACATCCTAGTGAACAGTGGAATAGTTTGTGGTTCTCTTTCCCTTCCCACCAATTTGGCTCCTTTTTACTGAAGTAAACTGACCATCAATACTATAACTAGGCAAGCTCAAATAAAATTCTAATAGGAGCTTCGGAGGTAATAAAAGATAACTTGCTATTTCTTTATTCAGCAATTCTTAAAGGGATCACTTTAATGACATTTTCTTTTTTCTCAGCTGGCAATGGGGCTAAGTTTCAACAAACCCGTGGATAGCCAAGACATGCTGGAGCTACTTGGAAGTGTGGAGCAACTTGGTCTATACGAAGAAAAATAATAAATACCAACTAGCAGAGGAATGCTGAAGGGATTTTCTTAATGAAGCTTTGGCACGTGCACACAGAGATCTAATGGTTTTGTTCAGCACTCGTTAGCTAGTAGAAATTTCAAACACTTGTATAACAATTCTTGCAAAGTAAAGTGAATACAAAAGTGAAACTCAACCAGAAAGGAGGATCATTGCACTACGTTATTTATCCTGTTCTTAGATGATCATTTATGTTTGATAGAGCATCTATTCTTTGGTTACTAAGCACCTAGATGGGCTGAAATGTTATTCATGGCAGGCTCAACAATCAGTCATATCAGTCACACCTCTTTCGGCTGTCAGTGTGGCACAGTTAGATCTCAGTGGGCACCAAACAATATGCAAGCATTGGGAACACTAATTCAAGGATGGTTGTACATTTTATGGATCCTTAGGTAGGAAAAAAGAATGACCGTTCTATTTGATATGTTCTAAGAAGTGGAATGATTTGCTTTAGGAATGGAATTCCAGAGATAGCTAAAAGGAGATACAAATAACTTTTCAGTTAATGAAGCAATGGGGGTGATGAAAACAGACCCAAGGGACCTTTGTTGCTACGATGGTAGATTGAAAATTCATGCTGAATTTGCTATACTATAATGCAGCTAGTAGACAACTTGGTAGGGAACTCAATTGGTAGCACCTTTTATAGTTTCTTGCTGGCCATCTATTGGAAACATCATTTAGCTGATTATTATATCCAAGTTACTGCTGCTGAAGGTGTATAGATGTCTCTAATAAGATAGAACTGCTAGCCATTAATTTGCTTTGAAAAACCATTCTGCATATTAGGAAATCCAAGTGAACCAAGTTATTCACTCTATTGTTTCTTGGAAAAAATGGACATAATTAATATTATTTACCCTCAAGTCCCAAAAGTGCAAGATTTTAAACACATGACTCTGGAACATTGATTGCCCTAGCCAATATCCGAAGTGTTGGCAAAGAGCTTACGACTCATAACAAAAAAGCGGCCTTCTTGCAAAGAAAAGATGCAAAAGATTACCACGTATGCTTCTGAGATTCTAGGTTCAGTGTAAACATCTAATTCTGGAGCTTAAACTAAAGGGGGGCTTAGGTGGATAGAGCAAAAAGGCAATAACAAATCACATTGTTGTGCTAGTAAATGGTAACCATGAAGCTTGGTTTTAAAACAGAAGGGACTCGAGCAGAGCTATACTCTTTCTGGATTGTTCATTCTTCTCATAGAGAAAGCTTATTTATGGTAAGAGCAAATGGAGCAATGAAGGCATTACACCCATTAGAATCCTTTGAAAATTCCAAACATACTTCAATTTGCAAATGACACTGATTTCTCGTCAAAGTTCAGAAAGGCTCAAAATCTCAAGCCGCACTAGAGTTTTGATTTTTGACTAAAACACAATACTATTTTGGTATCATGCTGACATGCTATCACATGGTGACGGTGATGAATTGAAAGTTGAATGAGGAAGGAGATGAAACAAAAGAAGACATTGTCTATAACGAGTAATATCAAGTTTCAGTAATTCAATGGAACAATATGTTTTGACCATTTAACTGGCAAAGTAGGAGATTTCAAACTATGAACTCAGGGACAAGAGCTTAGACATCTCAAAATATTCTTAGCTTTTACTATCTTCAGTGGACTTGGAATAAACCTCAGTATGTCTTCTTTCATCTATGTAGGAGGAAAGATCATTGGATATGCTAAGCATGGTTTACCTACTAATCACATAGCTGGGATTCCATTTGGGACTTGGATAGCTGCCTAGAGCCTTTTGAACCAGTGATACAGAAGATTGCTAGACTTTGACTTTAACTAAGAGTGTACTTAGATACCTAACTACTTACCAAGCTAGTGTATAGAACTCCTTCACCTAGAGCTGCATTACTGTTGTTCAACATTGTATGCAAAAGATAGATCTGGGTCATCTGGATGCAAAGAAACAAAATCATTCTCAAAGAATAATGAACTCAAGTTCCTCACTCAAATGTTGGATGCCCAGTATACAATGTTGGGTGGACTGGGCATCTCTGTAGATGTTCATATAGTGTTGTATTGTGTAATTTGAATAGGTTGGTTACATATAAGTGTGCAATCCTATTTAAGAGATAAATTATCTGGTTATACAGGGATAAGTGGTGGATTATACTTACTGGTTGATAGCGGTCTCCACCATTCCTTTGGCATTCCATGTTCCGAGGCTAGGACTTTCTTGCATCAGTATCCTATTTCTCATATTCCTTTCTTTTCTAATTTGTGGATTTAGAAAGTAAATCTTGTATTTGTGGAAATATATCACTTATAAATACATTTTGGCGAGCTTAGGTCACCAATTATCTTTATTATTTTCAAAAAGAAAAAGAAAGAGAAGTAGCAACAACACTTACATGAAGATAACTGTTAATTGAACCATCTTTTAGAATATCAGGAAGATAATTGATCAACCTTTCACATGCCCTGCGAATGAACAAATTAATTTTGTTGATTAGCATGTGTGACATTTTAGACAAACTATCAACTGGGATAAAACTCTCAATAAGCATCACAAACTTATTCAAGAAAAGAGGTTTTAATATTGGACATCCAAAAGCTCCTTTCTACCAGCTAAAAGGCATGCCTAACAAAGCATACCTTTGGTGCTCTGAAAGCCTGAGGTAACAACGAATTATATGCTTCAGTAATCTCACTGATGGTCTTTCAGCAAGTGATGTGACCATGGATCCAAGGACTTGGCCTACAGCATAAAATCGTTCTGAAGTCGCACAAATGTAGCTAAGCCCCACATCATCCAACAATATCTTCTGGACAATAAAAGTTGCAACCTACAAAAAGGACAAGATACTAAATTGAACTGAGATTTCACAAATACTTCCATAAACACATTACAAGTTACCAACTAAATACTGAAAATCTTGCATCTTCATCATAAAATTCATAATAGAAGCCATAGAACAACACATTTATCCAATGGGCATGTATGCACATAAGTTCAATACACGGATTCTACAGAAACATGTACACAAGATAAAACTATTAATAAAATTGAATGATATTGTTTGATAAAATACAAGTAAAAAAAATAACAAATAAGTACAGTGTTTAGTTCCAACATGTCAATGTTTTTTAGTATGCATATAGTTCTTAATGTACACGCAGTGGAAACATAATATTAGCTATATAAATATATATCTTAATTTGTATTGTACCTAAAATACAAATTACTCCCTAAAATAGAATCCTAATTTATTTCCTAGAATAGACCCCCTAGCTTTGTATATAAATAGGCCTATTTATTTTCGAGAATAGATCCCTAAATTTGTATATAAATAGGCCTTACATCTTGTAACTTTTGTGTATTGAGAATTCTCTTATTGTAACATGGTATCAGAGCCTTAGATTTCCACCACCGCTTCTCCTCTCTCTTTTCCCTTTTTTTTTCTTTCGGTACTTTGCACGATTTCTTTTCTCCCCTTCTCTTTCGGCGCTTCACCTCTTCGTGTGAACCCATCGCTAGGATTTGCTTCATCGCCGGTCACCACCTTTGTTCGTGCGAAGGGATTGATCTAGGGCTTGGCGCTAGAAGGAAGGATTGAACCTCCTTCGACCTGCAGTCCGCCTCCTATCAATCTCTTATCTGTTACAATTTGCTTTCGGCGCCGATCTAGGGCTCTTTATCATTAACGTCCACTGTTGCCTTAGTCCTTCATTGAGTCTCCTCCCAAGGCTGCCCAATAATTACTGCTACTGCCAGAACAAGAAGATTCAAAGCTGCTTCTCGCCGCAAACAATCCGTGATTGCTTCTATTATCGCGCTCAACGCAGATACTTCTTGAAGCAGTCTTCTTCTGCGTATCCAGTCAATAGCAGCAGGGCGACTTCCTCCCAAAGCTTAGTTCCTGCCCTGTTGTTGTGTTTTCTCGTATCCTGCTTCACTATTGTTGGCATATCAACCATAGCTGGCTCTCTTCTGTTGAACTGTTTATGCTTGTCTTGTGGCTGCGTTTTGTCTTTCTGGCACAAACTTAGGGTCTGGTGTTGCTCTTCTTCCCTTCTCTATTCGCCTCCCTATTTGCAAAGTAAGTTGCTGTCGTGTTTGGTTTGAATCTACCTTTGGATTCTTCTTTTGTTTCATTTCTATGGTTGAAAATAAGACTTCCATTATAACGGATGTGGTGCCTATAATGTCTAAGATCACGGACTATAAGTTAAATAGTTCAAACTCTTTGAATTAGAGTAAAACCATTCGTCTTTATCTACGGAGTATTGATAAAGATGATCACTTGGCCGATAACCCTCCTCAAGATGATTTGAAACAAACATGACTTAGAGAGGATGCTCACTTGTTTCTTCATATTCGGAATTGTATTAATAATGAGGTAATTGATTTAATCAATCACTGTGAATTTGTTAAAGAATTGATGGATTATCTAGAATTTCTGTATTCTGGAAAAGGAAATCTCACCCACATATATGAGGTTTGCAAATCTTTTTACCGTGTGGAAAAACAAGATCAGCCTCTAATTAATTATTTTATGGCTTTCAAAAAGACATATGAAGAGCTTAATATATTACTGCATTTTAGCCCTGATGTAAAGGTTCAACAACACCAACGGGAGCAGATGGCTGTCATGAGCTTCCTTGCTGGTTTATCTCCTGACATCGAGTTCGCTAAATCACAAGTTCTTTCTAAATATGAGGTCACCTCATTACAAGATGTGTTTAGCTGCATTCTCCGTACAAAAAATACCATAACTGTTCCACTTAGTGGTGCTTTAGTGAGTCACAATACTAATTATGTGCAAAAAAAACAACAACTATTCACAGTGAAAACAAATGAGCCTTGCAAGATTTTGAAACTCGGACGTCAAATTCTAGTGGTATTATATGCAACTATTGTCGTGAGTCGGGTCATATAAAGTTTGAGTATAGAAAACTTCAGTACAAGAATCAGCAAAAACACCTAACTCATATTGCTGTAGGATCGATCGTGTCCGCTAGAGGGAGGTGAATAGCGAATCTCGAATCTTTGTTGTACCTGCGTTGTTAGTTGCACAACGGAAACAATAATAAAGAAAACAAATAACGCTAACAAACCGATTTTACTTGGTATCCACCCTGGCCGGGTGACTAATCCAAAAATCCGTCGGTGGATCACTCCCCGGATAACCTCCGGCTAGCCCTCGTCGCTCCTTATGGGTGGAGAAACCTCGCCACAACACCAAGCAAACCCCTGAGCACAAAGACTACTATCTTGCCTTTAACCAAGACAAGATTCGTCAAGAATCTTAGCCACCACAAAGTCCTCTTTAAATAGGACTCGGGCTGAAACCCTCGCTACCAGTCGACTGCCTCCAGGGCAGTCGACTGGTGCCACTGAATTCGACCGTTACACCCCAACGTTCGAATTCTCAGCCAACTCACTAGCCACCTACCAGTCGACTGCCCCCAGGGCAGTCGACTGGTCCCAGGACTGAGACCATTCTGTGAGTTTTATCAGTCGACTACCCCAGGCCAGTCGACTGGTCTACTCACCCATCTAAGGTTACCCTTCCTGAGTACATTCCACTCCGCACTCAAACCCTAGGATTTCCCGAGTACAATCACATTGCACTCGTACCCTCACAACTCGACTGACTCCTCCTCCGCAGCCTCGACTGTTGCCTTCGCGCCCTCTTCATCTTTGGCTCCCGTCCCTCGGATGCACGCAATCCTCCATGCCATCCTTCACGCATGCCTCGAAGTCCGCGCCCATCAGCTCATCGTCCCTGTTCTCCAAGGTCCCTCGGATACGCACGCAAGCCTCCAGCTTGCCTCCATGCTATCCTTCACCGTACTGAGGTCGTCCAGTCAAGTCCATATGTGTAACCTGTACATCCTGCACACTCAACATACACATATGAGAACACAAGGAAAAACCTAACTTAAACCCTTTGCCCAAACATCAAAACTCATGATCACTCCAGATCACAGATTGCCTCAACAATCTCCCCCTTTTTGATGTTTGGCAATACGTTTAAGTTAGGGAAACAAGACATTAGTCAATAGCAAAACTAATGCATATGCAATGCATGAATGGATCCTATCCCAAGGCATCCTACACCTAACCCTCCAAGTTAGGAATTTTCAACAACGCGGGCTTTTTAAAGCTTTCCCCAAGCTCCCCCTATATTGGACTTACAAAGGCTTTTTAAGAACCTCTCCAAGGTTCCCCTTACGCCAAGAATGGAGCAAACATGCTCCCCCTTAATCTTAGCTCCCCCTAAACCTAGGGTTTCTAGCAAAGGTGTGTTTGGTTTCCCAAATTAAACCCAACACTTCTTCCCCTTTCCCATATATCAAAAAGACCCCAATAATATCCCAATTATTGATTCTTTTAATTCCCAATGACCATAAACAATGTGTATTAGCCCCCTATACACTTGTTTTGCATCATTTGGACCCCAGACCAGCCGCTGATACAAAATTCAGCCTTTACCAGTCGACTGCCCCAAATGGCAGTCGACTGATACTCTGAAATACAGAATTTCAGCCTTTCTGACGATATTCAGAAATACGCCAGAAATTCCACAAATCTCCAAAATTCCAAAATTTTTTGGAGAGGTTTATGGTACCCATATCTACTTGGGAAAAATACATTCCAAAATGTATCTATCACCATTCCCAAATTTGACACAAAACCCAAAAACTAACAAAAAATTTCACTCAAACCTTAACCAAAAGTCCTAGTTTTGGTTTCCCCTTGATGTCTCTGCCCACGCCAACCCGCAATGCGCCCCTAGCATTGATTTACATGACAATTACACACCAAAAACTAATTTTCATGCAATATGACCCCAATGTATATTTCCATGCATGAAACTCAAAAACACCGTGCCAAAACCCAAGAATTGAGACTCAAATCCGTCTCCAATTCCTTTGCCACACTCCATGGTCCAACTAGACCTCTAGGAGGAACCCTCCAAAGATTCATTCACCATATATCCCAAAGGCTCCTAGAGCTCCCCCTTAAGCTCTTAGCCCTAGCCACCTCCCTAGGTGACTCAACCATCGCTAGGCCACATCGGTGTTCCACCGGTGACTCTTGGCCTACAAACTCAACCCTCTTAATCTTAGACACCTTGTCTTTGGTAAAGTCATTTCTTTTTCCTTTAAATGGCACCCCTTTGCCATTTTTGGACTCCCCCTTCTTGCCATAATCATATGCTACCCTAGCATATTTCTTTCCCTTAGCATGAGAGTTGTTAGACCGGTATCCCAACCCCGATCTATCATTGGTGCGGTTTAAACCACCCAACACCATATCTAAACCTTTAGATCCAATAGTGAATCTCTCTAGGGTTTTGTCTAACCTATCTGTTGGGACCGGGTGCATGTTGACATGGATACGGGTTCGTAATTTAAAAAAAATAATTACGTGCAGCGGAAGAATTAGCATAAATAATTTCTCAAATTATTTTAACCACGTATCTAGCATGCAACCTTATGATGTGTGGACATGATCATAAATTAAAATTTTGCAGAAAGTAAACTAATTTACTCAATACCTCGCGTAACTTGAAGTAAGGGACGAGATCCAACCGTAGCATCTCTTGGAAGCTCCGCCTCTATTTGCGTCCACGCCGAGTTCTCTTCGGGATAACTTCGCAAAGCCACGAGTTTTGTGCCGACGAGAACTACTAGATTCTCCAAAGGCACAACTAGAATATCAAGAGAGAGAGATGGAAACTAACCACCAAGTAACGGAATCAAGATTCCGAGGAAGGGAAGAAGGGAGTCGCGACCCGCTTCTTTTTCTTCTTTGGCACCTTCTTGGTGGAGGAGGCTCACGGCAACCCTAGGCGGTGCGCCGACCCTAGAGAGAGAAAGGGGCGCCGGCCCTAGAGAGAGAGAGGGAGAGAATAAGAGAGAGAGAGAGAGAGAGAGAGAGCTTGCTACTTGATCTCTTAAATTGGAATTCAAGCCTTGCCTTGGTTCCTTTATATAGTAGTCTCTCCATTGCCAAGTCTCCCCTTTAACGGAATAAATTTTTCATAAGAAATTTATCTTATAAATTTTCTTATGAATTATTCTGTTATGCCAAGTTTTATTATAACTAACTTTATAATAAAACAAACACATCTCCCCTTTTATTATGGAATAAATTTTCACAAAAATTTATTATATAAATTTTTCTTATCATGGAAAAATCAATTCATAATTGATTTTATAAAATAAAATAAACCAATACATAGTTCATTTTAATTTTCATAAAAGAATAAATTTATTATATAAATTTTTCTCATCATGGAAAAATTAATTCATAATTGATTTTATATAAAAAGAATAAATTTATTATATAAATTTTTCTTATCATGGAAAAATCAATTCATAATTGATTTTATAAAATAAAATAAACAAATCCATGCTTCATTTTAATTTCCATAAAAAGAATAAATTTATTATATAATTTTTTCTTATCATGGAAAAATCAATTCATAATTGATTTTATAAAATAAAATAAACCAATCCAAGGTTTATTTTAATTTCCATGAAAATAAATCTCTTTATATAAATTTCTTTATATAAATTTCTTTATCCATAATTTTATAAAACAAATCGCGCTTGATTTATTTTATAATTTAAACCAAATAAATTGGTTTCCCTCCTTTATTGTGGCCGGCCAAACCAAAGAGGGTGGGCATCCTCTTTGGCCGGCCACACCAAGCCAAACCCTTGCGAATTAAATTCATTTAATTCGTCCAATAAGCCTTCAAAAGACTTAGTCATTTTAAGCTTCCGATGCGCCTCTGATAAATTCAGATTCGACTTATTTCTCTTGATTGGAAAATCCAATTTTCAACTCATTTTAAATCCCTCGGATTACTCGTAGTGCGTGTGACTAAATAGCCTTTCGATTTATGTTGGCCGTCTATAATTCATCAATTATAGAACGATCATGAGTGGCACCTAGTAGTACATCATGATCCCCAATTAATCGAAAGATCAACAGTTGACCTCAGAAATTATTCTGAAACCCTTCAGCAGCTCTAATGAATCGTGCCTCATTCCCTTCACCATCTTATACCCACTTGGTTCAGGACATGGTCTATATATGTCAGTCCCCACTAGGCTGACTACGTCACACGTAGCCCAAGTAATGTCTTTCTCGTCCAATGGATTTCTAATTACTCTCATGTATTTAAGAGACTCATACTCTAAACATGTCATGCTCTGGCCAGAGGCTTTGAGTAACAATCCGACGATAGGACTTGGGTATACATCTCCTCACAAGGAGTGGTGAATCCTTTGTAGGCTGTTCAAACATCTTCGGGCACTTCGGCTTATACCCAACCATCCTGGGTCCACAACTCCTTGGAGATGCTTGCTTAAGATGTTAAAGTATAAGTCTCCATGACCAAGATGACTTGAACACCGTAAGTCAAAGGAACATCGCACTTAAGCTGCAGTAAGAACTTCACTGACATGTCTATATATAGACTACCATGTGAAGTTTTACAGCCAGTCACTCCAATGAACTAGTTCCCTTAACTAGCATTCATGTTTATCTCCGGACATCCCAATGTCACCAGCCAGTGAGAATCAGCTGATTAGAGAATAACCCATGCTAGTCTCAACAGAATTGATAGTGTCCGTATTTATCAATTCATCGACTAGGGATATTTTCAATACTTCACAATTGCACATGTAGAGATAATCACTAGTTGTGATTCCATCACAAATTTTCTCATGCTGTGAATTGTATTGCGGACATTCAGTAAATGAGTTTAAGATCCCAATCAAATACACAAACATGTATACTCAAATAGTGAATTTTCATTTATTAAAATAAATGTTTACAATCATAAGGCGATTGCCTTAGGACACTTCTCTCATATTACCAACACTATCAAGTTTTTCTCATAAAGCTTGATTTTCCCTTTCTAGGTTCCTAAACCTAGAATCCATATGTCCACTTTGGACATTCCTAGACTTACCCTCCTTTCTAGACACATTCCTTCCCTTCTTGGGCTTAGTGTCTTGTTCCTTAGGTATAAGGTCCTAGGTTGATCATGATGCATGATTTTCCTAGGGTTATGATCTACCTTGTTAACCCTAGTCCTATCATTATATCTAAATCCGAAATTGTGCACCATTAAGCAATTTTCATTAATCCTAGCATGCATGGATGTATAATTAATTCTATTTTTATCATGCATGGAGGAACTTGAATTAGAATTACATTTTGGCTTAAAGTTAGGAGTTACCTTCCTTACCTTTGGAGTTCCTCCTTGATGTAGGCTTCATCTCTTCTTCCTTTCTTCTTTCTCCGATCTCCTTAAGTGCTCCATATTTTTTAGTTCACCTTTTCTAGGGCACTTGGTGTAGTAATGCCCTAGCTCTCCACATGTGAAGCATCGAATCTTCTTTTTCTTTTCTTGGGCTCTTCCATTCCTACAACTCATGCTAGATTCAAGAGAACTTGAAATGAGTGTAGATTTTACCTCCTTTTTACCTTTCTGACACTTGTCTTTGTAGTGCCCCTTTTCATTACACCCAAAGCATGTGATATGGTCCTTGGCTCTTGCTTTGGTGGAGGTTGGAGCTTCTTCTTCAACTTTGATGATGTGGATGCCTCCTCTTGATCCGGTACGGTTGAGGGTCTCTCCTCCCCCTCAATCCTTGAGGTGGAGACCTCTTCCTCTTCTTCTCTTGAGGAGGTTGATGATCTTTCACTTAATTCCTCCTCCTCGATTGACAGTTCCTTTCCTCTTTCTCCATCTTCACCCATTTCTTTGGACTCTTGAGATTGTGTAGGCTTCTCATGAATTTCTTTCAATTTGCTCCACAACTCATACACACTTTTATATTCTCCTACACAACTCATCACATCTTTAGGCAAAATATTAATCAAAATATTGATTACCTTTTCGTTTGCCCTAGATTATTCTTGTTGTTCATTTGTCCAATATCTAGGGCGAAGCCTCTTCCCGTGCTTGTCTCTCGGAATTTCAAAGGGGTCTTCAATGGTCATTCTACACTCCCAATCCATCCCTAGCCAATTTTCCATCCTTGCCTTCCAATGGCCGAATTCTTTATGATTGTAGGATGGTGGTGTGTTGATGTCTTCCCCCAACTTATCTTCCATGTTCTTCTTCCTCTAGCGTGTGCTCCCTCGGCGGTTAGTCCGATCAAGAGCGGTCCTTCGTTCTGATACCAATTGTAGGATCGATCGTGTCCGCTAGAGGGGGGTGAATAGCGAATCACGAATCTTTGTTGTACCTGCGTTGTTAGTTGCACAGCGGAAATAATAATAAAGAAAACAAACAACGCTAACAAACCGATTTTACTTGGTATCCACCCTGGCCGGGTGACTAATCCAAAAATCCGTCGGTGGATCACTCCCCGGATAACCTCCGGCTAGCCCTCGTCGCTCCTTATGGGTGGAGAAACCTCGCCACAACACCAAGCAAACCCCTGAGCACAAAGACTACTATCTTGTCTTTAACCAAGACAAGATTCGTCAAGAATCTTAGCCACCACGAAGTCCTCTTTAAATAGGACACGGGCTTAAACCCTCGCTACCAGTCGACTGCCCCCAGGGCAGTCGACTGGTGCCACTGACATTCGACCGTTGCTCCCCAACGTTCGAATTCTCAGCCAACTCACTAGCCACCTACCAGTCGACTGCCCCCAGGGCAGTCGACTAGTCCCAGGACTGAGACCATTCTGTGAGTTTTATCAGTCGACTACGCCAGGCCAGTCGACTGGTCTACTCACCCATCTAAGGTTACCCTTCCTGAGTACATTCCACTCCGCACTCAAACCCTAGGATTTCCCGAGTACAATCACACTGCACTCGTACCCTCACGACTCGACTGACTCCTCCTCCGCAGCCTCGACTGTTGCCTTCGCGCCCTCTTCATCTTTGGCTCCCGTCCCTCGGATGCACGCAAGCCTCCATGCCATCCTTCACGCATGCCTCGAAGTCCGCGCCCATCAGCTCATCATCCCTGTTCTCCAAGGTCCCTCGGATGCGCACGCAAGCCTCCAGCTTGCCTCCATGCTATCCTTCACCGTACTGAGACCGTCCAGTCAAGTCCATATGTGTAACCTGTACATCCTGCACACTCAACATACACATGAGAACACAAGGGAAAACCTAACTTAAACCCTTTGCCCAATCATCAAAACTCATGATCACTCCGGATCACAGATTGCCTCAACAATTGCATCTACTAATGATACCCCTGATAAATCAGTTCTTATCTCTGTAGAGAATTTGTCAAGTTCTCTCAATATCAGGAATCACTTAAGTGTTCATCTTCCTCTATCACTGCTATTGTTGATTCAGGTAATCACAACACATGTCTTGTTTCGTCATCCTCTAAGTGGATCATTAATTCTGGTGCCACGGATCATATGATAGGTAATTCTAGTCTATTTTCTACTTTTTCACACAAATCTAACACTCCTATCATTACTTTGGCTGATGGATCTTCATCTAGTATTCGTAGGTCTGGCACTATCAATCCTACTCCTTTGCTTTCTTTACCCTCTGTTTTACATTTACCCAATTTATCTTTTAATTTGCTCTCTGTTAGTCAATTAACTCATAATTTTAACTGTTACATCTCATTTTTTTCCCAATAATTGTTTATTTCAGGATCTTTTGACGAAGAAGATTATTGGTAAAGGACACGAATCTGGAGGTCTCTATATTCTTGATTCACCTGTCCCAAGATCCTTCGTTTGCACGAGTGTAACTACTCCTTTCGAGTCTTATTGTAGGTTTGGTCATCCTTCCCTTCGTTCACTTAAGAAGCTTTGTCCACAATATAGTAAAGTGTCTTCATTAGATTGTGAGTCATGTCAGTTTGCAAAGCATCACCGTCTTAGTTCTAGTCCAAGAATAAATAAACGTGCTATTATACATTTTGAATTGGTTCATTGAGATATTTGGGCTCCTGATCCTATTTTATCTAAACTTGATTTTAGATATTTTGTCACATTTGTGAATGATTATTCTCGTGTAACCTAGTTATATTTAATGAAAAATTGTTTTGAGTTATTTTCTCTATTTTGTGCATTTTGTGCCGAAATTAAGACTCAATTCAATACGTTCATCCGTACTCTTCGAAGTGATAATGCCAAGGAATATACATCTAGTCTATTTCAAACTTATATGAGTCAAAATGGTATGCTTCATGAAAACTCTTGTGTTGATACTCCATCCCAAAATAGTGTGGCTGAGCGTAAGAACAGACATCTTCTTGAGACTGCACGGGCCCTTTTATTTCAAATGAATGCTTCCAAGTCTTTTTAGGCAGATGCGGTTTCTACGACATGTTTTCTCACTAACCGCATGCCTTCATCTGTTCTTCATGGTGAGATTCCTTAGAAAATTTTGTTTCCCAATAAGTCGTTGTATACTGTCAATCCTAGGATATTTGGTAGCACTTGTTTTGTTCGGGATGTTCGTTCACATGTCACTAAATTAGATCCTAAGTCTTTAAAGTGTATCTTCCTTGGTTATTTTCGTCTTCAGAAAGGTTATAGGTATTATTGTCCCAGTATTAACAAATATCTTGTCTCAATTGATGTCACATTCATTGAAGACACACCTTATTTCCCATACTCACTTATCCCGACTTCTCAAAGGGAAGATGATGATTTATTGGTATATTCTATCACAACCTCTGCACCTGTTTCGGAATGAGCTCTGCTCAAGCCTCTTATTATTCAAGTATACTCCAGGCGTCAACCTCTTGATTCAAGTCCTGCACCTACTACTTCGTTATCAGATCCAACTTCGAGTGATGATCTTCCTATTGCATTATGTAAAGGTAAACGCTAGTGTACTTACCATATTTCTTCTTTTGTTTCTTATAATGGCTTGGCGTCTTCTTCTTGCTCTTTTATTGCTTCACTTAACTCTATTTCTATTTCTAAAAATGTTCGTGAGACCTTATCTCGTCCTGGTTGGAGAGATGCAATGATAGAGGAAATGAAAGTTTTGGATGATAATGAAACTTGGGACTTGGTTGATCTACCTTCAAGAAAACGAGCTATTGGATGCAAATGAGTATTCACAGTTAAAGTCAATCCAGATGGGTGAGTTGCAAGACTAAAAATTCGTCTTGTTGCTAAGGGTTATGATCAAACCTATGGTGTGCATTATTCTGAAACTTTTTCTCCTATTGCAAAGATGACATCTATTCGATTATTCATTTCACTTGCTGCTACTCATTATTGGCCTTTATATCAACTCGATATCAAGAATGTTTTTCTTCATGGTGATCTTCAAGAGGTGTATATGGAGCAACCTCCTGGTTTTGTTGCTCAACGGGAGATAGGGTGAGTTTGTCGTCTTTAGAGATCTTTGTATGATTTGAAACAAAGTCTTTGTGCTTGATTTGGAAAATTTAGTCAAGTTATTGAAAAACTTGATATGACGAAAAGCAATTCTGATCATTCTGTGTTCTACAAGTAGTCAGGAGCGGGTATTATTCTGATAGTTGTATATGTGGATGATATTGTTATTACTGGAAGTGATACTACGGAAATTTCATCTCTCAAATCTTTCATACTCAGTTTCATACAAAAGATTTAGGAGTGCTAAAGTATTTCTTAGGTATTGAAATTATGAGAAGTAAAAAAGATATATTTCTATCCCAGAGAAAATATGTTCTTGACTTATTAACTGAGACAGAAAAATTAGAGGCAAAGTGTTTTAGTACTCCAACAAGTCAAAACGTGGACCTCACAGTAAATGGAGAACTATTTGAGCATCGAGAGAGATATAGAAGGTTGGTTGGGATGTTGAATTATCTTACTGTGACACGTCCAAATATTACATATTCGGTTAGTGTCAATAGTCAGTTTATGTCATCTCTAACAATTCATCATTGGGTAGTGCTAGAACAAATTTTGTGTTACTTAAAGGGAGCACCCGGACGGGGTATCGTATATAAAAATCATGGGCACACTTATTTAATGTTTTTCTGATGCAAATTGGGCAGGTTCTAAAATGGATAAAGGGTCTACTTTAGGCTATTGTATTTTCGTTAGAGGAAATCTAGTTTTATGAAAGAGTAAAAAGCAAAATGTTGTATCACGGTCCAGTGCAGAGTCAGAATATAGGGCTATGACACAGTCTGTGTGTAAAATAATGTGTATATATCAACTATTGACTGAAGTAGGACTTAAAATTTTAGTACCGGTAAAACTGTGGTGTGATAATCAAGCTACTATTCACATTGCATCAAATCCCGTATTTCATGAGAGAACTAAGCAAATTGAAATTGATTGTCATTTTGTTCGTGAAAAAATTCAACAAGGCTTGATCACTACAGGATATGTAAAAACTGGAGAACAACTAGGGGACATCTTCACAAAAGCTTTAAATGGGGTCCGGATTGATTATCTTTGTAACAAGTTAGGCATGATTAATATCTATGCCCCAACTTGAGGGGAAAGTATTAGCTATATAAATATATATCCTAATTTGTATTTTATCGAAAATACAAATTACTTCCTAAAATAGAATCCTAATTTATTTCCTAGAATAGATCCCTAACTTTGTATATAAATACACCTATTTATTTCCTAGAATAGATCCCTAACATTGTATATAAATAGGTCTTACATTTTGTAACTTTTGTGTATTGAGAATTCTCTTATTGTAACACATAACATTCCCTTATTAAAAAAAAACAATGTAACAAAAACATACAGAGGTAACAGTAATTTGTCACATTTCTATGATAAGAATAGGTTATAACTTGGATTACATACGGTTTTTGAGAGTTCACTACCCATCTCCATTGTGCGCAGACATAATGGAATTATCTCTGTTCGGAGAAGAAATCCAATGACCTCAGTTTCATCTACCTGCAATTGAGATAGTTAATCAGTTCATAACTTTCTCAAATAAATACAATTGCAAATATAATGTCAAGGCTATCAAATGAACTCGCCTTGTTCTGAAACAGAAAACATAGGTGGAGTGAAAATAGGAGGTACCTTCACAAGAGCGCCGATAACTCCCAAGCTGGTCAACCTTAGATACTCGAATGGCCTTGTTTTACTAGTTGTATTCAAAAAGGGATACAAGTACAAAGGTATATGTGCTGCAAAATGAGTGGACAAACATGAGTCATAACACAATATCTAACTAAAGTTAAACTAAAATATGCAAAAAAGAGATGGCTTTTTGGTGGGGTATAACTAATTATGAAGACTTCACATCACTTTTGAGTTTAACAAGGTCAAGTTTGATGGTTTGAACTAATATCATTGTCATAGACTTGTAGACATCTATACTTTCTTAAATCCATTCAACGTGAATTTTGATTAAAGCATTCATAGAACAAACACGGGGCTATGTGGAACTCCTACCTTGATGTAAGTTATCTTTGAAGATCAGCTGTAGATAACTCATGTATTGCTTCATGTTGGATAGACAAATGTTCAGATAAATGATAGTGTCTATGAAAGATTTGTTACCTACAAAGCATAGCTAATTGTGTCTATTTATACTTAGTAATTTAGTAATGTGATTAGATCAAGTCTCATCAGCTTCCAAGTTGAACAAATGCAATGCTAAATGAATAGAGAACCAGAAGGATTTAGATAGCTTTAGCATTGTCTTAGGGTTCAAGGGTTAACTACAGGTTTGTTGGGGTGATCTAGAAGAGACGTCCTAGATATCTACCCTTTTGATTGAAGGTAGGGTAACCTAGCTAGTTGATAGGTCAACATATACATTTAAAGGTAGGTCAATCTAAGTAGCACATCCTAGAAGGCAAATCTTTTTTTTTTTTGAAATTGACTTGGTAGGCCAACCTAGGCCTTTGTTAGGTCAACCTAAGTGGTAGAATTTGCAGAGCTAACTTTTTATTTGAAAGTAGGTCAACCTAAGGTTAACTGTAGATTGGTCTAATATTGAATTGTTGGATAGTAACAGTCAAATTCTTTAGGTAGATTGGCCTGATCTTTATTTAGGTTAACCAAGTTCATTCTGCAGACTACTTTTGACCATTCAAACCATAATTTAAAAGATATTTGCTTGTCGTTTGGTATTAGAACATTTTGTTTGAACTCTGCTGGTAGCACTTCTTCCCCTAGGGATAGATTTCAATCTATAAGGTGAGATAGAAGAGTTATTTACTCTTTGTACTCAGTTCTTATCTTTTGGGAGTTTGATTGTTTGGGCTTAACTGGTAGCAAGGCCTATGGGAAAGCTACGCTGCAAAACTTGGTGGAGCTGTTTGAGCAAAATGGGGTTGGGTAATCTAGTCTAGAATGATGATTGTTTTTTCAAGTAGTGACTATTTATTCGAAGAGATGATTGTTGTTGCCCAGACTACTGTAGAACATTGTTGCATATATATTTCCAATCAATTGCAAATATAATGACAATAATAGATAATAATCTCGAATTGATTTCAATCAATTGAGATTTATCATATTGACATCATAATCAAGATCAACATGAATCGATATCAATAATAATATTTCCAAATTTATTATATCCATTACTAAGATTATACTTATTACAATTGTATGTCATATTTAATCTTTTCATTATTGTTTGGACAGCTTGTATAAATAAACCTATTAGCTCTAGTAATAGAATTTTCCAAAAGAATAATTTTCTATTCTATTTCTTTCCTCTGTCTATTAGTTTAAAACATGGTATTAGAACTATCACCGTTCGCTTCTTCTTCATTACTCGTTCCTATTTCCTCTCTTTTCCCTTTGTCTCTTCTACGCATGCAGCAGCCACCCTTCTTTGTTTCCTCTGTAAGTGCAGAAAGACTACGTCAACAACAGCCTCTTGCTGGTCACCGAGTACCAAGCAAAGCCTGACTGGAAAAATAGCATCCTTTCCTCCTAATTTTCTTCTATGTTCCTTGCGTGATTTCTCCCTACCCTGTCCTTCCATGTTTTTTTTTAAAGAGAAGAGAGGGACAACGGAAGCAACTTTTGTTCTTCCTACTTCCCTTTGAGTTTGAGCACTCCTTTTCTTCCCCATTAATAATCTGACCAAGTTGTCTCCTTTCTCTTTCTTTTCTCCTGTGTTTTCTCCAAAGTCCGCCACCTCCTCCTTTCCACACACCAATTCCAGCTCTCCTTTTCATCCTAATTCCAACATCCCATAGCAGTTTTTCTCCTCCTGTTCTTCCATAAGCAGGCGGACATCAGCAGCCCCTACCTTCTCTTTTCCAGCAATACAGCAGTCATTGTCAACAGCAGCAGTCAACAGCCGCAGCTCCCTTCCAGCACCAGATTTCTTCAATAGCATCCCTTCGGAGATTTTATTTTTCATCCTAAATTTCTATTTTTCTCCTCTGATTTTTTTCCCCTCCTCTTTCTCTTTTCCAACAAAAATTATTTTCAATGTCAGATTCTCAAAGATATCAAGGAGGCCAAAAACAAAGTTCAGAACGATGTCAAATCTATCACAACATTGGTCATACTGATCGTCATTGCTCTAGACGATTCGACTGGTCGAAGATGTCAAATTTATATCAAAGTTGGACATATTGATATTCAATATCCTAAAAGATTTAACTTAAATTTTGTTAGTGGTATTGCCGCTTTAAGACAAGCAACTATATCACAAGGTCTGCATCTTTAAATCGACTACCACCTTCTTGGCAACCTACAACTCAATCATCTCATTCTGAAGCATTCTCAATTTCTATCTTTCCTAATATAGTTTCATCCACTCCTGAGAACCCAGGTTGGTATCCGCATTCTGGAATGACTCATCATGTTACACCGGAATATGATATTCTCACAAAAACTTCGCTTTATCATAGACACGACATGGTATAAATAGGTAATGGCTTAAGTTTGCAAATTACTCATTTAGAAACACATCCTTTCACTCATGTGGTCGAACTTTTCGTATGCACAACTCTTCATATTCCTTTTATCACTAAAAATTTACTTTCTGTACGTCAATTTGTTCTTGATAATAATGTGTTTTTTGAATTTCATACTAATTATTCTCTTGTAAAAGATTCCACAACAAGAACTATTATACTTCGAGGAAACATTAAAAACGACCTCTATCATCTTCAACCCACCTCTACTAATGAATTTGTTGGGGAACACACTGACAAATTCTCTTGGTACTTCTTGTTCAGAATATCATTAATTATTATGGTTACTAATTTCTTTAGTCGCCTCATCTCATTTATGTGAATCCTGTATGAAAGCAAAATCTCATAAATTACCTTTTATGTCTTCGACTCGCACCTCCAATATTTTTTTGGAAATTATTCACTCTGATAGTGGGATCCTGCTCCTATTCTTTCTAATCGGGATTTTCTTTATTATATTATTTTTATTGATAACTTTAGCAAGTTCACTTGGTTTTTCCTAGGAAAAGAAAAATCTGATTTCTTCGATATTTTTTATCATTTTCAAAAGTATGTTCAACATTATTTTGATTGTAAAATACTCTCTTTTCATTCTGATTCGAGAGGAGAGTGTCAAGTGTTTCATCGTCATCTTACCTCCTCTAGCATCCTTCATCAAGTCTCTTATCCTTACACTCCTGAACAAATGGATCTGCAGAGAGGAAACATCGTCATATAATTGAAACTGCATTAGCTCTTCTTATTCATGCCTCAGTTCCACTTAAATTTTAGGATGACACCATGCAAAACATAATCTACCTTATCAATCGTTTACCCACTCTAATATTTCAAAATAAATGTCCCTTAGAAAAACTTTATTATTGCCCTCCAGATTTCTCATCCTTCCAAATCTTTGGTTGGCATGTTATCTTGGTTACGACCTTACTCTAAACACCAGTTAAATCCTCACTCTCAACAGTGTATTTTCCTTGATTATAATAACTTGCATCATGGGTACCATTACCTCCTTCCAATAATCAAGGCACCTTTCTAATATCACCAAATGGTATACTAGAATCCCCATAGATTGCTCCATCAGGACATATTGAAAGTATAAGGGAGGTTGATATCTTGGGTCCTGCTCCATATAAACAAATTCATGTAGACTGGTTAGTGGTGATCTACTTTCTAGTTCTAATTACCATTAGTCTAACACTAATCTCCAAGTAGCTCTGATGATGATACTCCTCATCGCATGCTTACTCTAAGCGAAATTTATGCACAATGACAACCAATTTCCACTCGTTGTCCTCTTCCTGTTCTCTTATTGCTTCTTCAAATTTTGTTAAAACTTCTAGCTTTACACAGACAGTCAATGATCCAAATTGGCATACTGTAATGACTATAGAGGTTGATGTTCTTCTTCGCAATGCAACATGGAGCTTAGTTTCTCGTACTCCATCAATGAATATTGTGCTCTAAATGGGTTTATCGAATCAAGTATTATGCAGATTGATCCATTGAACGTTACAAAACTCGTCTTGTTGACAAGGAACGTAATACCGTTCAGTGCCGAGCGGTATAGACGATTTTTACCGTTCCGCCAGCATAACGAAACCGACACAGGGAGGTATCGCGCTTAGAGTTACCCCGTGATAGAGGAAATCATGGCGCTAGCGAAAGTGTTCTGAAGGAGCCATGGTCCGAAGCTGGCGGCGCAGGCGCCGCCGAAAGTGTCTTCCAAGGCCTTTGACACCTCCGTAAGCGTTGTCGGAGGCCTCGGCGCCGCTGAACGCCTCGTGGCGCAATCGGTGTTTGGCGTCAGTCGCGCATTGCGCGTTCGCGCATCCGCTAGGATAGAAGAAAAAGAAAAATGAAAATCAAATACCAACAATTCCTCGTTTAAATGTGATATTTGAATAGGTTTTATAAATCCTAATTAAATTACCAGAATAAAATATATAAAAATATATTTAAAATAAAAAAATAAATTTTATTAATTAATATTTTGAAATTTTTTTACTGTTTTAAATATTATTTAAAAATTCTAAAATTTTTTTTAAAAAATCTAAAAATTTTATAATAAATCAAATTTATATTCTGATATTTTTTATATTTTTTACTGTTTTATTATGTCATTAATATTCTTATATTTTTATCATTTTAAATATATATTATTTGAATTAATAATTAATTAAATGAATAAATAATTAATTTATATAATTATTATATATAAAATTACATTTTGTGTTACTTTATATGTTTATTATAGATAATACTTTTTTTTTTGTTTAGAATCAATTTTAAATTTGGATAAATTAAACTTTGTTAGTTTTAGGATTCTTACTTCCATATTTAATTATTTTTTTACAATATTAAATTTGGATCCATAAGTAATTTCTTTAAAGAAAACTATATTTATACAACTTATTGTTAAATTATACACAATAAACATATTTATCTAATAATTATTATATATAACTAAAAAAATACCGAAAACCGTATCGTCTCGGTCTGGGACGGAAACCTCGACACGGGTCGAGATTTTAAACCTTGCTTGTCGCTAAAGGCTTTAATCAACAACTGGGTATTGCCTTCAATGATACTTTTAGTTCAGTCGTCAAATTGTCACTATCTCTCAAGATTCTAAAATTCGCTAGGCACTAGTCGGGCACTAGATTAGCGCCTAGGCGGGGATTAGGCAGTGCTAGGCGGATTAATAGGTATTAACATAATTAACATAATAAATCACATATTATAACTCCAAGTTCAATACACTTACATCAAATTTAAAATGAGTTTAAACTTCAAAATTATATAACTAATAAAATATCATAGTTATACAACACAAACTCAAATTTAAAATGAATTCAAACTTCAAAATTACAATAATAAAATATTATAAACACAAACTCAATATCATTGAACACAAACTCAACATCAAATTTATTCTACTTTTTCTTCTCCATAATTTTCAACAACTTGGTTTTCATCGGACACAAACTCAATATCATCATTGTGCTCCTCTTCTTCTTAGGATTCAAAATCATCCTCATGGAGTTCTCTTACTCAAGAGCTTTTTCGGAGTTGTAGATTTTCATCTGCTCCACTTGCTTCATCAACTATTTGCTACGTGAGCCCAGAACCTAGTTCAACTTCATCATCTTCCCCACCATCCACAATCCAACATTGTACATTTAAAGCATCTTTTGCAAGAAAAACATCGACATTCCTTCTTTTTCTCTTTTTTGTTTATTCAACAATCTAGCATTTAATTGGACAAATACTAGATTTGTCAATTTGTTAACATCCAACCTGTTTCTTTTCTTTGTGTGAATATAAAAAAGAGAGTAAATATTAAAGTTAGTAACATGAATATATACTTTAATTAAAAAATAAAGACTTAAAGTTTAAAACTTACTCCTTCAAATATACTCCAATTTCTTTCACACTCAAATGCACTTGTAGTTAATGAAAGTATCCTTAATGTCACTCTTAGCAAGTTAGGTCTGTGAGCACCGTATGTACTCCACCATGCACATGGATCAAATGTATCATCATTTTTTTCATATACTTTTGCTACCAGTGTTTCTCCAACTAACCCAGTCTTGTCTCTATATTTTGCAAATTCCTTGTTAATAATTGTATCTTGTAGATTCAACTCATTGGCATATAAAATTTCTATACATTAAAAAATCCGCATCGCAACATCCTCATAAAGAGCAATAGAACTATCTTTATAGTAAAAATAAGGATTCAACAAAAAGACAGTGGTATGCAATGAAGTATCAAGTCTATCCTTCATTTTTGACTCAATAATTGCTATGATAGGCTGATAATTTGATTCCATATTGTTCAGGGCCATCTTGATATCTTCTTTAGCTTGAAGAAGCTCCCAATATAGAAACTCCATCGATGACTTTCTATCTCCATCTACCAATCAAAGAACTCTAACCAAAGGAACAAATATTTTCAAACAAAGTGTCACACTATTCCAAAAACACATGCTTATCACAGTAGAGTAAGTCAATTTTCCTTTATTTGTCTTTGACCATTTACATGTCTCCCACATATCACTTGTAAATATGACCCTTAAACTTTTTTTTTTTTTCAATCAAACTTTGCAATTTAAGAAAATTTGATGTAAACCTGATAACTCTTAGCCGGACTATGCCTCTTTTCTTCGTGAAACTTCTCATCAATGACAAAGTCTTATGGTGAGCATAAATGAAAATAGTAAAAGATTTGGATTGCTCAATAACCTTTTTATATCGTGGAAGCTTGCTAATACTTTCAAGCATGAGATTAACAGTGTGAGTTGCACATAAACTCCAAAAGATCCCAGATCGCTTTTCTTTCATCAATTTAGCTGCAGCCATATTGTTGGTAGCATTGTCTGTTACAATCTGAACAATATTCTGAGCTCCTACTAGTTCAACATACTTGTCAACATACTCAAAAATAAGTTCAATTGTATGTGCCTCATCTGAAGACTCATTGGACTCTAAAATTGTAGTACCCTCCTTGCAATTAACGCAATTTTAAGATGCTTCTTTTTCTATCACACCATGCATCTGTTATGATCGAGCATCCATACTTTACCCATTCTTCTTCATGTTTCTTCAGCAGTTGTTTTGTTGTTTTAACTTCGGCTATTAACAGTGGTTCCCTTAGTTGATATTGAGTTGGAGGCTTGATTCCTAGTCCAAATTGACCCACTGTTTTCATTAGTTGCTTGAAGCTATCATTATCAATGGAATTGAATGAGATTCCATTTTCAGAAACTCATCTCCCAACATATTGTTGAACTTGTTGAGTTCTCTCTTTGAAAAGAATCTCATTTATATTTTTTTGGCAAAGCACTTTACTCCCACTTGAACTTACATTTTCTGGAGCAATTGCTCATGCAAATCAATCTATGGGGCCAAGAGGAAAAGGTTTTTTAGATGAATCTATCCCTTCAATTTCAGAACCTTCTTCTTATCAAGAGAAATAGTCACCTCTACTTTATAACTTTGTTCTTCCATCTGTTCCTCCCTTCTAAAATAGTTTGTTTGCACTTGTTTTTATCTTCTTGAGATGCTTTTCGACAACCAGATACATTTTCAGGTATATTTCCTATGTGCTCCTTGATCCTATATACTCCTCCCGATATTATTTTTCCACGCAGCTTGTATTTAATTTTGTCAAGGTTCTTAGGATCAATCAACATCCCAAACTCCCATCCGATGTCATTTGACTTTCTTCTAAGAATCCCGAATTAAAGTTGAGTAACTGATGTTATCGAAGATGAATTGCTTGTCATTGTAATGGTAATAACCTGAAAAGTGATTTGAAAACAAATTTAAGAACTTTAGAATCATTAATAAATTATAACAAATCAAATATATATATATATATATATATATATCTATATATAATAATTAAGATATAATTATAATTTATATATAAAATATTTGGATTTTAAAACTTAAGATTATTGAAATTAATATAAATAAAAATATATAGAAATTAGTAAAATAAAATTATCATAATATAAATTTAATTTATATAAATTAATAAAATTTATTAGAATTTTTTAAATTTTAAATATAAATTTTTGAATAAAAATATGATTTATAATTAATAAATATGATTTTAAATATAAAACATTTAATAAGATTTATAATTAATAAAACTAATAAAAAATTTTATGATTGTGTTGTCTTAGAAGATTCCCTATTGCTCAAAATTCTAAAACTTCCAATATTTCTTTTCTTTGTGTTGCCTTATAAGATTCCCTAGTGCTCAAAATTCTTTATCTTGTGAGAGGGAAATGTAAGAAAGATTTCTACACCTTTAGTTGCTTACTAAGAAGGAGATCACTCTCTATTTCTGAATTATTTGCAATAATTTCATATTCATGAATATAACTAATTTTGTCGGGTAGAAAGTTCAATCAAGTATTCATCGCTACCCTCTCCTTGATCCTATAATATCATATACCAAATTCCTTACCAATTATTCATAACTCCTAGAACGACTTGGAAGCGTTTTTTAATAGAGGTCATATTCTAAGTCGAAGGGATTGATTGGATTTCCCACTACGGATAGTCCACTTCATTCGTGGATGTTATAACATCCCAACATACACAGATGAAAATCCAAAACCTAAAAGTATCATCATAGCTAGAAACTTCTTATCGTGGGCGAATCCAAATGCATCATTCTAGTAAATCATTGAAAACTGATACCATTTGGCGCCAAAGTTTAAAATCTCGAGTTGCGTGATTGTTTCAATCTTTGACTAGAAAGATATTATTCCAGTATTGTGTGATAGATTGGAGTTAAAGGAGGAAGAAAAGAAATCAAAAGAATGAGATATTGTATGTGCACCCTCTCCTTATTCTCCTTCATCTCTTCCAACAGCAGAAAGCCCTTCACTTCTTCTCTTATCAATAGCAGCTCCAATCCTTCTTTACTCTCCCTGTTTTTCCAACCGGCCAACAACAACCCTCCTTTCTCTTCTTGTTTTTCAGCAACAAGAGTAAACAGTTCCTCTTTCCCTCTTCCACCACCACCACCACCACCAGCAGCAGATTTTCCTTTCCTCCCCTCCACCAATTCCAGCCACCGATATTAGCAGCTACCGAAGCCCGCCAGAGTTAGCCAACGCTGCCGGCAAGAGGGAAAAGTACTCTTCCCTATTCTGGCAACCATTTCCTTTTTATTTCCAGTAAGCAAGAACAATCTTTTATTCCCTTCCTTAGCTCCAGCCAACATCAGTACCTTCTCTTCCTTAATTTCAGCCAACAGTGGAATTAAAGATGGAGATCAAGTTGCGGCTCAACAAGCGATGGGGATCAAGCTAAGGTCATGGTAGAAAAGGAGCATCCCACTCTAAATGTTGTTGATGATCCATTATGCATCAATGAAGGCCCAATTACAAGGGTTAAAGCTAAAAAGATGGAGGAAACACTTAATGTGCTAATTGATGATATTAAAGCAAAGCCACAATTAAAGTAGATTTGATCAAGAGCAAATCATACGACTTAATCAACCCAATTCAAGCCTTAGATGAGTTTAATTAGTCTCTTAAATTTCATATCTATGTAGTAGGGACAATTTTGATTTGTAGGCTAGCCACTTCTAAATGAGCTTCCTTTTGGCCTTTTAGGATTTTTAGGTCACCCTATAGCTATAAATAAAGGGGTGGTGGCCACACATATAACTTTTGGCTTGATTCAATCTAAAACATAGTGAGGCTCTCACTTGTTTTTTTTTTCATGGAACTAAACCTTATCAAGGCTTCCCCTTATAGCGTTCAAAGACTCATCATCCTCAATCCCAAGGTTGCAGCATCTTCCATCTCCTATACTAAGGTGTGTTCTTATCAACCTCAATCCTAAGGTTGTGGCATCTTCCATCTTCTATACTAAGATTCGTGCTTTCTTAAGCATTGGATCGAGGTTCTTTTCATCCATCTCATTTCATCGATTTAGATTTTCTTTATTTTTTTCCTTGAATTAATAATGAGTTCATGAGACTTTCTTTTCCTTGGATTCACGTTAGTTGGTATCAAAGCATAGGTTAGGTTTTTTTAAAATCGATTTGGTTATCTTTTTCTTTTTGCACTTAAATTTTATCTATTTTATTCATCTTTTGACACTTATTATTATTATTATGATATGAGCAAGTCTTATTTGCTCTGTTGTTATTTAGGAAAAAAAAAAGAGAAAAAAAATGTGATTTTCAGGAAAAAAAAAAGTAAAGGAAAGAAATAGAAGGGGAGGCAGAAAATTAGAAGAAAAATTGAAAAAAAAGAAAAGCGACAAAAGTGGGAGTAGAAATAGACTTATTTTGTTATTCAAAACTTGCATTTCCTTCTACTACTCTTTATCATTCAATTTGGGATTTCCTTTATGTTCTGCCTAGATTTAGCAAATTTCCTTTAGTGTTTATTTCAAGTATTTTTAACTGTCAATTCCACAATTCCTTTTAAAGTGCAGCCTAGATTCAATTTTGGCATTTGCCTAAATTCAATTCTCACACTTAAGCATAATTAGAATTGTAATTGAACCAAACCGAACCGAATACCTGAGAGTTTGAGTTTGATTCGTTTATTATCGAGCCAAGCTCGAGCTTAATTTATCAAATATAGTAATGGCTCACGAGTATATTCGAGCCTAATCGAGCCCTAAACGAACTTACCAAATATAAATTATTAATTAAATTATTCATCAATTTATTGAAAAAATAAATTATACATTCTAAAAAATATAAAATATTTACTAAAATCTATGATTGTATTCATACAAATGAACTTTATTATATATTTTATATTTATTAAATGTAAAAGTGTCAAAATTATATATTTAATGTTAAATATTAATTTTATATTTTACGAACTAGCTCACGAACTTATTAACGAGCCTGTTCACGAGCTAACGAGCCGAATACTGCTGAGTTTGAGTTTGATTCGTTAATATTAACGAGCTTTATTAAACGAGCTTGAACGAGCTTTTATCGAATCGAGCTCCGAATAGTTCACGTGCGACTTGATTCATTTACAGCCCTAAGCATAATAGTTTAATGGATTCATTCATTGAGTATTTGTTATAATGCAACACTCCTCCTTGGCTCGCTTAGATTAATTCTATCAAATTTCTTTCAACTTTTCTTTCAAGTATCTTGATCTTTCAATTCTGCATTCTTTTGAATTGTGTCTAGATTCAATTTTGGCATATGCCTATATTCAATTTTGGCAAAAAAAATTCAGTACTAAATTCAAGTTTATGAATTCTGTTAAGTTGCATTCTTCTTTCAATTCTTATCCTTTTTATCCTAATCATTATTCATTGCCAGTGTTTTGAAAATCGGCCTAAATGGCTACTTAGCCGCCGCTTAGGCACAAGGTGTCAGTCAACTATAACAAAAACATGCTAGGTGGCTATCCTAGGCGGCCTTGGTGGCTAGGCAGGATTAGCCAGCCTTGGCGTCATGAAAATAGTGCAAGGTTTTATGATTTATTTTTAGTTTGGGCTTTTAAATTTGAAGTTCAATTAAAAAAATTGAAATGTAAGGGTTTTTTTTTTGCATAAACCTTAAAGTTTGGTTCAATAAGAAAATCAATTTGTTGGCTTACCGTAGTGGCTAACATTTATCGTCACGTACCGCGTAGCTAAAGGTGGAGAAATTAGAGCAAATGAAGAAGCTAACATTTTCGAAAAATCATAGAGTTAAAAACAAGTAGAATAAATTTATGATATTTTATTAGTTGTATAATTTTGAACTCATTTTTAATTTGATGTTATTATGTTAAAGTTGTAGAATATGATTTATTATGTATTATGTGATACCGTGGAATCCGCCTAGCGGTGTCTAGTTCACGCCTAGGAACTAGGTACTAGCCTGGCGCTTGACTAGCGCATAGCAAATTTTAAAATCTTGTTCTTTGCCCTTGAAATTTTCAATTAGTCAACAAACGCTAACAAGGATTTACCTCAATTCTAAGTTCCTCAAAGTGCTAACCTTAGTGAGTTGAGTGATTGAGTGACTACAGATTAACGGTGACAAATGGAGAAAAAGCAAGGCTTGGAGAATTACTTGAACAATGTTCCTTGAGACGACACTTGGAAATTATGAAGACCAAATTTGCTCACATCTTAGATAGATTGGAGAGAAAGATGTCGTAATTGCTAGATTACAATGGATGCAACTTGTTGGAGTTTTACACCAAAGCTAGCTAGATAGCATAGCCCTGATGAGAATGATAATGGGGATGGTGATCATGCTTCAAGTGATAGATTTAGTAATGGTAGAAGTGATAGAATGGTAGAGTTGCCGTAATTGCAACTTATTGGAGTTTTTATGCAGAAGCTAGCTAGACAGCATAGCCGTGATGAGAATGATAATAGAGAGAAACTTAGGAAATGTCTGTAAGTACCTTGGGTAGTTTTGTTGGGATCGATGACCCGGCTAGAGGAAGGCGGGGGTGGAGGCGGGGAGTGAATAACTCGTCAGCCTCTAAACACTTGTTCTTCCTACAAGGTTAGTAGCGTAGCGGAAATATAAAACAAACTATAAAGAATAAGTGCTAATACAAAATCTTTACGTAGTTCCGAGATGACGCTCCTACTCCATGACAGTCCGTAAAGTGGACAATCCCGGTTCGTAAAGTGGTTCCGAGATCTCTCTTTGCCAAAATCCCATTTGCACTTTCCTTGTACTTATATCCTGCACACTTACAATGCATATCAAATACAACAATAAACCTAACTTAAACCTTGGCCCAAACATCAAAACCTAAGGCACCTAGATTACTCCAACAATATCCCCCTTTTGATGTTTGGCAACCCGTTTAAGTTAGGGAAACAATAACAAAGCAAAAATCATGGAACCTAACCTTAGACTCCCCTTTTACCTAAACTCCCCATTGAGCTTGGTTTTCCTTGCAAAGACACTTCTCCCCCTTTGACAACAAATGAGCAATCATTGCTCCCTTTTCACCTAAGCTCACCCCTTGAGCTTGGATTTCTTGCAAAGGTGTGTAAGTTTCCCACTTAAACTCAACACTTCCCCCCCTTTGCCACACATTAAAAATAACTCCAACAATATCTCAATTATTGGATTCTTTAACCTCTAATGATTATAAACATTGTGTATTAACCCCCCCATCAGATTATACACCTGTTTACAATCATTTAGACACCTTTGGACTACTGAAAACAGTTTCAGTATGTATTAGTCGGTTGAGACAGTTACCAGTCGACTAATCCGTATCGAAAACAACCTTATAGAATTATCAGTCGACTGGTCCCTGCACCAGTCGACTAATACCCTGATATCAGCCTATTTAAGCATTCTGACCCCAATTTCAGAAATGCACCAGAAATTCCACAAATCTCTAAAAATTCCAAGATTTTGTGCAGAGGTTTGTGGTACTCGTGTCTACCTAGAAAAAATACATTTAAAAATGTATATATCTTGGATCCTAAAATCGACACAAAACCCAAAATTAGCTAAATAGTTCAATTGAACCTTGACCTAAAGTCTTAATTTTGGTCTCCTTTTGATGTATCTGCTCATACCAAATCACAATGCATCCCTAGCATTGATTTATATGGTATCTATACATCAACAATCAAAGTTTCATGTAATATGATCTCAATGTCATATTTCTTGCATGACACAACCCATAGGTGCCAAAACCAAGGATTGAGATTCAAATCCGTCTCCAAATTCGTTGGCACACTTCATGGTTCATTTAGACTTCTAGGAGATATAGTCTTGAGATCCATTTACCATGGGTTCCAATTTGACTCTTTGAGCTTCCTCTTGAACTCTTAGCCTTAGTCACGCCCTTAGGTGACTCATCCATAGTTACTAGACCACACTGATACTTTGTCCTTGGCCTTGGCCCACAACTTTTACCTTCTTAATCTTGAACACCTTGACCTTGATTATTCCTCCCTTATCAATGTCTTGTGTCATCCTAACATTTAATCTTGGAGATACCCAATTGACATTTTTGGGTTTTTTACCACCCAAACACATGTCAAGTCCCCTAAGTCCAATAATAAACCTATCTAGGGCTTTCTCTATTTCCTCTAAGTCTTGCCTTCAAGACTTGATTTTCTAATTCTAAGATTCTAACCCTAGAGTCAACATGTCAATCTTGGACATTCCTAGACCTACCCACCTCCTAGGTATATGTCTCCCCTTCTTAGGATTAATGTCTTGATCATTTACTACCTTCCTCCCCTTAGGCATAGTAGTTTGAGCCTTATTGGGTCTAGCCTTGGATAAATATCTCTTAGGGCTATCTACTTTGTTAACTCTATTCCTATTATTATATCTAAATCCATGATTATGCTTGGGTACATAATCTATATTATTTCTAACAAGCATATATGAATTGGATTTTGGATTAAACTTTAAATTATGGATTACCTTTCCTTTTACCTTTGAAGATCCCCCTTAACTTAAGCTCCTCCTCTTCTCCAATTTTTTCAAATGCCCTAGCTTCTTGAGCTCTCCTTTTCTTGAGCATTTTGTGTGATAGTGGTTACGCTCACCACACGTGAAACAACTTATATGCTTCTTATCCTTGACTCCATCCCTACAACCCATATTAATTTTCAAATGAACTTTACTGGATTTAGGATTTACCTCATTTACCTTCTTGAGTAAAGGATACCTACTCTTGTAGTGTCTCATTTCCCCACACTCAAAGCATTTGATGAGTGATTTCCCACTCTTCTCGGTAGTTGAGGTTAGGGGTTGAGCTTCCAAGACCTTCTCCACCTTGGATTGTTTTCCTTCTTCCTCACTTGAGGATGTGGACGATTCCATTTCCTCCTCCTGTTCGGATATTGAACTCGATTCAACTTTTGATTGATCCTTCTCCTACTCTTGGACTAATGAGCCCTTGTCTTTAGGCTCCTTCACTTCTTGTCCTTGTGTAGAATTCTCATGAATAGCTATCACCTTACTTCATAGTTCATGAGAATTCTTGTATCCACCTACACACGACACAATATAAGAAAGTAATAAATTCAAAACAATTCTCGTTATCTCCTTATCCGACTCCGCTTCCTCCTTTGTTCCTCGGTCCAATATCGGGGTCAAAGATGTTTCCCCTTTTTGCCCATCAAAGCTTTGAACAGAACCTCCAATACGGTCAAATTGTCCCAATCCATTTGGAACTAATCTAACCGTTTCCTCTAATAATCGAAATCATTTCGATCATATGGAGGTGGGATCCGAGTATCCCATCCTAACGGGCCATCCGACTCCATCTTCCTCTAGCACTTTGCTCTCCCGGCGATTATTCCATAGATGAGCAACATCGCTCCGATACTACTTATTGGGATCGATAACCCGGCTAAAGGGGGGCAGGGGCGGTGAATAGCTCATCACCCTCTAAGTGCTTGTTCTTCCTACAAGGTTAGTAGCGTAACGGAAATACAAAACAAACTATAAAGAACAAGCGCTAATACAAAACCTTTAACGTGGTTCGGAGATGACGCTTCTACTCCACGGCAGTCCGTACGATGGACGATCTCGATCAGTCGGTGGATGAATCCCCGAAAAATCTCCGGCTACCTCGTGTAGTTCCTTGTGGATAGAGAAACCTCACCACAAACTCACTAAGAATACTAGAGCTCAAGGAAGACTACTAATAAACTTGAACCAAACTTATTTCGTCAACCTTAACTAGTCATCCCGAGTTCTCTTACATAGAACTCAGTTGTTGAACTAGTCGTTATAGTCAACGGGTGCCAACACCAGTCGACTGTTTTACTCGAATTCGAACGTTATAACCCAACGTTCGAAATTCAGCCGACACCAATCGACTGCACAGAAGATCAATAGACCGATCCTTCTATGACCTCTACTAGTCGACTGCTCCTAGCAGCAATCGACTGCCCAAACCCTAAACTTAGAGTTTCAGCCACGAATATAATCACTCTGCACTCGTCCTCGCCTGACCAACCTAGACTTAGCCTTCTAGCCTCCTCCATCAGCCTTGCATCCCTCGGATGCCTCTCCATTCTTAACGACTTGTCTTCTGGAGCTTTCTTCGGCCTCGGTCCTTGTTGTCGGGTTTTCCTTTGCCAAGTTCCCACTTGGACTTTCCTTGTTGTACCTATATCCTGCACATTCACAATGCATATCAAATACAACAATAAACCTAACTTAAATCTTTGCCCAAACATCAAAACCTAGGGCACTGAGATCGCTTCAACAGTTTTGTTGTGATCAACCAAGTCAAGTTAAGTCCTGATTGTGTTTTGATCTATGTGACTAAGTGTGCACGAACTTAGAAGCACAGAAAGTCAAACGGAAGACATAGTAGACAAGAAAAATGACACGGGAAGGGAGCCGACGGGCTCGGTACATCCGAGAGACGCGAAAACTGTAGAAGAGTACACCAATGGGTGAGAAGGGCACAATACATATCCATCGGTGGCACCTAGGGCACCTAGATTGCTCCAACAATTTTGATGTGATAAATTAAGTGAAGTTAGATCCTGATTGAGTTTGATCCCTGTGACTAAATGTGCAGGAGTTTAGGAGCACAGGAAGTTAAACGGAAAACACAGTAGATGAGAAAAATGGTACGGGAAGGGAGTCGACGGGCTCGGTGCATTCGAGGAACGCGAAGACTACACCAATGGATGAGAGGGGTGTGTGCGACGTCCGAGGGACGAGAAGCCGGGGAGGAAGGTTGTTCGAGGAGAAGATCGGAGTCGGGTTCGGGGAAGCCTAGTTCTGATTAGCCGGAAATCACCCAAGAGGACGAAAAGAGAAAAAGTCAACTCTAAAGTTGACTTTAAAGATTTCAAGGTTCGAGACGTCTCAGATCTCTTTGAAGACACCTTGGATGTACAGAAAAAGGGAACTAAGACGCCTCAGTTCAGAACTAAAGCGCCTTAGTTCAGAACTAAGGTGCCTCAGTTCGGTGCTAAGGTGCCTTAGTTGCAGAATTATCAAAAAGTGACAGTTATTTACGTGGATAAATCTCTATCCAACTGAGACACTTCAGGTCTCAATTGAAGCACCTCAAGCCCACGTTAACACAACGGTAACTTGTGTTTTCGGACTATAAATAGCTCCCTAGAGCTAGGAATTAAAGACAACAATTTGTATTTAATTTCCTAGTCATTTATAAGCTCTTCAAGATTGTAAGAGGTTTCTCGGCCGACAACGAAAGAGACTTTTAGTGTACTTTTCATTGTCTTGGATTAGCAACCATTCTGGTTGCAACCAAGTAACTTCGAGCCTCTTCTTTTATAGTTATTGATATTTATATTTATTTTAACTGTTTAGACTAATCTATTCATCTTTGTAAAGAGATAGCAAAAGATCTAGTTTTTATTTGCAGGGTTATTCACCCCCTCCACTAGTCAGCCTGTATGGGACCTACAAGTGGTATCAGAGTCCAACCGCTTCAGGAGGACTAACCGCCACCTAAAGAAAAAAGACGATGGTCGAAACTAGCATTTATCTGCCAAAATTTGAGGGAGAGTTCGCGACATGGAAGCGAAAAATACAGATATTCTTTAGAACCGATTTTGAAATTTTATTAATAATAAAATATGGTTTTGAAGTGCCCATAGACGAGAACGACAAGATAAAATAAGCGCATCTTTGGAGCAAGAAGCAACAATCAGACTCTGTACCCAAGGCCAAGGCAGAGTTCCACCTGCTGACAGTCTTACCACCTCAAGAAGCCAACCGCATCGGCAGCTATTACTCGGCAAAAGAACTCTGAAAGAAGTTTTTGGAGCTTCATAAAGGCAATTGGAGGCGAAACTAGCACGGCGAGATCTACTTCGGAACCAGGTAACCAACCTTTGGATAGAAGAGACAATGACTCAACTACTTATGAAGATCAAGGAGTTAATCAACGGACACGAATCTCGGAGAATCGATAACTAACCGAGATTCATTAAGATATGCTTTGAACGCATTTCTGAGAACTCCAGAATGGATGTCGATAGTCGAATCATATTTCATCTCCAAAGACCTCGAGGTACGTACCCTAGAAAGTTTATTTTCGACCTTCGAACTTCATGAATCTCAGTGTGTAGAGAGGAAAAGTAAGGTAGACAATATTGCCCTAACTACGGGAAGGATCGAACCAGATTCGGAGTCTTCGACTGACGAAGAGGTAACAGCCTATGTGGTAAGAAAATTAAATAAAATATTTAAATTTAATAAGTTTTCTAAGATGTAAGGCAAGAAATGCTCTCCAAAAAGGAAGCAAGTCAGATGCTACCACTATAACGAAGAAGATCTCATCTTAAAAGTGATATGGAGCACTGCCCAAAATTAAAGTACAAAATGGAGAAAGAAAATAAGTCTAAGCACAAGAACTTGAAAGCGACGTGGGACGATTCATCATCAGATGAATCCGAGATCGAGGCCTACGCTAGACTTACACGTCTGACAAGTCATCAAGAAGAGGACAACGAAGCAACTACCTCCAACATGAGCATCGATGAAGGGGGAGATTCGACAGATGAAAGTAACGATAAAGGGGGAGGAACCAGTTTGAGACACGACGACATAATAAGTGACATATGGAGACTTTCTCCCGACAAACTACATTCTGGTATAAAAGCCTTGCTTAAGTCCTTATGCTAAGTAAGGATAAAGAATATAGATTTGAAAAAGAAATTAGCAAGTGCATATCCATTAGATCTATTTGAAAGTTTAAAAATTGAAAATGAAAAATTAAAGACACGTATTGCAAAACTAGAAAATGACTATGCATGTGGTAGTTCAAATTTCCCTAAAAGTCAAAAATTAAATATTTTGAAAAACTAAATTGGTATTTAAGGAACCATAGAGGTCAAAATTACAAAAGTGCCGAAAAATTACATTCCACCTAAGTTTTTGATTAAACCCGTAGGTAGAAATTTATATTGGATTCCAAAATTAATTTTAAACTGCTAACTATTTTTCTTGTTGAATAAATTGCCTGTAAATTTCCTACCTATTTGAAAAACAAAATCCACAAATAATTCGATTTGATTGATTTTCAAATTTTTCTACGGTGAACAATAACTTTATCTACTCACTGAAATTTATTCAGAATTTTTGAGGTGTCAGATGAATTTTTGTGATTTTCCTTTCAAAAATTGATTTTTTTATTTAAAAATAATAATAAAAATATTTTTCGTAAAGTCTGATTTTTGAGAAGGAACGCTACAATTTGACCGTTGAGAAAAATTTTCAAGATTTATTGAAGTAAAAATATAATTTTAAAAATTATTTTTTGAATTTTCTAAAATAAAAATTATTTTTTGAATTTTCTAAAATAAAAATTAGTTTTTCGATACTTAGAAATTTTATTTTATTTTAAAATTTTTTACAGTATTGGGTTCACTGATTTTACGCTTTGATAAAAATTTTGAGAATTTTATGACAGTTAAATTTTTATGAATTTCAAATCAAAAAATGAAATTTTAATTTTATAAATACTTAAAAAATTATTTCTGATAATTTCGATTTTTTACGATCTGTACTTGTATTTTTGACGTTGAGAAAAATTTTCAATATTTTTCCAAAGTACATATCTAATTTTAAAAAAAATTTCCAAAATTCAACAAGCTTTTCAATGAGTTTTTTCAAACTTACAAGTATCTTCTCAATATTTCATCCTTCTCAAGTGTTTCGTTTTTCCCCATAATTTTTTTTTATTTAACCTATTATTTTTATCCCATTTTATGATGTGATCAATGGAAGAGAGTTATATGGATTAAGTTAAGGGGGAGGTAAAATGAAAACTACTTTGCATTATTTTTGTACTAAATTGGATGATTTTTTTTATTGCCTTTAAAAACAAATTGTTATTTTGTTGTTTGTGTTTACCCTAACTTAACATGTGTTGATGCACATTAAAAAGGAAGAGATTGAAAGTATCCCGGGTAGTTTTGATGTGATCAACCAAGTCAAGTTAGGTCTTTATTGTGTTTGATCCTTGTGTCTAAGTGTCCAGGAGTTTAGGAGCATAGAAAATTGAACGGAAGACGCAGTTGACGAGAAGGATGGCACGGGGAGGGAGCCAACGGGCTCGGTGCATCCGAGGGGCGCGAAGACTGCGAAAGAGTACACCGATGGATGAGAAGGACGTGTGAGACATCCGAGGAAAGAGAAGCTGGAGAGGAAGGTCGTTTGAGAAGAAAGCCGAAATCACCTCCAAAGTGGAAATCCCAAGCGGGCAAAAAGAGAAAAAGTCAACTCTAAGGTTGACTTTAAAGATTTCAAGGTCCGAGACGCCTCAGATTTCTTTGAAGGGTCTTTGGATGTGCAAAATTTTATGTGCAGAAAAAGAAACTAAGACACCGCAGTTATGAACTAAGGCGCCTAGTTCAGAATTAAGGTGTCTCAATTGCAGAATTATCGAAAAGTGACCATTGTTTGTGTGGACAATATTTTATCCAATTGAGGCACCTCAGATCTCAACTGAGGCGCCTCAGGTCTACGTGCACAATGGTAACTTGTGGTTTCGGGCTATAAATAGCCCCTAGAACTAGGAATTAAAGACAACTTGTATTTAATTTCCTAGTCATTCTGTGAACTTTTCAAGATTGTAAGAGGCTTCTCCTCCTACAACAAAGGAGACTTTTAGTACACTTTTCACTATTTTAGATTAGCAACCATCTTGGTTGCAACCAAGTAACTTCGAGTCTCTTCTTTTATAGTTGTTGATATTTATGTTTATTTTAACTGCTTAGACTAATTTGTTCATTCTTGTAAAGAGTTAGCAAATGATCTAGTTTTTATTTGCATAGCTATTCATCCCCCCCCCTCCCTCCCCTCTAGCTGGCCAGCACGGGACCTATAATGTTAAGATGAAGATTCCTTTATTTCAAGGCAAAAGTGATCTAGAAGCATATTTGAATTGGGAAAAGAAAATAAAATTAGTGTTTGATTGCCACAACTACTCTGAAGAGAAGGTAAAACATACTGTTGTTGAGGTTATTAATTAAACTATTATTTGGTGGGATCAAATTGTTCTAAGAGAAAAAATCGAGAGAGATCCATTGACACTTGAAAGGAGATGGAATTTATTATGAGAAAAAGGTTTATTCCATCACATTACTATCCAAATTTGTATCAATGGATAACCCAAGGATCTAAGGCTGTAGAGAAATACCACCAAGAAATGGAGATTAGCCATGATTCGAGGTGACAAAAGACTGATTCGCTCGCTTCTAGCGCTCCTATTAACCCGTCCTAGGGACAACATGGAGGAGGTAAATCAAGGGGCCTACTAGCCCGGATGCGGTGACTAGCTCATGGGGAGGGCAGACACACTGATTTTGTCAGGTTTTGACCCCAACCTCAAGGTGACAATACCACATACGCTAGCCTGGATGATTCGAACTAATGTAGAGGACTAAGAAGCAACAATGGCACAAATTTTATAAGGTTTGAATCTAAAAATTGCAAATGTAGTAGAGTTGCAACATTATGTGTAGCTTGAGAATTCGGTGCATATGTACATGAAAGTTGAAAGACAACTCAAAAAGAAGAATTCAACTAAGCATGGGCAGAGTTCTAGTTCATCCACTTGGAAATCTATCTGGAGCAAAAGAGATAATAAAGTTGCATCTAAGTGTAAGTCCGAGTTTTCTAAGAATAAAGATGCAAGTTCTACTAGACCAAAGGAAAAGAACCTATCCAATCTTTGAAAAATAGAGAAAATAAATGTTCTAAATGTTTGGGAAGGGGGCATATTGCATCATAATGTCCAAACAAAAGAGTTGTGATTTTGATAGAAAAGTGAGTCAGATAATGATAGTGCATTGCTACTGTTGATGGAAAGTGATGGAAAGAAGTATTAGTAGAAGCGGAAGCCTTTGTCACTAGGCGTCCTCCAAATTTGCAAGTTAAGAAAGAATATAAAAAACAACGACACAATATCTTTCATACCCGTTGCCACATTAAAAGACAAGATATGTAGTATGATTATAGATTAGGGAAGTTGCAGTAATGTAACTAGTAGTGTCTGGGTTGAAAAATTAAGTTTACCTACCACTAAGCATCCTGAGACCTTATAAACTACATTGATTGAATGAATACAAGGAAGTTAAGGTCAATAAGCAAGTGTTGATTTCATTTTTCATTGGTAGGTATCATGATGAGGTACTTTTGGTATGTAATGTCAATGCATGCAGGTCATTTACTTTTAAGTAGACCATGACAATTTGATAAGAAGGTATGCATGGTGGATTCAAAAATAAATATTCTTTTGTGATACATGGTAAACTTGTAACTCTTGTAGCATTAACTCTTAGGCAAGTATATAAAGAACAATTGAAAATAAAAATGAGTGAAAAGAAATGAATACAAGAGAAAAAAGATTGGGAAGGAAAAAGAGAATGACAAAAGAATAAAAGAAAAGGAGTGTGCGAAAAGAAAAGGTGAGGATGATAAGAGTAGAAAAAAGATTGAAAAAGAAAAAAAATCAAGAACAAAAGAGGACAAAAGGGAGCATTTATGCAACAGAAAGATGTTAAGAGAACTTTTTATTCTCAACAACTGATGATTGTACTTTTGTACAAGAAGACTTATTTTACCACTAGAAATTTTAACCCTACTTTGCCTAGTATTGTTAAATCCCTTTTGAAGGAATTTGATAATATATTTCCTAACGAGGTTTGTGATGGATTGCCACTACTAAGGGGAATAGAGATCCAGATTGATTTCATCCCAGGAGCAATAATCTCTAATTAGTTGGCCTATAGGAGCCATTCCAAAGAGATAAAAGAACTTTAAAAAGCAAGTTGAAGAGTTGATGAGAAAATGTGTGTGCTTGAGAAAGTTTGAGTCCTTTTGCAATTCTTGTTTTGCTTGTACCTAAGAAAGATGAAACTAGAATGTGCGTGGATTGCAAAGCTATCAATAAAATTACGGTAAAGTATCATCATCCTTCTTAATTAGATGATATGTTATATAAACTTATATAGTTCTTGCATTTTTTCTAAAATTGATTTAAAGTCTAGTTATCATCAAATTTGCATGTGTGAGGGAGATGAATAGAAAACTACTATTAAGACTAGGTATGGTTTGTAAAAATGGTTAGTCATGTCATTTGGTTTAACCAATGCACCTAGTACTTTCATAAAATTAATAAACCATATTTTAAGTACTTACATTGGGGATTTTGTTGTAGTATATTTTGATGACATCTTAATTTATAGCAAAAACTTAGATGAACATCTCAATTATTTACAAAAAATTTTTTACTTATTTTGCAAAATGAAAAGTTGTAAATCGAAAAAAGGGCATTAAATTTCTTAGTTATATTGTTAGTGCTAAAGGAATAGCAGTTTCAATAGGATGTTTGATAAGAATAATAGTACTTTAGTTGTACCCTTGACTAAAGTTGTTAAAAAGAATGTTAGGTTTCATTAGGATAGAGAACAAGATTCATCTTCAACTAACTTAAGGCAAAGCTAAGTTTTACATCATTACTTGCATTACCTAATTTTGCTAAAACTTTTGAAATTGAGTGTGATGCATCAAGCATAGATATTGGAGTTGTGCTAATACAAGAAGATCAACCCCTTGTTTATTTAAGTGAGAAATTCAATGGAGTAGCTTTAAACTATCCAACTTATGACAAGGAGATATATGCATTAGTAAGGGCTTTAGAGACTTGACAGCATAACTTGTGGCCCATAGAGTTTGTCATTCACACTGATCATGAATCGTTAAAGCATTTGAAAAGTCAAAGTTGAATAGACGTGATGCAAAATAGGTAGAGTTCATTGAATAATTTCCTTATGTGATCAAGTATAGATAAGGTATGGAAAACATTATTGCACATGCTTTATCTCTAAGGTATACCTTGATTTCTACTTTGAACATTAAATTGTTAGGATTTAAACACATTAAAGATCTATTTCTAATAATCTTGACTTTGGAAATGTGTTTGAAGTTTGTGAACATGTTACATTTGAGAAGTTTTATAGGGATGAGGGATTTCTTTTTAAGCTGAATAGGTTGTGTATGCCTAATTGTTCATGAAGGGAATTAATAGTCCAAGAAGCTCATGGTGGAGGACTAATGGGACATTTTGGAGTAAGAAAAACTCTAGCAGGTTTAGTTGACCATTTCTTTTGACCTCACATGAAACAAGATGTTGTCAAGCTTTGTGAGAAGTGTATCACATGTAGGCAAACAAAATCTAGATCTTTACCTCATGGATTGTATACACCTTTACCAATTCCTAATGAATCTTAGGTTGATATTTTCATGGACTTTGTTGTAGGATTACCTAGGTCCAAATGAGATATGATTCTATTTTTCTAATTGTGGATAAATTTTCTAAAATGACTCATTTTTTGCCATGCAAGAAAACAAATGATGCTAACCATATTGCTGATTTATTCTTTAGGGCAATCGTGCGGCTTCATGAAGTGTGGAGGAGCATAGTTTTAGATCGTGATGCAAAGCTCCTATGCTAATTTTGGAAGATATTGTGGGGGGGAAAGTAGCCATAAAGCTTTTGTTTTCTGCAACTTGTCATCCATAAACAGATGGACAAACTGAGATAGTATATCGAACTTTGTCTACTTTATTACGGCTATTATTCAAAAAAAATTTAAAAATTGAGAAGATTGTTTATTACATGTTGAATCTTCTTATAAAAAATCCACTACTAATTTTTCTTCTTTCAAAGTGGTATATGAGTTCAACCCTTTAACTCTTCTTTTGTCACAGCGTGCTAGTTTAGGTGGTACAAGAAAAGCAAAGTTTGAGAGACAAATGCATGGAAAAGTTCAGTTGCAAATCAAAAAGAGGACTGGACAATATGCTATATGTTATGCAAGCCAACAAGGGACGAAAGAGAATGATCTTTGAACCTCGAGATTGGGTTGGGTTCATATGAGAAAGGATAGACTTCATGCTAAATGTCATAGTAAGTTGCATCCATGAGGAGATGGACCATTTCAAGTCATTGCTCGAATCCTTTCAAGTCATTGTCCCCACGGGATAGACTAATGACTAGCGTATGCGGTGATGTCATCTTGAGGTCTAGTGGTCAAAACCTGACAAAGTCAAGTGCCGCCATCGCACGTGTTAGCCACACATCCGAGCAGTAGCCCCTATTACCTCCTCCGGTTGCCTTAGGACAGGTTAGCAGAGTCGCTGGTGACGAGCAATCGCCTTTGTCATCTGAATCAATGAAATGCATACAAACTTGACTTACCATGTGAGTATAATGTAGTGCTACATTAAAGTTTCTAGTGTTTCTCCCTTTGATGTAGGTGATCAAAGATTCAAGGACGAATCCTTTTGAGGAGAGGGGGATGATGGAATTGAATATGAAGATAAGTTGCGGCTCAACAAGCTAAGGTAATGGAAGAAAAGGAGCATCTCACTCTAAATATTGTTCATGATTTATTATACATTAATGGAGGCACAATTACAAGGGCTAAGGCTTAAAACATAAAGCACTTAATGTGCTAATTGAAGATGTGTTAAGGTCAAAGTTAGAATTAAAGCAATTTGACCAAGAGCAACTCTTATGGCTTAGTCAACCTAATTCAAGTCTTAGATAGCTTAATTAGTTTCTTAAATTTCAAGCCTATGTAGTAAGGGACAATTTTGATTTGCAGGCTCAATTTCTACCTTAATTTGGATTGTAATGTGACCTAAACCCAAACTAATTATGTATCCAACGTAGGTCCTAAATACCTAGCCTTGTAGGGTTTTTTTGTCACCCTATAGCTATAAATAGAAGGGGTGGCGGCTACATATGTAACTTTGACTTGTTTCAATCTAAAGCATGGTGAGACTCTCACTTATTGGTTTTTCATTGAACTAGAATTTATTAAGGCATCCCCTTATGGCATTCAAAGACTTGTTAACCTCAATTCCAAGGTTGTGGCATCTTCAATCTCCTATACCAAGGTTCGTGCTTTTTTAAGCATTAGGTCAAGGGTTTTTTCATCCATCTTATTGATTTAAACTTTCCTTATTTCTTCATTTAATTAAGTGTGGATTGATGAGACTTTCTTCTCCTTAGGTTCATATCAAATAGCAAGTTTTTATTCTTCTAGCAGGGTTCAATTGGCTCAAGTGTCTTGTACAAAACACCTTCGTTATTTCGTCAAACAAAGGAAAGATACACTTTATTAGATTTCAATTTAGATTGGTTGTATAGTTTAGATATGAGAAATAGATAAATTAATTTGTTATTCGATAGTACTGGTAAAATGATTCAACCATAAATGCTACTTCTATAATTAATTCAATTGTGTATCTTCTGCCTTCAACATCAGTAACCAGTATCAGTATTTCCTATGTTATCCACTGCTTGCAAATGAATCTTGTTTATTATTTGACTTTATTCCTTATTTCGTGACTTGTATTTTGTAGTGTTGCAAACTTAAGCTTAGTATGTTGACTTCATAAAATTTTCTTTTCTGATCTATAGAAGTTGCATTTCTTTTTTGTGCAGTAGTGAATATGAAATTTGGGAGTCATGGGAATGTTTGATAAATAACTTCCTTTGTTTTAAAAACACACATCTTCATTATCACTACTTGATTATCTGGATCAAAATTTTATATAAATTGCAGACTAAAGATGCAAGGGGCAATACTATAAGAATACTTATCTTCATTATCAATTGGACAGTGGTAACAATATATGTGATAAAGGTAGGAGATTTGTATACGGCAGATAATCAGATAAATATAGAGCATTTGCTCCACGCTTTAAACCATGCTTTCGAGCCGTCGGTTTCTACGTGTTCATCGGCTTCGCTAAAATGGAGATAACTTACCTCGCAGGATAGATTGTAGGTCGTTCATCCCATTTTTTATGTGAGGAACTAGTGGGTGAATTGCAGATTATTCACCATATATATGTGATTGTATATGTCCATTCACATGAGGGTGGATTGTAAGTCGTTTACTCCGTATATACGATACATCTTGTCGGGTGGATTGTAGGTCATTTACATGATCAATGTATGTATAGATGCATACATACGATGCATTTCATTACGAGTAGATTGCACGTCGTTCACTTTTATAGATGATGCATTTTGTTGAGGTGGGTTGTAGGACACTCACGTCGATATATGATAGATTATGTGGTCACGCTCTTTTATCGTAATTTCATGTACGTCTCTTTTTACTCCACTTTGTACTTTGTGCCCACTCGCCTGTATCTTTAACCTTCGGATTCGCATATTTGAGGCTATCTTTAAGGTTTTATGGATATAGTTGGACAATCGATTGGGGATGCTCATAAACAAATGATTCATTTGTTTCTTAGTTGACTCTGAACTACCTACCCTACTGGTAAAATGATTAACCCCTAATGATTAAAAATTTCTTCCACCATTTTTGCTATGAGTAATCCAAGAATATTCATACCCACTAATAAAAAGGTCAAACACTATCAAAATGTGGGACTTCTATCAGCAGTTGTAAAGACACCTTAGCAAACCTTTGACAAGATTTACACTTGTAAATAAATTATGCTACCTCAGAATGCAAAGTAGGACAAAATTAGTCTAAATCTGTGACTTTGAAGTCAAAATTTTAGTGCAGGTATGGTTACCATTACCAACAAAGCTTCTTCTTGATGCAAACACCTTTAATAAGACAAGGAATGCAAAAAAAAATCACTAACTAAACTGCACTTAACTTGATTCTATAAGGTTTTATAATAAGTCAGCCTCAACCAATTGACAATTCAGTCTTCTAAAGGTAGGCATAAATCTCATATATCCCACAATAACAGTATTCCACCAAAGCTACCACTTCTTTGGCAATACGGTTAGGAAATGATTTCCTATATTCTTTTTTCATGACACCATTGTGAAATCTTAAGGTGAATGTTAGATTTGAAATTATCTACACTTGACATGTCCTTAAAGTCAAAATTTAAATCAAGCTCTTAATGGCCATACCTTCTACAAGGATTTTTGCACAGAAAATCACTTAGAACCAATGTTTCTATTAGACAACTCTCACAGGACATAATAAAACAATTGGATGAAGATGAAAGTAATTTCACAAGGAATTGTAAGGAAGCTTCCTTGAATTTGTGCATCTTACCTTTGAGCCCTTTGAGCAAATAAAAGTAGACTTGCATTCAAAAATTGTGAAGATGACTAATGCATTCAATGAGTAAATAGGATTCATATAACATTATAACACCAAGTGATGAGTCCAGCTATTTGGGTTTGCATTCAGTCCCTAGATGAGATGATACGGATAAGGTAGAATCTAAATGCAAAAGATAAATCTTATGTGTAGAGTATGACACCCAAATATGCTTCTTAATAAAATGAGCTAATGATGATCTAGAACCTTCTGTTGAAAGTTTTGCAAGAAATACAATTATGAGACATTATGTAAGAGAAATACAAGTTGCAAATAAAAGTATTGCCAGGTGATATTCTATGTTAAATAGAAGTTAAACAAATTTGAAGGCTGAAATAGATGCCCCATAATTGTATACTGAAACAAGTAATAAAGAACAGAACTATATATTACCATTACCACAGTAAAATTTGAACATTTCATTAGCCTCAATGTTATAAAAGAGATGGTATATCCTTCATGAAGATAGAAGTGAATGTTTGAATAGAGTATTAGAAACAAACATAATTGATGATTACCCTCTAGGAAATGAACTCTTGTTTCAGAATGTGAGGCAACAGACTGCAGAAAAAACAACCCGTAGGATGAGAAAATTGGACAAGGCAAGTTATATTACAAAATGAAGTAGGAAATGCGGTCTTCAATCTATGAGGATCAATCTGTGATAAGTAACCAGAAAACGACATATATTAATTTTAATCACTTTAAGAATCTTGGTGTTTCTTGAACATTTTGAGCTCGTAGAAAAAAGTTGAAATTTTCTCACAAAAAAAAAACAACAGAACCATCAACAGCTCAGTCAAAAATATCAGAATCTGAATGAATATCATTACAATCTGCCAGAAAGAAATTACATTTCTTAATAGGTAACTAGAATTCTACCTTAAGTAAATTAAGAACCAAATTGGGTGGCTTTCATTTCTTTTATTAAAAAAAGTCTCGATAGAATCAACTTCCACTACAACTGAATACAACAATACAACAATTTGTATATCCTGATTATGTAGGGTCAGCTAGTATGAAGTTGAAACTAGTTGATTGCAGTAGTTTACCAAAGCAACCACGAAATTATACTCTTGTCACCAAGAACAATTAGAGTTCTATCATACTATTTTGCTGACGTGTTGTTTTTGTATCCCAAAGCAAGTTTAGTGAAGTTCATCCAGTACAATCTCATTGCCAAGATGTAATAAGAAGAGTTGCATATTGTCTTCTCTTTGACGAATTAAATTGGGATCAATGTTTGAAATTCTGGTTTCGTTATCAATTGTTATTTCACATCAAAGAGCAGCTGCATGATTTAGTTGGCATTTATCTATCATGCTAACCTAGTTTTACACACGAATCTTCCCTTAGAGCCTCCTCTTAGTTGACTTGTTTGCATCACCAAAGACAAGGAATATAGTAATTCTGTTGTGAATTAAACTAAAATTTCAAAGAATCTGAAAAAAAAAGGTATCAAAGGAAATGATGAATTTAAAATGAATATAACTGAATAATGATTAGTAAATAAGAATAAATAAAACAATCTTAATTAAATAATAATTAATAATAATGACAAAGAAAAATAATAATGAACATCAATGATAAATAAATTATATTAGTAAAGACTAATTATTAAAAACATTTTAAATAAATATTAATGAACTTGTCACACATTCAATAAAATTAATGAGGATGAATCTTATTTAAAAGATTCCCAATTTTAGAATTATTTATTGACAAGTATTTTAAATTTTCAGTTAGGAATTAGACTATAAGGAACCAATTATAATTTAGGAACGGTCTTGAATATCATGTTATTTCAGTAGGCATAATCAAAGCATCTCATTTTGTTAGCTGGTGGAAACTAGCACATAGCTCGACACAGGAACAATATGTTGAAAATTCCTTATTGGGCTTAATCTTCCTCTTCGGCATCACTCATCTTCCTCTTTAAGACACTACAAAATATTTCCTCCTTCCTTTGAGATACAGAGGTTTTTGCTTCATTCATTGAGCCTGAAGTAGCATATATACAACTTTTTCTTCTTCTTCATTCAATAAGCGGAAAATAACTCTTCTTCCTTCTTCAAGACACAACAATAGCATTACATCACCACCTCTTCATCAAAATGCAAAGGGAAATAATCTCTCATCTCCTCCTTTACCTCCTCCTCCTGATCTGCTCCTTCCTCTTTTATTCCTTCTCTCACTCTATCTCTTCCTCCTTTCAATCGATGTGGGCAAACAACACTTTGATAAGCTACTAGCACCATCAATGCCAATCTTTTTGATTGGGGATCAACCATGGCTACTAAAAAGCAGAAACTACAGTTAATGCAAAAAATATAAAATAAAAGATAAAGATAAAAGACAAGATGACCCTAATTCTTACCTTTAAAGGTATAGAATACAATTGAAGAATAAAACCTTAGTTAAGTATGAAGAATATCAACAAAATACAAAGAGGGACCTGAAGAAGGGCGAGAGCATTGCAAACTCGATTTGATGCAGCTGATGATAAAGTTGGAGGAGAAAGATAGGGGTATATCGAAATTATCTCCTGCAAATAATAAGTTATCGGAAAGTCAATAATATGTACAAGTTAGTAACCAAATCTTTTCCAACTAGCTAGAAGCGTTATTTTGTTTCTGGTGTAATTGGAGAGGCAAAGAGTTCTATTAGCTATTTAAGTCTCAGGACAAAAGCAGATAAAGTGATACATGCAAGTCTGTCAAATAGACAAATGTACAATAATCACATCAAAGTAAATCCATATTGCATGGAGGCATATCTTAAGAAGGAAAAGATCATTGAATCAACTTTTTTCAGTGAAATAACTACGCACTATATAATATTCCAGGTTTATTATATTACGTTACAAGAATATATTGCTAAATAAGAACATACAGATTGTATTTTCCAAAAATTTGTTGTGCTAGAAAAGAGTCAGAATTTTCTTTAGCACGCATCATAATCAATTATTGATATCATATAGCCATATCTCCGTGAAACCTTGAAACTAAGACTAAAGACTTCTGACATGAAGTCATGGATTCATGATGCTTCTTCAGTTTGGTTGAACCTATGTCTAAAGACTTTTCTTCACTTGAACTGTAGAGATCTACATTTGTGGGCAAAGTTGATGTGGATATGTTGCATTTTAGATGGATTAGTGTAGGCCTTTGAGAGAAGTCATGAAAAATGATAATGGCTTCGAGAAGCCTCTTTTCACTCAAAAATGTTTTTGTTCTTTGATCTTCTTGCTGCTATCACATATCTATTTAACTCACCTTCTCTAATTAATGTAGATAAAATATCAAGAAAACTATATCCGCATACGAACTAACCTGAAGAAGTGCTGCAATAGATCCAAAAGAGTGCCATAATAAAGGTGCCAAATCATGAAATATGTCTCTTTTCTGCCAAACAAAAATTGCACATATAGCTACATCAATACTTCTTAATAAACAGTGGTCATAAGAAGAAAACCAAAGCTTTGAAATATTTGTCATTACTAAAGTAGAAAAGTCTAACTTGTTATTCAAAATGCCACAGCTCTTGCGAGAAGATGAAACGTCCGTGATGAAAAAGTGGAACCATCATATGCTCATCGATTAATGTGCAAAATATCAATCAACTTACTCTATACCAGAAAAAGTGGGCCCACCATATGCTCATCGATAAATGTGCAAAATATAAATCAAATTACTCTATACCAGAAACGAAGGGTAAATCATAACAAAAGATGAAAAGTTTACGAGATCTAAATCCATGATTATTGATATAGTCAACAGGCGGAGCAATGCTATTCCTGGTGTAAAAGAAAAACGGAAAATATATAACTGCTTCCAGATAAACCGTAAAAATAACAACCTTTCTTATGATATTATATGCTAAATATGCAGTCAATACCTAAAAACAGACTTCTCAATCCCCGTTGTTTTGGTGACTGTATACCAACCAAGATCGTTTACAAGCATCCACAAGTCGGCAGACATTTTGCATTCCAACATTTCCGTGAACACAATTCGGAGCTTCTCAGTAATCAAGATCGACGAAATACAAAAGCGACAATCGAGAGAATAAAAGTAAAGAGCATGAAACCTTGGACAGCTCCATCAACGCATTCTCACGGAGGTTCCGGTCTGTGAGATCCGACAAGAGTTGCTCTACCGACGTCCTCCAATCCCTACCGGCTGTGGCACCTTGGGCGGCAGGTGGAGGAGGAGGCGGAGCGGCAGAACCTACGCCAAAAGCGGACGACGGGTGGTTCATGATGGATGCGGCGAAGATGGTTGGAAGCGTAGGGATTATGAGTGCCGAGACGAACTTCAGCGAGCATCGAATCGGCGTCCTCTCTCTCCATTTAAAGCGTTGGGAGGTTCAAAACCGAGAGGAATTGATGTCGACAAGGCCGTGCCCAGGACGTGACGTTATGGGCCGTTCGCCGTGGCCCGTGACACCGCCGTCAAGTCGGCCCGGGCTACGATTACAGGCCAGATCCGTGGCCCAAACTTACTTTGAAAATAATATTAAGGAATAAAAATAATATTTATTTTTATAAATAATATATTTAAAGAAAAATATTTATAAAATAATCTGAAAATAAAATTAGAATAAATATATAAGGAATAAAAAATATTAATTAAAATTATTATATTAAATGTTATGTTATTATATCTCCACTTATTAAAATAAAACAATTTAAATCAAAATAAATATTTAGATTTTAAATTTATACAACAATATTATACCACTCAAGTTTAGAGAAAAAAATACTCAACTTTTCAAACGTCCATGTGAGTAACCTATATTCTTTCCTTCGAAAGGATTAAAAATAATATGATTGTATTATATTTATTTTGAAGGATTAAACAAATAATTAATCAAATTGATAACATTAAATTTGAGACGAACGACTTGATCGTACGAAAATTTTTTACTATCAAAGTAAATCAAGAAGTATTCACGGTGAATGGTCCAAAAACTCAATATCCCACGGTTGCGCACCTCATTTAAAGAAAAAAATTTATAAAATTCGTTAGAGTTAGGGACCAAATCGTAAGTATTTAAGAGATAATTAGTCATCTTTCTGTTATATCATAGTCTTGGGGTGACTTTGAAGGATTAAAAATAAGAGCAATAATACGCAACGGGAATTTTTAACAAGAAATCCAACGAGAATGACATGATACTTTTTGTGTATACATCTGATTTGTTGCTTGGACACCGACGGCGACCTCCAGTCACCGCCCCGAACCAAACTATATCCTAGAGGGGTATGGTGAACCCGTCGGGGATCGCTGTAATTGGAATGTCATATTATTTTTATTGAATTTCTCGTTAAAAATTTTCGTTGCATATTATTTTTCTAAAAATAATGTAATTGTAATTATCTACTTAATTACCATTTATAAATAAGACATGCAAATCATGATTGACTTAGTTATATTGTATCACTCAAACCAAGATGCATCCAAGATTTACTTTTCCATTGGAGAATGATACGATGAAACCTCTTCCACTGAAGCGGACGAACATGCACAAATTAATATATGTTAATGTTAAAAATGTCTCATGGAACCAGAAAATGTAGTGTGAATGTGTTCCGTAAGACTTTTAAGGGTAATTCTAGATGGCTAGAATCTAACCAGTTAGAATGACCCTTTAAAAATTAAAAAATATTAATTTAATATAAAAATAAATTAGAAAAAAATATAATTTAATATGAAAATAAAAATAAAAATATATAATTAAATTTAAACATCTTTAATGTTCATTAAAATTATAAAACAATCATAATAGATTTTTATAAGTTAAAAAATTAATTTAATATGAAAATAAATAGAAAAAGATATGATTTAATATGAAATAAATAGAAAAAATATAATTTAATATGAAAATAAATAGGAAAGAATATAAATTAATTTTAAATATTTTTAATAATAATTTAAAAATTAAAAAAGAACTTAAGAAGGACAAATTCTTCCTAACTTTCATTTTGTAATAAATAGTTTGTGATTTTCTAATTTACAAGAATGGAAGCTTAATCTACTTGCTAGGCTTAAGGGACTCTACTGCTTGATTTTACTTCAAAAAATCTCAGTCTTTATCCTAGAATAAACTCCGTAGGACGGTAACTATTGAAGGGAAAAGATAAAGCCGTCTAGTTTTTCATCACTCGTAAATCTGTGCCTAAGTAAGACATCATGAGCTATCAAAAGCTCATAGTAAGATTTGAAGAAAATGAGATAGAGTATGGAAACCCGACATATGCACATTCTTATTGCTCCCTAAATAGGTGAAGCTCATGGTGAGAAGCAAAACTGGCAAGGGTGTCTTTCCTAAGAGCATAGACTCATTCGAATCTCTAAAACCATCAAAACCCGAGATTGATTTTGTTAAAGCACTGAGAGGGTGCTTGATATATATTCGATAATGGGAATGGTAATGAGTTTTGATTGAGAGGTTTATGGGTTTAATGATAACCTAGTGGGGATTGAGTTATAAAATCAAGGATATCATATCTATATTTTGATTCTGATTCTCGTATACCAAGCATCATAAATGGGAATAAAATAGATTCTATTCTCATTCCCGCCTTCTAAACCCGCTTATCAAACACCCCCTGAAAATTAGTACCATAACAACTCCATGTGCCTAGACTCATTCACATCCCTAAAACTATCAAAAACAAAGACGATTTTTGTTAAAAACACTGAAAACTACTACCATAACAACTCCATTGGAGCTCCATAAATTAGAGGGGTTGTTGGAGTTCATCACAGTTACTAGTGTTAACCTCTGAAGGATATTCAAAGAGAATAGGGAGAATTACCAGAGTAGAAAGAAAGCCTGTATAGTTTTTAGTGAGTAATAATGCTCTATCAAAAGCGAATAAGAAATTAAGTCCAAGATTCAGTCGATATTCTTATGTGGCAAGGCCTAACCAATAATTTAGAAAGAAAAATTGGAGAACTAAAATGTGCCACAATTTGTATAGAAGCGGAGTTGAACATTCTTGACAAATTTATTAGAAGAAAATTTTTTACCGTTAAATTCGATACTAACCAATGGAATGTTAGTAGTTTTAATTAGATTGGTCAGAAGAAATGAAAGAAGAAGTGTTTCATCAATAGTTGAGTTTGTTGCTCCACTTTCTATAAAGGCATAGTGAAGCCCCTCGTAATTTACCTCCCTTCCAGACAGTGGGTGACCACTTGGAGGAGTCATCGAGGTGATAGTTTCACCTTTTTGCTCCAATAGGTCTTGAGATCAATTTTCAACGGATACAAAATTCTTCGCTGAGTGTTTGACCTCACCCCATGCAAAGGAATGTGTAGGACAGATGAGAGCAATAGAGAGGGGTATGAATAGTGCTCTTTCCAAATTTCGATATTCGGAATAGAAACGAGTCAAGTATGTAGTGAAAATCAAAATAAACAAGGTACAACACTAACACGATTTTCTTTTTATTTGATTCGGAGTCTGTGACGGCTCCTACTCTAAGGCCCACTATCCTTAACTACATACTATGGGCAATCCACTATCAATTCGAAAAGATGATTACAGGAATAAAGTATAATGCAAAAAATGAATACAATATATCAATGACTTAGAAGTATAGAAGAGATAGCAACGTTGTCGTCGGAGTAGTGTTACGGCGTTATTGAGCAGTCTTTTGAACAACACACAAGAGAGAGATTTGTAGAGAACTTGATATTGAGTGCTGAGGTCGAAGCTCCTTTTATAGGGTGTTCTGGTCGCTTGAAAGCCCATCTCGGGCACCCCCATTACACTAACGTCACAGTCGATCATTGAAACTTGATCCTAAGGTTCTATCCACTCTCGGGTTCCTAAAAGCCTCCTGGACGCCTGTATAGTGATATGGATAGGTCAATCAGTGTGTGCCAGCTCAGCCATGCCCGCCCGAGTTCGGCTGATCTCGAGCACCCGTGTCACTCCCCGGCACCCAAAGTTCCAAGCGCTTGTATTCATGTGAGTGCCTGGCTCCCAGGCACCTAGACTCCTTCCAGGCACCTGGAGCCTTTCTTCCAACCTCTAGCTTCTGCACCCACAAAGTTAGCATAGGCAAAATACGAGTATATATATGAATGGCATGCATTTGATAGCTTGGGTTATCCGGTCCTGACTTTTAAGTTTCGACTAAAATCCTAGGTCAGACATACACCTACTGTTCCCTTATCAGGAAACACGTTCTCACCTACTCCTCTCAGGAGAGTTTTGTTGGATCTTGTACGGTTGCTAGAGGGGGTGAATAGCAATTTTTGAATCTTCTTCTTCCTACGTTGTTAGTTGCGCAAGCGAAAATACAAAAGAATAAAACTAACAACAAGAAAACAATGCTAACAATACCGATTTACTTGGTATCCACCCCTAAGGGTGACAAATCCAAGAATCCGTCGGTGGATCACTCCCTAGATAACATCTGGCTAGCCTTTGTCGCTCCTTGTGGGTGGAGAAACCTCGCCACAACACCTCGACAATATCTGAGCACCAAAGGCTATTAATCTACTCTATCCAAGCAAATTTCGCCAAGAACCCCAACCCAAACCGAGTTCTCTTTAAATAAAACTCAGGCTGGAAAACCCGCTGGTAGTTGACTGCTCCCAGGGCAGTCGACTGCCCCCACTCAGATTCGACCGTTGACAGCCCCAACGTTCGAATTCTGCTACACACCAGTCGACTGCTCCCAGAGCAGTCGACTGGTCCAGGGCCAAATACACACTGTGAGTTTCTGTGTTCGCTGGCAGTTGATTGTTATATTCTCAGTCGACTGCCCAGCTTACAAACACACTCCTACTCACTCTCATGACCCACCTCCACAAATGCCTTCAGGTACACTCCCTTGGCTTACCCCTTGAAGTCCTCTTCTACTGGCTATCGTCTCTCGAATGTGCATGCAAGTCCTCGACTTGCTTCCATGTCACCCTTCACGTGTGCCCTCTGAAGTCCACTTCCCGGCTTGCCCTTGGAGTCCTCCTCCCTTGGCACTTGTCCCTTCATGACTTGCTGACTCTTCACCAGCAGCCTTGACTATTGCCTTCGCGCCCTCTTCATCTTCGACCCTCGTCCATCGGATGCACACAAGCCTCCAACTTGTCTCCATGCCATCCTTCACGTACGCCTCGAAGTTCGCGCCCCTCGACTCATCATCCCTGCTATACCAAGGTCCCTCGTGTGCACACAAGCCTCCAGCTTGTCTCCATACAACCTTTCACCGTACCGAAGTCGTCCAGCCAAGTCAATTTGTAACCTGTGCATCCTGCACACTCAAATACACATATTAGATCACAAGAAAAAATCTAACTTAAACCCTTTGCCCAAACATCAAAACTCATGGTCACTCCGGACCATAGATTGCCTCAACAAGTTTACCTTTTGCCAACCCCTAGTTGGACTTTTGCTCAACCTCCAATCTTGACCCTGGAACTCTTGAGGTTCGATCCTTGACCTATCTTGACTTTGGAACTCTCGATGTCCACCATCCTCGATCAACCATGATTTCTACCCAATCCTTCAGACCAGGACTTCCTACCCAATCCTCATCCAGGTCTTAGTGCTTAATCCACACAACCAGGACTTCTTTGCCCAGCCCACAAGACCAGAACTTCTTTGCCCAGTCCACACGACTAGGACTTAATGCCCAACCCTTACCTAGGTCGTATTACTTAGTCCTCCAAATTAGGTCGTCATTGCCCAACCAACACGGTTAGGACTTAGTGCCCAATCCTCTAGATCAGGACTTCGTGCCTAGGTCAACTAGGACTTTCTTGTATATTCAGTTTAACATATTAGATCACAATAAATCTTAACTCTAAACCTTTGCCAACATCAAAATCAGGTTTGATTATCTGGTGCTCCCAGCACCAACAGGCTACTGTTGTTGTTAAATCGTAAGTGCACAGTAAGTCGTCAAGTAATAAAATTCTGAATCCACGGAGATTGATTAAGTACTAGTTAAGTTCACAAAATAAATTATCTAGTTGATTGAATGTTGTGTTGGCCATGAACACGAGAGAGTGTGTGTGAGAGAGAGTGAGAGTGAGAGAGATCAAGTAAGCAAGAGAGAAGTTGGCTTTGGAAGAGATTTTAGGATTTCAATTCACTATGATACTAGTTAATGTCCTTATGTATTATTTATCTCCTTAACTTCATGCTTACCTCTGTCACATGAAGTATTGGGGTAATCGGCCCAAGTATGATCAGGAGGATCATGGGTTTTGATGTGTGTGTCAATATGATCAAGTTAGGGTTTCATGTTGATCTAATATGTGTATGTGAGTGTGCAGGTTTGCAGGATACACATAGACTTGGTTGGACGCCTTCGGGTACGGTTAAGGGTGGCATGGAGGCAAGCTGTGGGCTTGTGTGCGCATCCGAGAGACCATGGACAAAGCAGGGACGATGAGCTGAGGGAAGCGGACTTCGAGGCGTACATGAAGGATAGCATGGAGGCAAGCCGAGGGCTTGTGAGAACATCTGAGGGATGAGGGCCAAAGTCGAAGAGGGCTTGAACGCAACGGGTCGAGGCTGCTGGTGCAGGAACGATGAGTTGAGGGAAGTGGACTTCAAGGCATGCGTGAAGAATGGCAAGGAGACAAGCCGAGGGCTTGTGTGATCATCTGAGAGATGGGAGCCAAAGTCGAAGAGAGTTTGAAGGCAACAGATCAAGGCTACTAGATAAAGAGTCAACCAGGTCGTGAGATTTTGAGTGCTGAGGGAATTATACTCGGGGGCTAAGTCGTGAGGGTTCGAGTGCTGAGAGAAATGTACTCGGGAAGGGTAACCCTAGACTTAGGGAGTGGACCAATTGACTGGTGAGGGACCAGTCGACTGATAAGGTCCACAGAAAGATCAGTCGACTGGTCTAGGACCAATCGATTGATGATGACCAGAATTTGAAATGTCAGGCTATGACATTCGAATTCAGGTGGGATCAGTCGACTGGCCTTAGACCAGTCGACTGGTAACGGTCATATCAACCTCGAGCTCTATTTAAGGGGGCTCATTTATGACTGTTTTTTCTTGGCGAAACTAGCTTGGTTAGAGCTTGTTAGTAGCTTATTATTGCTCAGGGATTGTCCTGTTGGGGCCGGGTGCATGTTGACATGGATGCAGGTTCGTAATTTTAAAATTAATTGAAAGATCGATGTGGGCATGCAGAGGGGGGGTGAATGTGTTGGGACCGGGTGCATGTTGACAAGGATACGGGTTCGTAAATTTTAAAATATTTACGTGCAGCGGAATAATTAGCATAAATAATTTCTCAAATTATTTTTAACCACGTATCTAGCATGCAACCTTATGATGTGTGGACATGATCATAAATTAAAATTTTACAGAAAAGTAAACTAATTTACTTTGTACCTCGCGTAACTCGAAGAAAGGGACGAGATCCAACCGTAGCGTCCCTTGGAAGCTTCGCCTCTATTCGCGTCCACGCCGAGTTCTCTTCGGGATGACTTCGCAAAGCCACGAGTTTTGTGCCGACAAGAACTACTAGATTCTCCAAAGACACAACTAGAACATCAAGAGAAAGAGATGGAAGACTAACCACCAAATAACGGAATCAAGATTCCGCGAAGGGAGGAAGGAGTCGCGACCCGCTTCGTCTTGGTGATGGCTCACGGCAAGGGAGGTGGCGCCGGCCCTAGAGGGAGAAAGTGGCGCCGGCCCTAGAGAGAGAAGGGGCGCTAGCCCTAGAGAGAGAAAGGGTGGGCACCGGCCCTAGAGAGAGAGAGGGAGAGAATGAGAGAGAGAGAACTTCTTAATCTCTTGATTAATTTCCAAGCCTTGCCTTTGCACCTTTATATAGTAGCCTCTTTATCTCCAAGTCTCCTTTTTAACGGAATAAATTTTTCATAAGAAATTTATCTTATAAATTTTTCTATGAATTATTCCGTTATGCCAAGTTTTTATTATAACTTAATTTATAATAAAAACAACCATGTCTCCCCTTTTATTATGGAATAAATTTTACAAGAAATTTATCTTAAATTTCTTATGAATTATTCCGTTATGCCAAGTTTTTATTATAACTTAATTTCTAATAAAAACAACCATGTCTCCCCTTTTATTATGGAATAAATTTTACAAGAAATTTATCTTATAAATTTTTCTTATCATGGAAAAATCAATTCATAATTGATTTTATAAAATAAAATAAACCAATCCATGGTTCATTTTAATTTCCATAAAAAGAATAAATTTCTATAAATTTCTTTATCATGGTAAATCAATCTATTATTGATTTTATAAAATAAAATAAATCAATCCAAGGTTTATTTTAATTTCTATGAAAATAAATCTCTTTATATAAATTTCTTTATCCATAATTTTATAAAACAAACCACGCGCGGTTTATTTTATAATTTGAACCAAACAATTTGGTTCTCCCACTTATTGTGGTCGGCCAAACCAAAGAGGGTGGGCACCCTCTTTGGCCGGCCACACCAAGCCAATCTCCTCGTGAATTAAACTCATTTAATTCACCCAATAAGCCTTCAAAAGACTTAGCCATTTTAAGCTTCCCATGCGCCTCTGATAAATTCAGATTCGACTTATTTCTCTTGATCGGAAAATCTAATTTTCAACTTGTTTTAAATCCCTCAGATTACTCGTAGTGTGTGTGACTAAATAGGCTTTCGATTTATATTGGTCGTCTATAATTCATCAATTATGGAACGATCATGAGTGGCACTTAGTAGTACATCATGATCCCCAATTAATCGAAAGATCAACGGTTGACATCAGAAATTATTCTGAAACCCTTCAGCAGCTCTAATGAATCGTGCCTCATTCCCTTCACCATCTTATACCCACTTGGTTCAGGACAAGGTCTGTGTGTGTCAGTCCCCACTAGGCTGACTACGTTACACCTAGCCCAAGTAACGTTCTCTCGTCCTTAGGATTTCTAATTACTCTCATGTATTTAAGAGACTCATACTCTAAACATGACGTGCTCTGGCCAGAGGCTTTGAGTAACAATCCGACGATAGGCCTTGGGTATACATCTCCTCGCAAGGAGTGGTGAATCCTTTGTAGGCTGTTCAAACATCTTCGGGCACTTCGGCTTATACCCAACCATCCTGGGTCCACACCTCCTTGGAGATGCTTGCTTAAGATGTTAAAGTATAAGTCTCCATGACCAAGATGACTTGAACACCGCAAGTCAAAGGAACATCGCACTTAAACTGCGGTAAGAACTTCACTGACATGTCTATGTATAGACTACCATGTGAAGTTTTACAACTAGTCACTCCAATGAACTAGTTCCCTTAACTAGCATCCATGTTTATCTCCGGACATCCCAATGTCACCAGCCAGTGAGAATCAGCTGATTAGAGAATAACCCATGCTAGTCTCAACAGAATTGATAGTGTCCGTATTTATCAATTCATCGACTAGGGACAATTTCAATACTTCACAATTGCACATGTAGAGATAATCACTAGTTGTGAATTCATCACAAATTCTCTCATGCTGTGAATTGTATTGCGGACATTCAGTAAATGAGTTTAAGATCTCAATCAAATACACAAACATGTATACTCAAATAGTGAATTTTCATTTATTAAAATAAATGTTTACAATCATAAGGCGATTGCCTTAGGACACTTCTCTCATATCACTAACAGAATGCACTTTCTTTGATCGTTTTCTCTACACAGATGTTAGCGCAGCGGAAATAATATGCAAAGACAATAACAATGCTAACAATACCAGGTTTAGTTGGTATCCACCCCGGCCGGGTGACTAATCCAACAATCCGTCGGTGGATCACTCCCCGGATAACCTCCGGCTATCACGTGTCGCTCCTTGTGGGTGGAGAAACCTCACCACAACACCTTGGACGCTTTGTGAACACAATAGACTACTAACACACTTTTCCCAAGTGAGTTTCGTCAAGAAACAAGGTAGGAAACGAGCCCCTTTAAATAGGGCTCGAATCTGAAACAGCCGCTACCAGTCGACTGCCCAAATGGCAGTCAACTGGTCCCACTCAGATTCGACCGTTACAACATAACGTTCAAATTCTGGCCAGCTGTTCCAGTTGGCACCAGTCGACTGCCCCAGGGGCAGTCGACTGGTCTGAGACCTAAGCCTAGGGTTTTTCTCCGAGTACAAATCTCTCCGCACTCAAACCTTCCCGGCTTAACCCCTGAGTACATGCCCTCATACTCAACCACTCTCAACCTAGTTGACTCTTCACCAGCAGTCTAGACTGTTGCCTTCACGCCCTCTCCATCTTTGGCCCTCGTCTCTCGTCCCTCGGATGCGCACGCAAGCCTCCAGCTTGCCTCCATGCCACCCTTCACGTACGCCTCGAAGTCTGCGTCCCTCGGCTCATCATCTCTGCTATCAATGGTTCCTCGGATGCGCACGTAAGCCTCCAACTTACCTCCATGTCATCCTTCACCTGAAGACGTCAACCAAGTCCATGCGTACCTGTACACCTGCACACTCATGTACACATGTGAGAATAACACAAATCCTAACTTAACCATATTGCCCATACATCAAAATATCATGATCCTCCAGATCATCTCAGGGCCAATTGCCCCAACAATCTCCCCCTTTTTGATGTGTGGCAATATGTTAAGTTAGGTAAACATATAGTAATAATAATAGCAGAAGCAGTTGAAATTCAAGCATATCACACAAGAGTCTACCTCCCCCTTAACCTATGCTTTCTCCCATATTTCAACCCTTATTGCTAATCCCAAGTTAGAATTAAGTTCTCCTAACTTAACTCTAAAGTCACAACCAAACTTAAGTTAAGTTTCAACCCAAACCTAACTTAACACTCAAGTTCTCCCCCTTTGACACCATCAAAAGATTGCCCCAAGCAACCCCACCCTAGGTGCCAAATAGAACTTAACCAGATTTCTAAAAACCCCCTCAGAAATCACAGAAACCCATTCTACCCACACTACCAGTCGACTGCCCCCAGGGCAGTCGACTGATATGACAGATTTCAGAATTTCAGTCGAAATTCAGAAATGAATAAAAAATTCCAGAAAATCTGGAAAAATGTGAAACTTTGCAAGCACGGTTGTTAAGGTATTCCCTACCCTAGAAAATTTTGGTTCATGAAAGACATCAACCGTGCTTGACTTTTGGTACACACTCAAAAATTTCCAATTAAGGCCAACTTTGTATCAATCTAGAGTTCTAGTGATGGGATCCTATACTTATCATTCTCTAGCCCCTCTAGTTGATATACAAAATGATTCCCAACTCCCCCTTTTTCATATAAATGTTTTCATTTTGTCAACATCTCTTCCTTATTTTCACTTGAGTCTAAATGATGATTCTATTTATGCATAATACCTTTATGTGATTTTCAATCGAACCATGTTAAATGATATCGAATGACAAATTTTAGATCACATCATGAGCACACACATATACATAGAGGAGACCAAAATGTTTTAACAATATACAAGCACTTAACATCCAACACATTATCAAAATAGACCATAAACTTAATAACATATCATAAGATCAGTGCATAATACACATAGTCATACTTTCATAAGCATCACAATAGCACCTAGGGCCAACAGGCCGGAAGTCATCCAAATTAGTACATCAGAAAATAAAGCGTTTGAGAGGTATATAAAATGTCAAGCCAGAGCACTCTCAACACTACAACCCAACAACTACATCAGCTGATCAGAAATACATGTGATCATCACCGTCTGGAGGAGGAGGAGGAGGAGGAGGAGCAGGAAGACCCTGATATGATAGATCCCATCGCTGCAGCATCTCGTACATGGTATCCTACCTGGTCATAAACCCCTGGCAAAACTCTGTCATACCATGTACCTCTCTCTGAGTAGCTGCCTGGTCCTGCTGAAGACTCTGGACACCCTCCTAAATAGTATGAACATCCTCCTGGAGTCGGGTAAACTCTGCTCGTGTGATAGGCTCAGCGGGCTCCTCACCTGCATCAGTAGCTTCCTGGCGCTCCCTCCAAACGAATACTCCCTGTCTAGACTCAATGCCTGCCAAAGACAATTGGCGGGTGACAATCTGATCATAGTCTTTTGACAGGTGTCTAACCTGACCACTAGTGACCCGAATGCCAAAACGCAGTTGGAAGAACTCAGTTAACATATGACAAAAAGGCATATAAATCTTCCCGTTCACACTCTGGGACAGGTGACAGATGGAGGCAAACACATACAAGGACACATCTATATCCAGTCGTCTCTCAAGCGCATACATCATCACTAAGTGAGACAACCTAATCCTCGCCCTCCCCTTAGTGACGATGGGTAGGAGACACTCTACCATAATCTTGTAAAGCATATGACTGGATGGACTCATGGGTTTTGCGTCAAAAGTACATTCTGATTCATGTCTATGTCTCCTGAAGTAGTGGACATGAATCTGATCAATAGTGACACCTGGGAATTCAAGTGGTTCAACAATGTTTGGAAAGTAGGTATTGGCATTGTTCGAGGCCCGACATTCTAGGAAACTGGCTAAAACCATGGGTGTGAAAGGGATGGTGACACCCGCTACCCTTGACTCATAAACTCTATTGTCTAGGTCAAGACAAGTCAAATTTGCAAAGAACTCTTTGCACAGATCAAGATTGACATCATGTTGGCAATAGACAAGTTGCTCTATGCCGAAATGGGTAATCATCTCAATAATGTGAGGCCCGTTCTTCTCAAAGTATCCTTTATTGAGATATCGACAGGGTAGTTGAACAAATTCATTCTCCTCGAATCGCTTTTTGCATTCCAAACTTCTGAACTTAGACTCTTCTGAGCCTTGGGGACCTTGTCGAGATGACCCCTCACCCCTAGATCGTTTAGATACAACCCTAACACACCAAACACATGTATGCATACCAAAGTGACCTCCCAAAATAGAAGATAGCAAAGGAAACACAAAAATCATCATATTAGTCTCAATACGAAGCCTAAATGGAGAAGTAAACCTTAAACATCATACCTTTTCGTCCTTTGCATTTTGAGATTTGGAAATCACGTGGGTTGACTTGAAGAGGGGTTTTCTACTAACCCTAGAAGTAGATGGAGTTAGAGAAGGCCTTAGGGAAGAGTTTTAGAGCTTTGGAGGGGCTTAGGGCACAAGGGGAGTTGAAAGGAGGTGAAAATCGCCGGGAGAAATGAGCCAAAACCCTAGATTTTGCTTTCCCGGCGCGCTCTCTCTTTTATAGAACCCGCGACCCAGTCGACTGCCCCTGGGGCAGTTGACTGGGCAACACCGTAATTACATTCTGTGGGTTTTACCAGTCGACTGGCTTCCAGCCAGTCGACTGGCCTCTGATGTTCTGAATTTCAGGTTTTCAGTCCGAATTTCAGAAATGCACTAGTAATTCCACAAATTTCCAAAAAATCTGAAATTTTGTGGGAAGATTTGTGGATCCTACATTTGCTTGGGAAAAATATAATTTTAGTCAATGTTATTCCAAATTCCAAGTTTGGTACAATCTCCGAGTTTCACAAGAAAGTATCATAAAACTCTTCCCAAAAGTCCTATTTTGGGCCTCACCTCGATACTACTTCCCATAATCATTCATAGTCCATTCATAGCATCAAATTATATGGTATTTAGGTATTAAACTTAATTTATCTTATTTAAAATCCTAATTTCACCTTTTTCTTTATAATCCTCCCTTAAGTGTGCCAACTCTCTAGAATTAAGACTACCCTTAGCCTTTTAAACCTCTTGGCACACCTTATTTTTCATTATCCTAGAAGTAAACCACCTGAGATCCATTGACCATGAAACTCGTCTTGACTCCTAGAGCTTCTATCTCTAATTACCACCCAATGTAACTCATTTACAAAAGCAAGACCACACCGGTGCTCTTTCGGTGCTTCTTGACTTTCCACCATTACTCTCTTAATTCGATAGACCTTTTCTTTGGTCACCTTCTTTTCTTTCCCTTTAAATGGATTTTCCTTGCTATTTTTGCCTTTTTCTCTACCATAGTTATAGGGCATCCTTGAATACAATACTTTATCACTATTAGCCCTTCTAAAATGATATCCTAGACTTGGCCTATCATTTCTGAGAGATTGATCATTTTGAATTCCATTTGATTCCTTGGATCTCCTAATGAGTCTATCTAGGTTCTTTTCCAATTTATCAAGTTTAGCTTTTAGAACTTGATTTTCCTTTTCCAAACTCCTAACCTTAGGACCACTAGATCTAATTTGATCATTTCTAGGATTACCTACTTTTCTAGGCATGCTGCCTTTTATCTTAAGGTTTACACCTTGGTCCTTAGGCCTAGATTTTCTAGATTTTTTATGAAACATAGAAGTCTTGGTGTTTTGGCATACAAAATTGTTTCTACTCCTATCATGATATTTAAAACCAAAAACACGCATAGACAAGCAATTGTTATCAATTCTATCATTCAAGCACACATTTTGGGTATTCATAAGAGATTTTGAAGCATGAGTAGAGTTAGAGGATACCTTCCTTACCCTTGGTGCTCCCCCTTGATGAGTGCTCCTCTTTCTTTCTTTTTCCCATTTCCTGAGGTGCTCCATCTTCTTGAGCTCTCCATTTTTTGGACATTTTGTATGATAATGTCTGAGCTCCCCGCATGTGAAACATCGAATTCTCTTTCTTTTGTTTTGAATCTCCTCATTCCTACAACCTATATTAGATTTAATTTGAATGGACTTGGGCTTAGAAATTACTTTCCTTTTACCTAGCAAGCACTTATCCTTGTAGTGCCCCTTTTTGTTGCACCCAAAGCATACAATATGCTCTTTTGACTTAGCTTTGGTGGAGGTAGAAGTTGTCTCTTGCTCTTGTGAGGATGAGGGTCTCTCCTCCCCCTCAACCCTTGATACTAATTTTTCCTCTTCTTCTCTTGATGAGATAGATAGTTCCTCACTTAATGACACGGGCAATTTCTCATTTTGGTCCTCTTGGATTATTGTACTTGCTTCTTTAGATATTTCGACTATTCGACCTTGTGAGGGGTTCTTGTGAAGTTCTTCCAACTTATTCCACAATTCGCATGCATTTGAATATTTCCCTACATCACCCAAAACATGGTTAGGCAATATATTAATCAAAATATTTATTACCTTCTCATTGGTCCTAGCTTGTTCTTGTTGTTCACTTGTCCAATATCTAGGGCGAAGCTTTTTGTTGTGCTTATCCTTGGGGATTTCGAATGGGTCTTCAACGGTCATTCTACATTCCCAATCCATCCCAAGCCAATTCTTCATTCTATCTCTCCAATAGTCAAAATTCCTATGCTCGTATGATGGTGGTGAGTTGATATCGTCACCCAACTTGTCCTCCATGACTCTTTTCCCTCTAGCAAGTGCTCCCTCGGCGGTTAGTCCGATTAAGAGCGGTACTCGCACTGATACCAACTGAAAGATCGATGTGGGCGTGCAGAGGGGGGGGGGGCGAATGCACTTTCTTTGATCGTTTTCTCTACACAGATGTTAGCGCAGCGGAAATAATATGCAAAGACAATAACAATGCTAACAATACCAGGTTTAGTTGGTATCCACCCCGGCCGGGTGACTAATCCAACAATCCGTCGGTGGATCACTCTCCGGATAACCTCCGGCTATCACGTGTCGCTCCTTGTGGGTGGAGAAATCTCACCACAACACCTTGGACGCTTTGTGAACACAATAGACTACTAACACACTTTTTCCAAGTGAGTTTCGTCAAGAAATAAGGTAGGAAATGAGCCCCTTTAAATAGGGCTCGAATCTGAAATAGCCGCTACCAGTCGACTGCCCAAATGGCAGTCAACTGGTCCCACTCAGATTCGACCGTTACAGCATAACGTTCAAATTCTGCCCAGCTGTTCCAGTTGGCACCAGTCGACTGCCCCAGGGGCAGTCGACTGGTCCGAGACCTAAGCCTAGGGTTTTTCTCCGAGTACAAATCTCTCCGCACTCAAACCTTCCCGGCTTAACCCCTGAGTACATGCCCTCATACTCAGCCACTCTCAACCTAGTTGACTCTTCACCAGCAGTCTTGACTGTTGCCTTCACGCCCTCTCCATCTTTGGCCCTCGTCCCTCGGATGCGCACGCAAGCCTCCAGCTTGCCTTCATGCCACCCTTCACGTACGCCTCGAAGTCTGCGTCTCTCGGCTCATCATCTCTGCTATCAATGGTCCCTCGGATGCGCACGTAAGCCTCCAGCTTACCTCCATGTCATCCTTCACCTGAAGACGTCAACCAAGTCCATGCGTACCTGTACACCTGCACACTCATGTACACATGTGAAAACAACACAAATCCTAACTTAACCATATTGCCCATACATCAAAATATCATGATCCTCCAGATCATCTCAGGGCCGATTGCCCCAACATTAATTACGTGCAGCGGAAGGTTTACCATAAATAATTTCTCTAAATCATTTAACCACACATCTAAGCATGCAATTTTATTTTGTGTAGACATGATCATATATTTGAAATTTTGCAGAAACATAAACTAATTTACGTATTACCTCGCGTAACTCGAAGGAAGGGACGAGATCCAACCGTAAGCATCCCTTGGAAGCTCCACCTTTATTCGGGTCCACGCCGAATATCTTCGGGATGACTTCGCAAAGCCACGAGTTTCGTGTTCTCGAGAGCTACTAGATTCTCCAAGAACGCGACAAGAAAAATCCAAGAGAGAAGTCGAAAGACTAACCACAAAAGGATGGTCGGCTGGTGCTCCTTCTTGGGTCTGGTTGGCGCACGGCAAGAAGAGGAGAAGAGAAGGAGAGAATGAGAGGGAGAGAGCCTATGCCTTCATCTATATCATTATTACCCAAGCCTTGCCTTGGGTCCTTTATATAGTGGCCTCTCAACCATCAAGCCTCTCAAATATGGAATAACTTATTCCATCATGCCAAGTTTAATTTTATATCATGGTTAAAATCATATTTTAATTAATGATAAAAAATTAATCAAGTCTCTTCTCTCCTATCGAATAAATTTCCTTATCACGGTAAATCAATCCATGATTGATTTTATAAAATAAACCAATCCATGATTCATTTTAATTTCCATGAAAAATAAACCAAATCTTGGTTTATTATATAAAAATTTATATCATCCATAATTTTATAAAACAAACCACACTTGGTTTATTTTATAAATTGAACCAAAACTTAGTTCTCTCCCTTTGTTGTGGCCGGCCAAGCAAAGAGGATGGAGGCCCTCTTTGGCCGGCCCATCCAAGCCAAGCCCCAATGAATTAAACTTGTTTAATTCATCTATTAAGTCTTCAAAAGACTTAGCCATTTTACGCTTCCGATGCGTCTCTGAAAAATTCAGATTCGACTTATCGTTTGACTCAACCAAACTTAATCTCTCTTGATTGGAAAATCCAATTTTCAACTCGTTTTAAATCCCTCGGATTACTCGTAGTGTGTGTGACTAAATAGGCTTTCGATTTATGTTGGTCGTCTATAATTAATCAATTATAGAACGATCATGAGTGGCACCTAGTAGTACATCATGATCCCCAATTAATCGAAAGATCAACGGTTGATCTCAGAAACAATTCTGAAACCCTTCAGCAGCTATAATGAATCGTGCCTCATTCCCTTCACCATCTTATACCCACTTGGTTCAGGGCATGGTCTATGTGTGTCAGTCCCCACTAGGCTGACTACGTCACACCTAGCCCAAGTAACGTTTTCTCGTCCTACGGATTCTAATTACTCTCATGTATTTAAGAGATTCATACTCTGAACATGTCATGCTCTGGCCAGAGGCTTCGAGTAACAATCCGACGATAGGCCTCGGGTATACATCTCCTCGCAAGGAGTGGTGAATCCTTTGTAGGCTGTTCAAACATCTTCGGGAAGTGCACTTCGGCTTATACCTAATCATCCTGGGTCCACACCTCCTTGGAGATGCTTGCTTAAGATGTCAAAGTATAAGTCTCCATGACCAAGATGACTTGAACACCGCAAGTCAAAGGAACATCGCACTTAAGCTGCAGTAAGAACTTCACTGACATATCTATATGTAGACTACCATATGAAGTTTTACAGCCAGTCACTCCAATGAACTAGTTCCCTTAACTAGCATTCATGTTTATCTCCGGACATCTCAATGTCACCAGCCAGTGAGAATCAGCTGATTAGAGAATAACTCATGCTAGTCTCAACAGAATTGATAGTGTCCGTATTTATCAATTCATCGACTAGGGACAATTTCAATACTTCACAATTGCACATGTAGAGATAATCACTAGTTGTGAATTCATCATAAATTCTCTCATGCTGTGAATTGTATTGCGAACATTCAGTAAATGAGTTTAAGATCTCAATCAAATACACTAACATGTATACTCAAATAGTGAATATTCATTTATTAAAATAAATGATTACAATCATAAGGCGATTGCCTTAGGACTCTTCTCTCATATCACTAACATGTCCAAGGTTTGTGGCGAGGTTTCTCCACCCACAAGGAGTGACAAGAGCTAGCTGGAGGTGCTCCGAGGAATCATCCACTGAAGGATCGGGATCGTCTACCTTACGGACAGCCGTGGAGTAGGATTTTCATCTCCGAACCACGTAAATCGGTGTGTTCTTCATGTTTGTTAGTTTTAGTTTTTATTATTCCACTTGCGCACTAATATTTGTAGGAAGAATGATCGAAAAATTGCTATTCACCCCCTCTAGCAAACGGTAAGATCTTAACAAGTGGTATCAGAGTGAAGGTTCACTCATTTACGGACTAACCGCTGAGAGAGCAAAAAGGTAGAGTAGATGATGATTGAAGAAAAATTGGGGGATGATATAAATGTTCCACCTTCCTACGACCACAAGGATTTCGAGTATTGGAGGATGCGGACAAAGACTTGGTTCGGCATGGATTGGAACTACATGATTGCGCTTGAAGAACCATTTGAAGTTCTAAAGGATAAGCACGGGAAAAAGCTCCGACCAGGATATTGAAATAAGGAGTAACAAGCACAATCAAAGGCAAACGAAACGGTAATTTCAATTTTACTTAGTATTTTGCCTAATGAAATAATTAGTGGTGTAGGTGAATACAAAAGTGCACATGAGTTATGGAACAAGATGGTAGCATTCCATGAAATCCTACACAAGCTAAAGAAGTGGAAGAGCTCAAGAAAATGGCCTCAAAGGTCCAAGAAGAGGATAAGGACCAATCGGATGAAGAAAGAAGGTCAACATCCAAAGAAAAGGAGAAAGAGGAAAAGGAGAAAAAGGCATCCATCTCTTCAAGTGAAGTGGCACAAGTGAAAGATCGTCCACTTCATCAAGGGAAGAAAAAGAGGTCTCCACTTCAAGGATTGAGGGGGAGGATAAAACATCTTTAATACCGGAGCAAGAAGAAGCATCCACCTCCACCAAAGCAAGGGCTAAATATCACATCATTTGCTTTGGATGCAACAAGAAGGGACACTACAAGGACAAGTGTCTATTAGGTAAAAAGGAGGTAAACCCGAAACCCAAGTCAATTTCTTTAATTTCTAACATAGGTTGTAGGGGAAAAAAGGAGAAGAAGCATATAAGGTGCTTCACATGTGGAGAGCTAGGGCACTATCACACCAAATGTACAAGAAAGGGAGAGCTCAAGAAATTGAAACATTTGAGAAAATGGGAGAAGAAATAAAGGAAGAAAAGCTCACATCAAGGGGGAGCTCCAGGGTAAGGGAGGTAATCCCTAATTTTAAGCATGTTTCAAATCCTCTATGTATGCTAGAAATAATGAAAAATGCTTGCCTATGTGTGACTTTGGATTTAAATATTATGATAGAAATAGGGTTAACATTGTATTCCAAAATCCTAAGGAACACATGTATCATGATAAATCTAGGATTGTTAAACCTACGGATCAAGACATTAATCCTAAGAAAGGGAGACACATGCCTAGACAAATGGGTAGATCTAGGAATATCCAAGATGGACATGGTGATGCTAAGGTGAAGAGTCTAGAGACGGGAAATCAAGTTTTGAGGGCAAAGCTTGACAAGTTAGAGAAAAATCTAGATAGACTCATTAGGGGATCCAAGGGGTTAGGCATGATGTTGGGGAGTCAAGAACCCGAAAATGATAGATCGGGTCTAAGATATCAACCTATGAGGCCAAATGTTAGTAGAAAGTTATATGCAAGGATGTCATATGATTATAGTAAAGGGAAGGTCAAAAATGACAAGGAAAAGTCATTTAAAGGGGAGAAGAAGAACTTAACTAAGGAAAAAGTATACAAGGTTAAGAGAGTTAAAGTTGTAGGTCAAGAAGCACCGGAGATACATCAGTGTGGTCTTGCCTTTATAGATGAGTCACCTAGGGAGGTGACTTGGGCTAAGAACTTAAGGGAGAGCTCTAGGAGTCAAGATGGGATTGATAAGTGCTATTTTGTTAATTATTTTAGTTGCTAAAATCCATGTTTGACCCATGTTTTACTTGCTTAATTGTGAATTTACCCTAGGTTCTAGGACTTGCTTTTATTCTGAACTTAATTGCAAATCTGTACACATTTGGATTATTTGGCCACTAAAATTTTGATCTATTTTTGTAGGCATGAAAGGATCATGGACCTAGGGCATACTGGGTCAAACTTGAGTCGGAAGTGGACCCGGATCGAGTTATCAAGCTTTGGATTAATCTGGGCAGTCCGATTCAAAAGCGGCTAGATCTGAGCCATCTGGGACCATCTGAGGCAATCGGAGCTAGGGTTAGGGTTAATCAAGCACTCTGATCCAGATCTGAAGGTTTCATCCAATTCAGAGATCATTCGACCGTTGGATCGAGCTCAGAGGGATCTAGAGCGTCCATTCAAAGATCAGGTTGATCTGAGCCATCCGATGTAAATCTGGAGGATCCGAGCTACCACGAGGCAGATCCTGACCCCTGATCATCATCATCAAAGTTTGGATCAAATCAGAGCAAGATCAGCCGTTGGATTGATGTAAAGAAATCTGGGTCGTCCATTGCTAACTATTTAATCAAAAATTGGCCACAGCTCCTCGTCGTCGCGTCTTCGCCGCAATAGTTTCAGTCTTCGATAGTTCTTCCGTTTTGCTCTAATTTTCTTCAATCTGAAGGCGTGACCCATCAATTCCGATCTTAGAGCAAGTTCCAGATCTTTGGGAAGCTGTTGCCGTGAAGTTTCCAGCCCTAAATTGATCAAGAACAGAGCTGGTTGAGGTCTCATCAACTCTGCTATTGATTGCCTTGAATCTGGATTTGTTTCATCCTTAATCAATCTGAGCTATTTGGAGGGGTTCTCGGGTAAGCTCGGATCATTCCCAAGCCATCAGAACAATTGGACAAAGCTAGATTGAGGAGATCGAAGGGGTTTTCAGATTTGAGCAGAGCTGAGCTGGTTTGATTCGCAGATTCAGTTTTCCCATCGGTTTGTTGAGTTTAGGGGTTCGAGGCTCATCCTTGCGTGACGAACAAGGAGTTCTTGAGCTAAGAGAAGGGGTTGATGATAGTTTCTTTAGTTAACTTTTGTTGAATTGCTGTAATTTCGATTTCTGCATTTTTTGTCCTGAATTTTCGTATCAGCTACTTTAGTTTCAATTTCTGAATTGTTTTAGCTTCAATTGCGTTTCATTCTGCAAGTTTAATAGCTAGGGAATGCGTTTAGTGGATAATTGCTTTTTATTTCAGTGTATTTCTTACTTAATACTTGCGTATCAGTTTGTTCAGTCCGTATCAGCCCTGTTTCTGCAGATTTCTTTTAGTTTCTGAATTCTACAACTTATTTCCAATTCAATTCATGTCTAGTTTAATTCCTGAGATTGAAGACAACATCTACTTAGCTAATGCATTTGATCTGAGTTGGTTTGGCATTTAGTTTCGTTCCTGCAGTTAAGTTTCTGCTAGTTGTTTATAAGTTTCCAAATTGCTTAGCAGTTTCAGTTTTAGTTTTGAACTGTTTTAGTTTAATGTTTCTGAAGTTTGAATCAAGTGAACTTTAGCTTTTCCGAATCTTATTGGAACTTTAGAGTAGTGAACTCGAATGCAGCTTGCATTTGTTTGTTTCTGAATTCGAGTTGCTGCTGCATCTTTACACTCAATTCTTCATTTCTGAATTTTGCTTTGAGTTTGTCTGAATTTCTGCATTCGAAATTTGAAGTTTTGCATTCATCCTTGCATCTAATATGTTTTGAATTGATTCTGAATGGTGGTTTTTCCTCTGAACATTACATTGCAGCTTGTTTGATCCAATTCTGCAACTTAGCTGTGCTATTTCTGCGGGTTAACTCCATCTCTGCATATTCTTAAATTTCATTTCTGAAGTGTATCAGTGAAGCTCTGCAATTTGAATTCTAAAGCATTGGATTTCAGTTGCTTTGCTGGACTTTTCATCCACTATGTTGCAACATTCGACTTCTGAAAGTTGGAACTTCATTTTTGCATCTCTGAAATTCATTTTTGCATAAAAGCTCTGCCTTCCTGCATTCCATGTTTGCATTAGGTTTGTTCTTGAGTGATCAGTAGCTAGCTTCTGAATTCCCTCAGTTCATTGCATATCACTTCACGTAGAGTCTTACACTCCCAGCTGAATTGATCAGTTAATCGCTGAAATGTCAGTTTACCATTTCTGCACTTAACATCAATTTTGGCACATCAATTTCTTTCTTTACTGCGTATCAAGTTGTTCAACTTAACACTTTGCATCAGAAGCAGCTTGGACACTAATTGGTATCAAGTTATATGCTAATTTTAGTGTGCTATGGTGCTTGAAATCATCTAGTATTGGATTCGGCCATTTCTGAATTTTCCCTGCATTTGTTGCTCCCGGAAATTGTAACTAAGTTGAGTTGAGTTTGTTTAAATGTTGATTACTGAATTTCGCAGCCAGCAATTGTTTTAAGTTTGCTTGTTCCAGAAATTGCATCACTGCCTTTATTCATTTGCTTAGCCTGTGTTTTGCATTTGAAACCATATTGGCTTTCCAAAATTGTTTAAGTGTCTTGATTGAATTGTTTATTGGTTAAGTTCATCAATTGCCTAGTCAATTTGCTTGGTTCAGTTTACTCCTTTTACTTGTGTTTTTATTTCCAATTGCAACCCAAAACCCAAATTTGATTTGAAACCCAAAATTCCTAAACGACACATAAACTCAAGCACGAATCGAACAAACTCAACTAGCCCTAGGAAAAATACGACCTGTGGCCCCTTTACTACGTTTTCATTCTTTGATTGCAAAAATGGTTTCCAGCTCTTACACATATCTAAATTTTGAGACCCACATTCATGACATCTAATCCGTGGCCATCAAAATTTTTGGCGCCGTTGCCGTGGAAGCAACTAGTTGATTTGTTTAATTTTTGCTTGTGTGCTTATGGGCATATCATTTGATTTTATTTTCTTGTGCTTTATCTTTTGTATTCGGTTGCTGCCATTTTTCTTGTTTGCTTTGTGACAGGACTGTCAGTTCAAAATGTTCCATGTCCATAATTTCAGCAAAACCATCCTTTCAATCAGCCACCAAATCAAGATTTCCAATAGTCCTGTGCGAATTTTCAACAACCAAATTAGTTTTTTTAGCCACAATTTCAACAATTTCAGCAAGATTTTCAGCCAAGTCTACCAAATTTCTAGCAAAATCAGATTGGGCAGCCACAATTCCAAAATTTTGAGCAACCAATTCAGCAATTCCAACCCCAATTCCAGCCACCTTACCAACAAGATCAATCACCTTTTCACGAAATTCAGCAAGGGTGTTTAGATAATCTGAATTTTCAGCAACCACTCTTCCATCAAGTTCAACCAAACCAAGGATTTCAGGATCTTAACCAAGATTTCCAGCAGCCTTATTTAAGTTTTCAGCAGGGAAATAATCAATTTCAGCCTCAACCTCAGCAATGGCAGCAAGAATTTCAACCCATACAGAATTTTCAACAACCTCTTCAACATTCACAGCCATACGATTCAAATTTTCAGTTTCAAAACCAGAGTTTTCAGTCCCAACCATTTCAGCCTTTCAATCAACAATGTCAACCTCAAATACAGAATTTCCAGGGCTACAATTCTCAGCAAATTCAACCATCATTCCAGCCCGATTTTCAGCAGTTTAATCAGCCCATTCAACCATTTGAGCAACCCAAACAACTTGCTTTTCAGAATTCACAGCCTAATCAAGGAGATTTTGAACAAAGAGTTAAGGAGGTCATGCAACAAATCCTACAAAGTCAACAAGCAACAATTAATCAATTGAATCAAAGGCAACAAAGGTTTCAAAACATGGGAAGACAAATGGAACAATTAGTTCATCAAATGCAAATAGAACAATCATCTCAAGCTACTCAAGATTTTAAGGGGTATGATTATGCATCAACTTTGGGGAATGAAGAAGTTGTGTCAAATTTAAATACTCTAGATGTCGAATTTCCTGAAAAATTTCCAGCATCCCATTTTCCCATTCAAAACAACCCCGGAGTTGATTTTTTATCAGTTCAAGGTGACCCTAGTGCATGGCCAAGTCCTTCTTCAAGTGATCTTGCAATTTTGGTGGAAGAAGAAGAAGAAAACATCAAAAATAGGGCACCTACAGCATATATTTCTCCTGAAGTTCTTGTTCAAAATTCACTTCCAAATTTTTCAGCTCAAGAAGAAGATTCTGAAGCACTACAGGACCCTTCTCATCTTTTATTTTGTGATAATAGTTGTTGTGAGGATGTGAGGGGTAGTTAGGTCTTTTTCTTCTATCCTGTATCATTAGGATTTTGCAGACTACAAACTATATAAGTTGTGTAATGGTTTTGGTTTAATCAAGTTTTAGAAGAGTTTTCTTGTTCCAACATGGTATCAGAGCAAGGCTCTTCAAAACCCTAACCTTTACCCTATACGGCGCCGTCCCTTCCTCTCTCTTGTCTCTGTCTTCTTGCCGCGACTCTTCCCGACGCTCCCTGACGTCGCTGCTCTTCCTCTCGTCTCTGTCTTCGCGAGCCGAGGTGCTGCTCTTCTCGGCGGAAGGTTCGCTGCTCTTCTCGGCGGAAGGTTCGTCTTCGCGGCTCTTCCCTGCGGCTTTTCCCTCGCGAAGGCGTCTTCTGCGAAGGATCTTCCCTCGCGACGCGCGAGCCCAGGCCTCTTCATCGAGGCGTGGCATCTTCTCTCGCGACGCGCGAGCCCAGGGGTCCTCTTCTCGCACTGCTTCTTCCTCGCGAAGGCTTCTTCTGCGAAGGCTTCTTCTTCGAAGGATCTTCCCTCGCGACGCGCGAGCTCAGATCTCTTCATCGAGGCGTGGCGTCTTCTCTTGCGACGCGCGAGCCCAGGGGTCTTCTTCTCGCGCTGCCCTCCCCTCGCGACGAGCGAGCCCAGGCACCTTCTTCTCGCGCCTCTCTCCCCTCGCGACGCGCGAGCCCAGGCATCTTCTTCTCGTGGCGGCAATTTTTTAATTCCAGAGCAGCCTCCACTTCATACTGATCACTTACCTATGGGTGATCAGAAAGGCTCGTGGCCTAGGTCAACGGCGGTTATTGCACTGCGGCAGCCCTTTTTTAATTCCAAAGCAGCCTCCTCGTTTTTTTTAATTTCCAGCAGTCTTCATTTGTTTATTATTTCCCATTACTGGCCGTAACAGAAGCCTCTTCCTTACCTCCTCTTCCTCAGCAGCTTACACTTTCTGTTTCTCATTACTGGCCGAAACAAATAAAGTCTCTTCCTTCTTGTGAATTGGTATGGCAGACACGTCCGGAGAAAGTTCTGGGATGTCTACAGATCCTTTGGCGTCTTCTGGACAGGTACAATCAATTTTCACAATGACGGGATCGGGAGGAACTGGTCTTCAAATAACCTTGGAAAAATTGACCGAGACAAATTATGCATCGTGGGCAGTTGCTGTTGAACTTTATGTAGAAGGCCATGATAAGCTTGATATTCTTCATGGTACTAGAGTGAAACCAGATGAAAAGGATCCTAGCTTTCGTACTTGAAGGCGTGACAATATTCTGGTAATGACCTGGATACTTAATTCTGTTAGCTCTGGCATCAAGCAGGTCATTCTTCATAATAGAACAACTGTCGATATGTGGAGGACACTGGAGCAGATGTATGGACGCAAACATGATATGCTACGTACTTATCAGATAAGTAGTCAAATTTTTAAACTTGAGCAAGGTTCTATGTCTGTCACAAATTATTTTGCTGCTCTAAAAGGCCTATGGGATGAGTTTGACTACTACAGGATGGACAATTGGATTTCTACTGATGATCATCAGAGATATTTGAAGCTTCTGGAGAAGGACAGAATCATTAAGTTTCTTAATGGGCTTCATGCAGAGTTTGAAAGTTTAAAAGGGCAAATTCTTAGTCTTGATCCTACTCCTTCTCTAGAACAAGTCTACTATAAAATTCTGAGTGAGGAAGGTAGGAGAAAGACCATGAACAACAAAGGAAATATCTGTAGCGACCCGCCTTCTCTACCTTAGACGGATCGTTACTTTTGTCTACTTCTTGACTCTAACGCACGACTAAGAATGCGGAAATCTTTTTTTTCTCTTTTAAATCCCTCTAGGGATGATATTCTAACTCTAATAGTCATGCATGATACCATGGCACACCTCCTTTCTCTAAAATTCATAAAGAAAATATTTATTGAAACTCACCCTGCCCAACTTCACTTTGCGGCACCAGTCGACTGCTATGTGGTAGTCGACTGGTACCAGGCGACTGACCCTTGGCAGGTGCCTGGTGCACCGAACAGAAGCTGCTGTTCGATAGGGCAGTCGACTGGTCCTGTACCAGTCGACTGGCACCAGTCGACTGATACTGAACCAGTCGACTGGCACGCCTGAAATCTGAAATTCAGAATCTGAAATTCATCTCCAAACATCCACCAAACACATACTTTCGAGCCATACAAAATCATGACACCATTTCTATACCCTATACTAGTTTTCTAAACAGTTTAGCCAATCAAAACGAATCCATAAACTTGAAATTAGGACTTTTGCAAGATTTAGCAAGTTATGAAAATCTATATAAACTTTAGGCTAGAGTTTGTACCAAACTTAACTTCTAACCATTTAAACTCATCATGCAAGATTCTATAACATTGCTAAAGCATTATGGAATGTGAAAGCAACTTTTCTAATCATAATTGAGCAATAAAACTTGATTTAAAAGGGAAACTAGTCCTTTCTTGGCACATGCATTAATAGCTCCAATAAAGTATCAATATCTCAAACTACTCACACTTCTATTCATCCAATGCAATCATAAGGATATGTATGCTAAATGAAATGGCATGGAATCTTTATTCTACGAAATCGAGCATGTAAAACTATCCAAAGCTTAAAAGTTCGCTAAACTCCATAAAGCAAGAACTTGAAATTTGAATAAACTAAAACATTGTAATTCAAATAACTAAATTGTCTCGTCTCAAGGATCTCTCCAAAATCAGCCACCACACACACTTTACTCAGCACCGCCTCGTCGCCTTCCTTCAGAATTGCTTGCCTTTACCTTTATCTGCAGTAAGAGGAAATGCAACTAGTAAGCAAAAAGCTTAGTAAGTACTATCTAGCTCACAAAATCTCGAAATGTGCAAACATGCTTCTTGAACAATAAGAAAATCATATGAGATACTTATATGCTTGAAAGAAAACTAAGAACATGTATAACTCAAAACATGCATACTCAAGCATTAATAAATCTCAACTTGCTTTTCTTGGCTCAACTTGAAACTTTAGCTATTCTTTAACTTTTTGAAAACTCTTTAAACTTTAGAAACTTTGCTAAAGCATATACTTGAAAATAATAATCACTTGGATCCACTGAAGACGTAAGTACCATCTCATGCGCGTTCCCTAAAAGGTTGGGGTAGCGAGCCACCAATCCTAATAGAGCAGACCTTGGTCTACCAGGGCCAAGACCTTGGAATTGGACACCTGGATTTCTTTAACGACGCCCTTGGACGCTGGGTACTGGCCTTAGAAAATAAAATAGCTTTTCTTTCTTTTCTTTCTCATCTGTAAATGCCTTGGCATTTTCTCGAGCACCTTGCGTGCTAAAATCTCTAAGTCTTGACTTTTGGGGATTTCTTAAGGCCTTGACCTTTTCTTTTCTTATCTTTATCTTCTCTTTTCTTTTCTCATAACTTTCTCAGCCCCTAATCTCACATAGGGTGCTTAATCAAACATATATAAGCATATAATGAACTAAGATCACATGCAAAAACTTAAACAAGAAAGAAACATCTCTTTTAAAAGATTTTAAGGGAAATTCTTGCGGAAAAACCGCCTCTTACTGCAGGTGAGCAGTACTTACATCGATATCTTGGACTTACAACCAAGATTGACGTTTAGGGCTCGGGAGAAACTTGAGATCTCGGAGAATTCTTCGCGCCTACGCGTTCCCCTCGTCGCGGGGATCCCGAATATAGGAATATCTCTCGGAGAAGAGTCTTGGCCGACCCTCTAGGGCTTGGTGTGGTGTCGCCCAAGAGAGGAGAGGGAGAGGCTGTCTCGCGCGGCTAGGGTGAGGAAGAGAGAAAACCAAAAATCTAATTTCCTCTCTTAACTTATCTATTTATACTATTTTTATGAAAAGAATCGTAACTACTCTATAATTATATTTCTCTCCACCTTTCGTTGTGCTTGATACCCTAACCCAGCCGGTTCTGTGCGCGCCTGCTCTCCTGGTGGTCGCGGGTTCGAACCCCCTACCGCCCTTAAACGTTTTTCTTTTTTTTTAAAAATACTAAACGGACTCGGAAAATTCCATAAAAATATTCTAAAAATTTCTAAAAATATCTAGAATATTTCTAACCCATTTTTAAATAATTCTAAGGACTTTAAGAACTAAAAATGGGAATTTTGGGGCGTTACAATATCTCTGCAACAAGTACTCCAATTGGGGAGACATCTGCTTTTGTCGGTTCTTCTAACAAGCTCAAGTCTGGGGGAACAAAAGGAAAAGGTGACAAATTTTGTCGGCACTGCAAGAGAACTAATCATGATTCAGATTTTTGTTGGGAGAAATATCCGAAAAAAAACCTGAAAAATTCAAAACTAATGACAAGAAGGTTCCTAGTCGTGGGAATCTTGCTGCTCAGAAATTAATGGATGGGGAGACTACTAATTCCTCGGTACCTTCTAATATTGAGTTGTAATCTACTGATATCGCCAAACTTCAACTCCTTTTAACTCAACTTCAGACTTCATCCTCTGTCTCTACTAATTCGTCTCAAGCACATACAGGTATCCGTGGCATGGAGTTAAGTATTGATGAGTCAAGATCTTTGTAACGCCCGCCCTTAATCCCCTAGGGATTCGGCGGCGCTACTTTAAACTTCGTACATTACAACTACACGCATGCATTCCTATTTTTCTATCTAATCTATGCATGGGCATATGTATCATTTAAGCATGCAAGGTTCATGTAGCGGAAGCATAATTATTATTTTTCTTTATTTAATCTAGCATGGACATCAAGTATTCATCTTCAAACATAGCATGTATATAAAAAGAGCATAACATGGGTTTAACATGACAAGTTCCAAAACTTGAAGCAACTAAGAGCAAGATCCTTTTTATCCACCAGCACTATCACACACACACTTGTCCTTCTCCCGCAGCCTCCATAGTTTAGCGTCCTTTATCTGTAGCATAAGGGAAAACACTAAACGATAAGCAATAGCTTAGTAAGACCCTGTCCTACTCACAAAACCGGATATCATGAAAAGGTAATAGAATATATCACATTCAAGCATGGGAAGCATTTAAGCATGTTAAACATCTAAGCATGTTAACTTCATAGGAAGGTTCTTTTGAAAACATATAAACATAATACTTGAACATAGCATAATCATTAGGGCCCGGCTTGTACTTCATGTTTTGCGCGCGCCCCTGAATAGGAACGAGGTAGCTAATCCCGAACCACTAGGGTTTACTAGGCCTTCTCAGAAGTCCTTCAGCCTAGTATCATAATCATTTGACTCGCTTTAAGAGTCTATAGTACAAGCCATTACAAAATAAAATAATTATCATGTTCTTCATTTTCATAAAGTATGCTCTTAATCCCAACCTTCTAGGGAAGCATTCTTTAGGCCCTAAGCCTTCTTCGTTCATTCCCTACAAGGCTCATTCTTATGCATATGTATGCATCTATAATCATGATAACTAGCATAGTATAAAGCATGCATTTCATAAGGGTGGCCCATGGGCTATAATGCATGCTCATACATAGATCTCCATAATCATGATAACTAGCCTAGTATAAAGCATGCATTTCATAAGGGTGCCCTATGGGCTATAATGCATGCTCATACATAGATCATAATTCAACCCCTTAAACATATCTTATATATGACAAGGTTGATCACATAAATCATATTCATATCATAGGAAGTAGTAGCATGCTTCATGGGTAAATCAAATGGTTCCTAACCCTAAAACTAGGGTCTTGGCCGAAACTCAAGGGTAGTGGTAGATTAGGTTTTTGACATCAAACATCCCCTACCAACATCCCACATATATATATATATATATATATATATATATATATATATATATATATATATATATATATATATATATATATATATCATGTATCATACTATAGCATGCACCATGGGAGAAAATCAAGTCACCTTAACCCTAATCTCGGGTTGGCCGAAAGTCATGGCTAGGGAGAGTTCCATTTTTCCTAATCCAACATTCCATTTAAACATCATTTGCATATACATATCATCATCCCAAACATAAGCATATCTCTTAGGGTACATCTCATTCAATCATCACATATATAGGCATATGATCTTACTAAACACAATCATAATCTCATAGGGTAAGTTGTCCTTCACAACCTCATGTTTCATGTCTTGGCCAAATGTTACATGCTAAGGAATCCAATCAAACATTTCCTTTGAATATCACATGCATATACATCTCATATCATTTTACATAAGCATATCACATAAAATAATTTAACCTTCACAAACCCTAAGGTTTCATGCCTTGGCCGAATGGTGTAGGGTAGGGAAACTAGGGTTTTGAAATTAAACCTTCACACAAGCATTTATTCAAACACCTTGTCTACACTACTAGGCATAGATTCATCATAGGAAAATCAAGCATCCCTAAACCCTAATCTTCCTAGGTTGGCCGAATGATGTAAGGGTAGGGAAGGCTAGGTTTTTGACATCCAATCTTCACACAAACATTTATTCAAACACCTTACCTACACTACTAAACATGGACACATCATAGGATAGCAAACAACCCAAAAAACCTAGCCCATTCCCTCTTGGCCGAAAGTTGTAGGGTGGATAACCCTACTTTTCCTTATCACAACATGATGAGAAACAACATACATCCATACCCTAAGTTCCTAGGAGTATCCTCATGCATCAAGAAGCAACCAAGACCCTTGTCTTGGTGGTGGCCGAATGGTTACAAGGGAGGAACTCCCATTTTCGAAAACAAGGACACCAAAGAAACATTCAATAACAATTACACTGCAGGCGAGGGGATACTTACCTCTTTCGCTAAATATCCTTAAGGTATACCCTTAGTTCGGAGGGGATGTGCTTGTCCTTGCTCTTGAGGTCCTTGACTTCTTCTTGCCTTGCAAGAGATTCAAACCTTCAATGGGGTCTTGGGAGTGTCCCTTGGGATGAGACCCTTCCCTTGGCTTTTCGAAAATCTCAAGGAGGAAGAGGAGTTTGAATTTCGAAAATTGAAGAGGGAGAAGGGAGTTAGGATTTCGAAAACTTGAAGAGGGAGAGTGAGTGAGGGGTTTGCAACAATGATGGTTAGCCCCTTAGCATTCCCTCTTATTTATACTAAGGGAAGAGACAAAGTGCCTCTTCTCCAAGTGTCCCTTCACTAAGGGGTTTCTCATCAAGAGTCTCTTCCTCTACCCTTTCACATTCCCTAACCCTTAACAAGAATTTCCCTTCCTTTCTCTCAGCAATCCCCTGCTGGGTCAATTGGTTACTTCGTTACTTTTCAAGGCTTTGCTTACTAAGAGTTCCAAGGTTCGATTCTCGGCAAGAGCATATTTTTGCTCCTCTTTGGTTTTCACTTTTGCAAAGCCCATTAGCCCAATTTACTCTCATATTCTCAAATCACATATTATGAAATTACATATTCCTATTTATGCAATCACATATTCGAATTTATGCAATTACATATTCTAATTTATGCAATCACATATTCTAATTTATGCAATCACATATTCTAATTCTTTCTAATGGAATCACATATCATTTAATTATGACATCACAAAAATGTAATTCTATTCATTCATGAAATAGATGTCATACCATCTGATAACCTATATCGACATTTTTGTGCCCTAATGAAAATCGAAAGCAAGCCCAAAATTTGGGGCGTTACAATCTTATAGCCCCTGGGTCATTGACTCATGAGCTACGAATCATATGACAAATCTAGCTAATTCCTTCATTTCATACTCTTTGTCTTCTGGGCAGGATAAAGTGACTATTGCTGATGGCACCAAAGCTACTGTTGCTGGAAAAGGTTCCATACAACTAGCAGACCACTTTATCCTATCCTCTGCACTTCATGTCCCCTCCATTTCTCTTAATTTACTTTCTGTTAGTAGTATTAGTAAACAACTCCACTGCTCAGTAACCTTTTTTCCTGATCATTGTGTTTTTCAGGATCTCGAGACCAAGCAAACGATTGGGACTGGCCGTGATGTAGGAGGTCTTTATTACTATCATCTTGGAACAACATCTGCTCTGAAGTCTACAACCCAGTGTTCAGAGAATAAGCATCAAGAAATTCTGTTATGACATTCTCGTTTGGGACATTTATCTTTTCGGTCGTTAAAGGTTCTATTTCCTAGTCTCTTCTCGTCTATTTCTCTTGAGTCTCTTCAATATGAAGTTTGTCAGTTATCCAAACATTGTAGAACGCATTTTTCTGAGTCTGTAAATAAAAGCTCGTTTCCGTTTGACCTTGTTCATTCAGATGTATGGGGTCCCTCTCCTGTGCCTTCCTTGGATGGCTACAGATACTTTCTCTCTTTTATTAATGATTTCACCCATTGTACATGGCTTTATCTTATGAAAGGCAGAGACGAAGTTCCTCGACTCATTCAACATTTCTGCAAAATGGTTGAAACTCAATTCCACACAAAAGTGAAAACCCTTCGATCTGATAATGCACGGGAGTACTTTGCACAGTCTCTAAATACTTTTCTAGAGGATTTAGGAATTCTTCATGAGTCATCTTGTCCCTACACACCTTAGCAAAATGGAGTGGCTGAAAGGAAAAATCGTCATATCCTTGAAACTGCCCGTGCATTATTATTCCATCGCCAATTACCCAAATATTTCTGGGCTGATGCTGTCCTTGCAGCCGCTTATATCATTAATCGCCTACCATCAAAAGGTCTCGGATACCGGTGTTGGATCGAGAAAACCGATAGAGGGGGGGGGTGAATATTGAAAAACTTTCAGATTTAATAACTAAGAGAAGTTGCACAGCGGAAGTTAAAAACACACAACGCAAACACGGGAGGTTTTACTTGGTTCGGAGCCTGGGTCGACTCCTACTCCAAGGCCCACGGTCGTTGACCGTTTACTTTGGGCAATTCTATATAGGCGCAAAAACAATTTACAAATATTGATTACAGAGTAAGTGCAGTAAATTGAAAATCGCTCTTCTTTACCGACGTCCGAGTAGATTGACCTTTTTGGAGCAGCAGGACGTCGTCGGCTCGAGTTGGGCAGTTTCCGGAGCAAGGCGTGAGAGCGGAAGAGCGTAGAAGCGTTGATTTGAAGTGATGCTCTGAAGCCTTGGTCGAGGGCCCTTTATATAGGGCCTGGGGGCGCCCGGGACGTCGGGGGTGCCCCCCACGTGGCCTTTGATCCGCTAAAGTCTCGGTCAGCGTCTGATCCCCTTATCTTCGGGATCCGCTCTGACCGGGACACCCGGAGCGCTCGGGGCGCCCGGATTGACCGGGTCAAAGCGTTATCTGCTTGGCTTCGAAGGGAGCTTCGGTAGCTGGCCCTGGGGGCGCCCGCAGCGCTGGGGGCGCCCGGGAGCAACGGGGGCGCCCGCAGGATGTACTGTCGAAGCGTACTTTTTGCTTGTGTATTTTGTGTTCACCTTGGGGGCGCCCGGGACACTCCGGGCGCCCTGGTCAGCTGTTGCCTCACTCCTTTGAGGCACTCTGAGCTGCAGACACTCGTTCCTTCGGTCCTGCATGCAGGGTTAGTCCAAAACACAACAATACATTAAGTGGTTAGTTTATACAGCCTTAGCTGTCTTGGTTCTGAATTTGGTCTCCAAAATCGAGCCCTAGGTCGAACCGACGCCTACTGTTCCCTCGACGGGGAACGCGTCCTCACCTACTCCTCTCGGGAGAATTTACCTGATGCCAACCGTTCCTCTGGTTGGACTTTTGCCTGACGGTCCTTTGTTAGGTCTTGGATGCCGAGCTGCCCTTCGCTCGGTGCCTAGCATTCCTTCGCTAGGGCTTTAGTCCCAGGCTGTCCTTCGCCTGGCGCCTAGTAGTCCTTCGCTAGGGCTTTTGACTCTGGCATTCCTTCGCCAGTGCCTAGCAGTCCTTCGCTAGGGCTTTTTACCCTGGCATTCCTTCGCGAGTGCCTAGCAGTCCTTCGCTAGAACTTTTCCTGCACACTAGAGTCCCTTGTTAGAAAACAAGTAAGACTTAACTTTTGACCTCTGTTGCCATTATCAAAACATAGGTTTGACTTGGGTGCATTCTGCACCAACAATCTCCCCCTTTTTGATTTATGGCAACCCTAGTTCAAAAAGTTAAGTTTATGTAAGCATTAAAAAGGTTAAAGTTTGTTCCCTCCCCTTGGAAGGAATCTCCCCCTAGATTTTTCAAAAATTCGTGGGGTAAGAAAACTTTACTTGTACTTTGAAAACTTAAGTTTTAGGTACTTAGAAATCTTTTAATAACTTAAGTTAAAAGTACATAGGAGAGTTTAGAGTACTTAAAAAGTTTGAATCTTTAAGTTTTATGGTACTCAAAAGTTTTGAAAGTGTTAGCTTAAGTACTTAGTAGGATTTAAAAAGCTTAAGTACTTAGTAAACTTTGAAACACTTTAGTACATTTGGAAAACTTAAGTACTTAATAAATTTGAAAATTTAAGTACTTAATAAATCAAGTACATTTGGAAAACTTAAGTACTTAATAATTTTTAAAAAATTTAAGTACTTAATAAATAAAGTACATTTGGAAAACTTAAGTACTTTTAAAAAAAACCTAAGTACTTAGTAACATTGTACTTATACAGTTTTGAGAATCTTAAGGTACTGAGTAGAGCAGAAAAAGTTTTGAGAAACTTAAAGTACTTATAGAAGTTTAACAAAAATTTTGACAAGCTTAAGTTCGAAAATTTTGAAAGGCTTGAGTACTTAGCAAAATTTTGAAAGCTTAAGTAAAAATTTTGAAAGCTTTAAGAACTTAAGTACTTTAGTTAATTTTGGAACGCTTAAGTATTTTTGAAAATTTTGAATAAGAAAATTTTTGAAAACTTTTTGAATAAAGGATAGAGTTAAAAAAATAATTTTTACTTTACTCTCTCCTTTCCTATCTCTCCCCCTTTGCCATATATCAAAACAGATAAATATAACAGAAATAAGCTTGCATAAAGGAAATGAGTAAGATTTTTGCTGTACTGAACCAATTCATAATTAGACTTAAACTAAATCAGTCAATTTTCTCTGTAGGGACCTGTCTAACCCAATTAGCTACTTACTAACTGTTATAAACAGTAGTTTTTGCTAGGGTTAGTCAAGTTAAGTGTTTCTGTTCAAGTTAGATTTTCTAAACTTGACACTCAACTTGATTGCTGTGTAAGTTGTATTTAGTGCCCCAATTACTGCAGATGCACTGACTTAAAGCATCTTGAATTAAGGCAAAGACCTAACATCTCAACCCTTTCTAGGTTATCAACCAAAAGTACCCTAAGGTGCTTGTGAGATGCTGGCTTCTAAGTCTATAGGTGCATGCAGTTCTAGGGTTAGGGCCTAGGCTATGTCCATTTTCGAAAAAGCCCTAGTTTTGAAGGGGGTAGTTTTGAAATAAAACTAAGTCGAAAATGAAAACTGATTTTGAAATTAAGTAAAACAGTTTTTCAAATTCTATTTTTAGAAACAAATTTTTAAATCAAGTAGAGCAAAAAAAAATAAATAAAGTTAATCTATTCTACAGAGCACAATCCTAACTGCCTTCTTAGTGAGCTGAACTCAGATTCAGGTAAGGGTTTTGTGAATATATCAGCTAAGTTGGATTTAGAGTCAATATGCTTAAGTACTATTTCACCCCTGGCTACATGGTCTCTTACAAAATGATGTTTGACTTCTATATGTTTGGTTATGGAGTGTTGGATTAGGTTCTTAGTTAAATTAATTGAACTTATATTGTCAATAAATACTTGAGTTTGGGTGTAGTTGAGCTGGAAGCCCTTAAGTGTGTGCATCATCCATAAAAGTTGAGCAACACACTCTCCTAAGGCCACATACTCAGCTTCAGTTGTGGATAGAGCTACACAGTGTTGTTTTCTACTGCACTAACTAACTAGACTCTGACCTAACAGTTGACAGCTTCCACTTGTGCTCTTTCTATCTAATTTACAGCCAGCATAGTCAAAATCTGAGTATCCTGTCAAATCAAAAGTTGAGGTCCTAGGATACCAAATCCCTACATTTAGGGTGCCCTTTACATATCTTAGTATTCTTTTTAGGGCTGCTAAGTGCGTTTCCTTAGCACAGGTTTGGTATCTAGCACACATCCCTACAGCAAAAAGAATATCAGGTCTACTGGCTGTAAGGTACAGTAGGCTACCTATCATACTCCTATAGAGTTTAAGGTCCACTGGTTTACCATCAGGGTCACTATCTATTTTTACATTAGTGGCCATGGGGGTACTTATGCTTTTAGAGTTATCCATTTTAAATTTCTTTATTAACTCTTTAGCATATTTGAATTGATGAACGTAGTTACCATCCCTAGTTTGTTTGATTTGTAAGCCTAGGAAAAAGTTAAGCTCACCAACTAAGCTCATTTCAAATTCATTTTCCATTATTTTGACAAACTCTTTTAGGAAGTTTGTGTTGGTGGATCCAAAGATTATGTCATCTACGTAAATTTGGGCAATAAATATATCTTTTCCTAGGGTTTTAATAAATAAAGTTGAGTCAATTTGTCCTTGTTTAAATTCTTTAGAAGTTAAATAGGTTGATAGCCGTTCATACCAGGCCCTAGGTGCTTGTTTTAGCCCATATAATGCTTTGGTTAGTTTGTAAACGTGATTAGGTTTGTCTAAGTCCTCAAACCCTGGGGGTTGTCCTACATAAACTTCTTCTTTAATGAATCCATTTAAAAAGGCTGACTTTACATCCATTTGATATAATTTAAATCCTTTATGGGATGCAAAGGCTAACAACATTCTAATGGACTCAAGTCTAGCTACTGGGGCATATGTTTCATCGTAGTCTAATCCCTCTACTTGGCTGAAATCCTTGGCTACTAAGCGGGCTTTATTTCTGACTATTTCTCCTTGATCATTCAACTTATTCCTAAAGACCCACTTAGTGTCAATGACGGATTTGCTCTCAGGTTTAGGCACTAGTTCCCAGACTTGGTTCCTCTCAAATTGGGCTAACTCTTCTTGCATAGCTATGATCCAATCCGGATCAGGTAGAGCTTCATCTATAGTTTTAGGTTCTATTTTCGATATCATAGCTATTTGACTAAGGTTTCTATAGGAGGATCTAGTCCTGACTCCTAGAGTTGGATCACCCATAATTTGATCGGTTGGGTGACTGAGTCTTGGTTTCTTGGTTCTTCTAGGGCTTGGTTCAGCCTCAGGTCCGGCTGGTCGGTTTGGTTCAATACTTGGTTCAGTTGACTCATTAATTGGTTCAATGGTTAGTTCGTTTAAGGGTTCAATTAAGGGTTCAATAGTTTGTTCATTATTTTCTTGGTCAGAGTTTGATGAAGTTAAATCTGGATTATTAGATGTTGAGTTGATTTCTTCATCAAAAATTAAGTTTGTTGTTTCTTCAATTTTCTTAGTTTGTTTGTTGTAAACTCTATAGGCTCTACTTGTGGTTGAGTATCCTAGGAAGATACCTGGGTTTGACTTAGACTGAAATTTTCCTAAATAGTCTTTGGTGTTTAGGATATGGACTTTGCATCCAAAGACCCTTAGGTAGTGTAGGTTTGGGAGTCTATGGTAGTACAGTTCATAGGGGGTTTTGTTGTGTCGCTTGTTAATCAAAACCCTATTTTGGATATAACAAGCCGTACTAATCGCTTCTGCCCAAAATTGGTTTGCTAGATTAAATTCGTTGAGCATAGCCCTAGCGGCTTCTTGTAATGTTCTATTCCTTCGCTCGACTATCCCATTTTGTTGGGGGGTTCTAGGACATGAAAATTCATGTAAGTACCCATTTACCTTACAGAATTCTCGAATTGTTGATTTTCAAACTCTCCCTCGTGATCACTCCTAAGTCTTTTAATTTTAGTGTCGTTTTGATTTTCAATTAGTTTACAGAATTCATTAAATAGGTTTAGGGTTTCATCTTTGGTTTTTAGAAACCTAACCCAGGTAAACCTAGAATAATCATCATCTATTACTAAGCAGTATCGGTTCCCGCTTAGTGACTTGGCTCCATGTGAATCAAACAGGTCAAGGTGTAGGAGCTCAAGTGTAGTTTGAGTTAAATCAGATTGGGTTAGTTTATGATTGGATTTGGTTTGTTTACCTTGATTACAAGATTCACATATTAGGTTTTCATTATTTTTAATTTTGGGAATACCTTTGATTAAGCTAAGTTGGGTAATTTTTGAGATAGTTCTCAGATTGGTATGACCTAATCTCCTATGCTAGAGGTTTGATTGTTCTAATTGTGTTAACATACATTTGGGTACAAGGGGAAGGTTTATAGTGTATACATTGTTTTTCCTAGTGCCCTTAAGCATGATTTCTGAGTCTTGTACATTTCTAATTAGGCAGTTAGAATTGTTAAAAGTAACTATATAACCAGAATCACATAACTGACTTATGCTAAGCAAGTTAAAATTAAAGTTTTCAACCAATAGAACTTTCTTAATAATGAAATCGGATTTAAGTTCAATATTACCTGACCCAATTACCTTGAGTGTAGCATTATTGCCAAATGCCACTGAGCCTAGGTTTTTGAACTTGAGCTTGGTGAACTTCAATTTATCTCCAGTCATGTGTCTGGAGCAACCGCTATCCAACATCCATTGGTCCAAATCTTTATGTTCCTACACATAAAGAGTTTTCTTGATTTGGATCCAATTAGAGTCAGAAATAGCTTAAATTGAGTTTCACTGCCTAGTCTATGTCACCCAAATCTAGGGTTTTCAATCACGTTAGCCTTATAGGTTTCGTGAGACAGGTTTTGATAGTTAAGACTGTTTTGAAAATTTTTGATTAATTTTGGAAACAATTAAATTTTGAAAACTTACTTAATTAGTTTTGAAAACACTTAAATTTTGAAAACTTAATTAATTTTGAAATTTTTGAGAAAATGTTTAAATCTACAATTAACTGAAATTTTGTGTTAGATTCGAATTTGACAAAAAATAATTTGAATTTGAATTTCAAAAATTGGCTTCCAGGTCTTGGCGAGGCACTAGGCCTTCTTTGGCCGTAGCCTTATGGGATCATCCACCCTTTCCTTGACAAAGCCTTTTAATGAAATTTCATTTTCAAAATTATTCTTTGAAAAATTTCTGGTCTAACTAGTTTGGGTCTTAGATCGGTAGCTTCGGCTAGTTCCGCCAAATTGGCTTCCCTAACGTACTATCATCTCACCTCCACCCAATACTATGTTGTCAAATTTCAGTTAAGTTTGTTTAGTTTTTAAACTAGCCTAAGTCTAAGCATGGTAAATTGCAGGAATTAAATAAACAAGCAAACAATCATCTTGCAAGCAAATATCTTATCTAACAATAAATATAGTTTTCAGTTTGGCTCCCCCTGGACTAAAGCCACGGTAATGATTAGGCAAGATGTGAATCTTGTCCTTGGGGATCCAATACTGATTTGATCCAGTCGGTTTGTTCAGGCACAGTTTGGGTACCCATGCCTGAATTTTACCTCTGGACTGATTCAGTACAGCAAGGTAAGATCTTTGCCGGGATTTGGTTCTATAGCCCAGTCCGGATCGATTTAGAACTGATTTCTGTTTTCCAAGGATCATGTCAAGACCCTTGGAACCAGATGTAAATCGTTCTAAAGCTGATCTAAGATCCTTAACCTGAGTTTTCAGGGAGGAGTTCTCCTTTTCAAGTTTTTCAACTTGAGTAGGAGTTCCTTCCTGAACCTTCTCGGTTAAGGGTTTAGAGTCAGCTCCCTCTTTCAGGAGTTTTACTTCCTGTCGGAGGGATTCGACTCGGAGTTTGGCTTTCGCCAAATCTCGAGAAAGGTAAGAAATTAAATCGTTTAACTGACTTCTATTAAAACCACTCACCTTGATTTCGCCATCTTCTGAGAAGGTCAGCTTGCCGTCGTCCTGTTCTGACTCTGACTCGGTTCCGACTTCTTCTGAGGCGGTCAGAGCTAGGAGGTTGGACTGGGGTGCCTCTTCTTCTTCTTCTGAGGAAGATTCATCCCAGGTTGCTTGCAGTGCTTTCTTTCTTCTCGTCTTTTTAGTCTCCTTTAGGTTAGGACACTCTGACTTGTAGTGGCCCTTTTTCTTGCACTCATAGCAGGTCACATTGGGCTTGTTTGCTTGTTTAGCTGGTTCGTCCTTTCTTCGGCCGGTTTTCCGTATGTTGGTTCGGTTCTTCAGCTCCTTATAGTAGCTTCGGGCTAGACGGACCAGCTTAGTTTGATCTTCTTCTTCGTCTTCCGAGTCTGAGTCTGAGTTAGACTCGGGTTCAGGTTCAGGCTTCTTCTTTGTTGTCCTTCCAGTTTTACCTGCAACGAAAGCAATACCTTTCTCGACCATATTGGTGTTAGTTTGTTCGTGCAGTTCTAGTTCGGAAAACAATTCGTCTAATTTTATTTTTGAAAGATCCCTTGAGACCTTGTATGCATCTACCATAGATGCCCACAAGGTGTTTCTAGGGAAAGCGTTTAAGGCATACCTTATTAAGTCACGGTTTTCAACCTTGTGACCTATAGTGTGAAGGTCGTTCATCAGCTCTTGGATTCGTGCGTGGAGCTGGGCTGCTGTTTCGTTGTCGGCCATCTTGATGGTGTAGAGTTTGTTTAGGAGCAGGTCCCTCTTACTGATCTGAGTATCTGATGTCCCTTCGTGCAGCTCGATCAATTTTGCCCAAAGCTCCTTCGCACTGTTGAAGGGGCCCACGCGGTTCAGCTCCTCTTTCGTCAATCCGCATTGAAGAGTCTGAGTCGCTTTAGCGTCGGCTTCGATTTTTCGTTTCAGAGCGGTGTCCCACTCTGTGTAGCTTTGAGGAAGTCCTTCGGCGTTTTTGGGGATCTCCAGACCGGACTGGATGATGATCCACATGTCCACCTGAGTTTTCAGGTGGACCTCCATACGGCTTTTCCAGTAGGAAAAGTCTTCTCCACTGAAGAGTGGAGGTCTGGCGGTGCTAAATCCCTCTTGCATGGCCATTTGATCTGGAAAAGAAAACTAACAAAAATATCCCAAGACTTGGTCTTGGATTAGTAGTGCGGGATAAGGATAAAAAAATTTTAAAAAAATTCGAATGAGAATAAGAAATAAAAATCCGAAAAAAATTTTCAAACTGGTGGTTGCACCAAGTTTGAACAACCCCGCTCTGATACCACTTGTTGGATCGAGAAAACCGATAGAGGGGGGGTGAATATCGGAAAACTTTCGGATTTAATAACTAAGAGAAGTTGCACATCGGAAGTTAAAAACACACAACGCAAACACGGGAGGTTTTACTTGGTTCGGAGCCTGGGTCGACTCCTACTCCAAGGCCCACGGTTGTTGACCGTTTACTTTGGGTAATTCTATATAGGCGCAAAAACAATTTACAAATATTGATTACAGAGTAAGTGCAGTAAATTGAAAATCGCTCTTCTTTACCGACGTCCGAGTAGATTGACCTTTTTGGAGCAGCAGGACGTCGTCGGCTCGAGTTGGGCAGTTTCCGGAGCAAGGCGTGAGAGCGGAAGAGCGTAGAAGCGTTGATTCGAAGTGATGCTCTGAAGCCTTGGTCGAGGGCCCTTTATATAGGGCCTGGGGGCGCCCGGGACGTCGGGGGCGCCCCCCACGTGGCCTTTGATCCGCCAAAGTCTCGGTCAGCGTCTGATCCCCTTATCTTCGGGATCCGCTCTGACCGGGGCGCCCGGAGCGCTCGGGGCGCCCGGATTGACCGGGTCAAAGCGTTATCTGGTTGGCTTCAAAGGGAGCTTCGGTAGCTGTCCCTGGGGGCGCCCGCAGTGCAAGGGGCGCCCGGGAGAAGCGGGGGCGCCCGGGAGCACGAGGGCGCCCGCATGATGTACTGTCGAAGCGTACTTTTTGCTTGTGTGTTTTGTGTTCACCTTGGGGGCGGCTGGGACACTCCGGGCGCCCTGGTCAGCTGTTGCCTCACTCGTTTGAGGCACTCTGAGCTGTAGACACTCGTTCCTTCGGTCCTGCATCCAGGGTTAGTCCAAAACACAACAATACATTAAGTGGTTAGTTTATACAGCCTTAGCTGTCTTGGTTCTGACTTTGGTCTCCAAAATGGAGCCCTAGGTCGAACCGACGCCTACTGTTCCCTCGACGGGGAACGCATCCTCACCTACTCCTCTCGGGAGAATTTACCTGATGCCAACCGTTCCTCTGGTTGGACTTTTGCCTAACGGTCCTTTGTCAGGTCTTGGATGCCGAGCTGCCCTTCGCTCGGTGCCTAGCATTCCTTCGCTAGGGCTTTAGTCCCAGGTTGTCCTTCGCCTAGCGCCTAGCAGTCCTTCGCTAGGGCTTTTGACTCTGGCATTCCTTCGCCAGTGCCTAGCAGTCCTTCGCTAGGGCTTTTTACCCTGGCATTCCTTCGCCAGTGCCTAGCAGTCCTTCGCTAGAACTTTTCCTGCACACTAGAGTCCCTTGTTAGAAAACAAGTAAGACTTAACTTTTGACCTCTGTTGCCATTATCAAAACACAGGTTTGACTTGGGTGCATTCTGCACCAACACGTTCTTCTTACTTCTTGGCGTTCTCCTCGCGTCTACGAGGGTCCCCGTAGGGAATAGGGCCTCTTGAGACCTTCCCTTTGCTTCCCTTTTGTCTTGGGCGGCAAGAGAAGAGGAGAGGAGGAGGAGACGCAAGAGAGGAAGAGGAGAAGAGGAGGGGGCGTCGGCGCACCTAGGGCTCACGCAACCTCAAAAACACCTCCTTTAATTCTTTAATTTCTTATTTATATCAAGCTATAAAATAAACCCTAAGTTGAATATATACATGTATATCTCGAATATTCTATTACTTCATTCCAGAAAACCCTTATGGAACTAATGGTTAATAGAACCATGATAAAGGTTTAAACCCATTAGAGGTTGCGGGTTCAAAACTCGCCTAAGGCCACCAACTCATCTTCTTTATTTTTGACACTTCTTTTTATGGAAAAATTCCATAAAAATACCTAAAAATTCCAGAAAAATCCTAGAATATTTCTAAAATTATTTTATGAAAGTTTCGGGCATTACAGAAAAATTCTGGTCTAACTAGTTTAGGTCTTGGATTGGTAGCTTCGGCTAGTTTCACCAGTCTAAAGAGACCAAGTAGTGTATACTTGATCTTATTAGAAGAGGCTTCCCTAACGTACTATCATCTCACCACCACCCAATACTAGGTTGTTCAAATCTCAGTTAATTGGTTCAGTCCTTAATCTAACCAGTCCTAAATCTAAGCATGATAAATTGCAGAAAATAAATAAACAAGCAATCATGCAATTTAAAACAAAAAATAGAAATTTATCTAACTATGAAAAATATTTTTAATTTGGCTCCCCCTGGACTAAAGCCACGATAATAGTTTGGCAAGATGTGAATCTTGTCCTTGGGGATCCAATACTGATTTGATCCAGTTTGTTTGTTCAGGCACAGTTTGGGTACCCATGCCTGAATTTTAGGTCTAGATTGATTCAGTACAGCATAGTATGATTTTTGTCTAGACTTGGTTCGAAAGCCTAACCCAGATCGATTTAGAACCGACTTCTGTTTTCCAAGGATCATGTCAAGACCCTTGGAACCAGAAGTGAATCGTTCTAAGGCTGCTCTAAGGTCCTTGACTTGAGTTTTCAAGGAGGAGTTCTCTTTCTCAAGTTTTTCAACTTGAGTAGAGGTTCCTTCTTGAACCTTCTCAGTTAAGGATCTAGAGTCAACTCCCTCTTTCAGGAGTTTTACTTCCTGTCAGAGAGATTAATTTCGACTCGGATTTTGGCTTTCGCCAAGTCTCGAGAAAGATAGGCAATTAATTTGGTTAATTGATTTCTAGAAAACCCACTTACAGTGATTTCGCCATCTTCTGAAAATGTAAGCTTCCCGTCGTTCGGCTCCGATTCTGACTCAGTCTCGATTTCTTCTGAGGCAGTCAGGGCGAGCAAGTTCGACTGTGGGGCCTCTTCTTCTTCTTCGGACGAGGATTCGTCCCACGTTGCCTGAAGGGCCTTCTTCTTTCTTGTCTTCTTTGTTTCCTTCAAATTGGGGCATTCCATCTTGTAGTGACCCTTCTTTTTGCATTCGTAACAGGTCACATTTGGTTTGTTCTTCTCATTTGAAGGTTAAGCTGGTTCTTCCTTTCTTCAGCTGGCTTTCCTTCTGTTGGTCTGGTTTTTTAGTTCTTTGTAGTAGTCTCGAGCTAGCCGAACCAGCTTAGGTCGATCTCCTTCGCTTTCTTCTGAGTCTGAGTCTGAATCAGACTCGGGTCCAGGTTGAGGTTTCTTCTTGGTCATCTTTCCAATTTTACCTGCAACAAAAGTAATGCCTTTCTCAGCCAAATTGCAGTTAGTCTGTTCATGTAATTCGAGTTTCGAAAATAATTCATCTAGTTTAATTTTTGACAAATCCCTTGAAACTTTGTGCGCATCTACCATAGATGTCCACAAAGTATTTCTAGGGAAAACGTTAAGAGCATACCTGATCAGGTCACGGTTCTCTACCTTGTGACCGATGGTGCGTAGACCGTTCATCAGCTCCTGAATTCTGGCGTGGAGCTGAGCTGCAGATTCGCTATCATTCATCTTGATTGTGTACAGCTTGTTCAGCAGAAGGTCCCTTTTGCTGATTCGAGTGTCGGAGGTTCCTTCGTGTAATTCAATTAGCTAACCCCAGAGTTCCTTTGCACTGTTGAATGGACCCAGCCGGTTCAGCTCCTCTTTGGTTAGGCCGCATTAGAGTGTCTGGGTTGCTTTGGCATCGGCCTCGATTTTTCTTTTGAGTGAAGCGTCCCATTCGGTGTAGGGTTGTGGCACTCCTTCAGAATTTCTTGGGATTTCCAGACCGAATTGGATAATTATCCACATGTCCACCTGAGTTTTCAGGTGGACTTCCATCCTACTCTTCCAGTAGGAGAAATCCTCCCCACTGAAGAGTGGTGGTCTGCGGTACTGAAGCCCTCTTGCATGGCCATTTAGGAATTACTGAGAAGAAAGAGAGAGGAAAAAAAACAACCCAAGACTTGGTCTTGGATTAGCAGTGCGGGAAGAGAAAAGAAAATTTTATCGAGTGGTGTTGCACCAACCTCGATTAACGAAACAAATTCGCCAAAAAAAAATTCAAAGAAAAAATCTGAAAAAAATCTCAAATTAGTGGTTGCACCAAATTTGAGCTTCCCCGCTCTGATACCACTTGTTGGATCGAGAGAATACGATAGAGGGGGGTGAATATCGTAAAACCGTTTCGGATTAGATTGAGAGAAATTACGTAGAAGAAATAAAAAAACAAACGCGAACACAAGGTTTTTTACTTGGTTCGGAGTCGCGGTCGGCTCCTAGTCCAAGGCCCACGGTCCTTGACCATTTACTGCGGGCAATTCTATAATCGCGCAAGTTATTACAAAAATTTGTATAGTAATAGTGCAGTAAAAAGTACAATTATGCTCTTTGTTACCGACGCCCGGTGTAGATCGTTCTTTGGTGCAGAGGGTCGTCGTCGGTGCTTGAATCTCGAGATCGGAGGTTTCCGGAGCAGAGCGCTTGAGTCGAAGAGCGTAGAGGCATTGGAAGAATTGATTTCGAAGCCTTGGGGATCGAACCCCTTTTATAGTACTCCTGGGGGCGCCCGAGATGCTGGGGGCGCCTGACACGTGCCTTCGGATTCGAGAACCCTCATCCGAAGCTCGGTCAAGGCTTATCCCTCTAGAATCAGGCTCGGAGCTGACGAGGGCGCCCGGGACATAGGGGGCGCCTGGGTTGACTTGGTCTGCTGGCTTCTCGGCTGACTTGAATTCTATCCGCTTTGTTGGCTTGGGCCCAGGGCGCCCGAGGCATCCGGGGCGCCCGGGACACTGGGGGCGCCCGGGAGCTTGAGGGCGCCTAGCCCAGTGAGCTTCCAAAGCAGTTTTTGCTCAATCTTGTTTTGCCTTCACCTTGGGGGCTCCCGGGACCTCCAGGGCGCCCTGCCCAGCTGCTGGCCCTCTCCTTTGGGGCGCTCTAAGCTGTAGAAACTCATTCATTTGGTTCTGCATCCAAGGTTAGTTCCAAAACAACACAACAACAAGACTAATAGATAATTCTTACAGTCGTAACTGCCTTGGTTCTGACTTTGGGTCTCCCAAATTGAACCCTAGGTCTAACCGACGCCTACTGTTCCCTCGACAGGGAACACGTCCTCACCTACTCCTCTCAGGAGAATTTATCTGTTTCCAATTGGCTCCTCCGGTTGGACTTTTGCCCAGCAGTCCTTCGCCAGGTGCCTAGCAATCCTTTACCAGGTCTTCGTTACCAAGCAGTCCTTCGTTTGGTGCCTAGCAGTCCTTCGCCAGGTCTTCGTTACCAAGCAGTCCTTCGCCTGGTGCCTAGCAGTCCTTCGCCAGGTCTTCGACACCTAGCAACCCTTCGCTAGGTGCCCAGCAGCCCTTCGCCAGGTCTTAGGGTTTCGATGCCTAGCGGTCCCTCACTAGGTGCCTAGCAGTCCTTCGCTAGGACTTCAGTCTGTACACTCAAGTAACATGTTAGATAAAAATAACATCTTAACTTTTGAACCCTTTGCCATTATCAAAACCCAGGTTCGACTTGGGTGTTGTCTGCACCAACAGAGACGGGTCAAGGATCAGACGTCTCGAGATCCAGTTTCTCAGAGGTCGAGCAAAAATCCAACCGGAGGTCCCAATTGGCAAAGGTAGCTTCTCCAGATTGGAGTAGGTGAAAGATGTGTTCCTCGAAAAGTGGAATAGTAGGTGTCGATTCGACCTAGAATTTCAGGTGAAATCCAAAAGTCATACCCAGACAGCTCTGGCTATCAATTAACTAAGGCATAAGATTGTTTGTCTGTTTGTTGTGTGTTTTGTAATCTTGCAGGTACCTAGAGTTCGAGGCAAGACAGGAGAGCAAACGCTAAACAAACAAAGCTTGGGAAAAAGCTTCCTAGGCGCCTGAGTAGGGACTTAGACGTCTGGAACCCAGGTGCCTGAAAGCAATTCAGGCACCTCAGAGGAGAAATCTATCCTTGTGTAGAATTTGCCATTTGGATCAGCTTGGACCAGTTATTAGGTGCCTCAATGGGTTCTAGGGCGCCCTAATACTGTATATAAATAGGGGTGCCAACCCCTCAGTTGAAGAATTATGTTTCATATTTGCTTACTCATTCCGTGTGAAGAAAAAGTGCTCAGACAAAGCTCTGTGACTAAGGAGGCTCCAGGAAGAAGTGTGCGATGCTTCGGAGTTCCAGATTGGTCGAGATCGTCCACTTGTTTGGTTTGACTTTATTTACAAGTTGTATTTCAGTTTATTTATTTGTGCTTGTAAAAACAAACTGTAAGGCGGGTTTCTCCGCCTCCGGAAATTTCAGAAAGGAGACCACTAGTGGACTCACGCCGAGTACATAGGCCTTGGATGTACTGACCCTGGGGAGTTGGGAACCAAGTAAATAAATCTCACGTGTCTACTTTTTGTGTTATCTTTTACTTTTATTATTCCGCTGTGCTACTAATAATTTGATTACGAAGTTGAACAAATGAAAGACTCAAAGACGAAACGAAGCAGGAGTTGATATTCACCCCCCCCTCTATCGACGCCACTGATCCTACAATTGTGTCCCTTGTTGACCTAAAATTTAAGCGATTTCTGGTTTAGATCTGAGAGTTGTTTGAACTTCCTTCTCCTCGATTGCCAGGACTATCGGAGCAGGGGGAAGGCTACAGCAAGGTTACGTGAGATAAGATCTTCACAATACATATCATAATTTTGGTTAAGTTCTAGTATCTGATTAGATCTGTTTAGTTGAGTTTACTAGTTTTAAATACATGTTTTAGGATGAATTCTTCCTTTTGGATCGAGTTTATGTCATGGGGGTGGTCTTGGCTTTAGTTGTAATCTTGTTGTTTTGGTTTTGAATTCTAGTTCTGTGAATTTATTTAGATGATGAAGCTGTTTTGATGTCAAATCTGTGTTGAATCATGAGCTGCTGTGGAATTCGAGTGGATTGGTTATTTCTGATTGGCGTGTAGGATCAGGATGGGTTTCAGTTGGAATTTGGTTTGTGATCTTCTATTGGAAGGAATTTGTGTAGAGTTAATGTTTGGGAAGCAAGCAATTTGATTATGTGGATGAGCTCTATTGGTTTTTGATTTGTGTGAGATGTTTCTCATGAAACTGTCTTTGTTGAGCTTGAGTTGATTTCTGATCCGATTATTGCCGTGATTATAGTGTTCCTTTTGATCTTATGGATGTTCTATGATTGGCTTGGAACTTCTAGTTGTGAGTTTCCCTTGGTTGGAACTTAGAATCTATTGTATGAATGAATTATGATGGTTAGTTTTAGTTATTGGGATCGTGAGTTTGGATGTGGGTGCGTAGTGGTTGATGGTTTCTTTTTGGATAATCATTTGGCTAGCTTTGCTTACCCTTGACGTGTGGATCAGTGTAGAAGAGTTGTAACAATTTTGTACTTGGTGTGGAATTGATTTTGTAGGAGTATCTTGGACTTTCGGTTGTTGTCCTGTCGTGTACCACCTTGGAGCATGGAATGTGATTCCTTGGGTTAAACCTAAGCTTGAACCAAATTACAACCTAACAAGGGCAAACCATTTAATTAAATGTAATTAAATGAAATAGGATGAGTAAGTTAACCCTAATATGGTTCAAGGAATTGTTAGCTAGTTACTATTTTTGGTAAAAGCTATTTAAATAGGTCCTTTGATACAGGACACTGATTAGTTGCTGATTATTGGATGGGAGGTTCTCTTGTGATACGAGCATCTTCATTCGAGGCGGATACCTCTTGCTTGTTTCTTTAAATCGACTTTACCTTTATGCATGACTATTTATATTTGTGCAGTAGGTTTATTTATCTTATATCTGCTACCATTGTTATCCTGCTTGATACTTATTGTTTGATCTTTGAGATGATCAAATTCCTATCTATGTAGTCTATATATTTGATATATGACTCTGTATAGTGTTCATGTATGCATGTGTGTGTAGATATAGAGGCATGTCACCTTATATCTGCATGGATTAATTTCCAGTTATTCTTGCATTTGTATCTAGATACATGATGGTTAGGTTATTATACATGTGATTGACCTGTGCATGTTAGGTTGAGTTATGTATGATGACTGGGAGGGGTTGCATGTGTTAGAGTCATGCACCATCCTTGCACTGTTGCATGCCGACGATCAACGACTCACTTGTGGTTGAGCCTATCGTTCGCTATATGATTTGTACACACGGCCACTCATGGGTTAGTGGATATCGTTGGGTGTGTGCAGTTGCTCTGCACTACTCCGCTCGGCCGCTCATGGGTAATGGTTCCGGAGCGTGGTAGCAGGCAGGGATCCCTCCTCTTTCCATAGACCAGAGGAGATGAGAGAGATATCTCCCCCATATGTACATGGAGCGGAGCGATAGCTCCACCAACATCCTGTCCACTCGGTCACTCAGGACTAGTGATAGCAGAGTGTGTACAGTGTCACAGCTCTACCCATTCGACTGACACATATGACATGTCTCGGTGGCTTGACTAGCGTCAGGGGTGACCATGTCATTGCATCATGTGGATATGATACATTGTGCATTTGATTGTGATTGCTGCATTTGCTTGTTGCATATATTTGATATACACATATAGGATATATTATGTGTTTGGTTTGATGACCCCGCGCCTACTCGTATGATACGAGTCTTATATGATTCAGGATAGGCTGATTTCTAGTATATACATTCATTTGGTACTTATAGTTATGCATATTCTAATATTTCTAGTGAAACTATATCCTGTTGTTTCTTTATAGCTTGTTCAACTATTTATTCTGTCATTCATATCTTTCTCTATACATGTAGAGTCCACTTGGACTCACCACCAGTCCCAATGTTTTTGTTTTCAGGTTGATAGGTCGTCAAGGGGAGCCCAGTTGCCAGTCCCAGGTCCGTACGACTCCAACTTTGGGTGGTTCCACATATTTTTGTTTCTTTTACAGCATATTTCTTGGTCGGTATTATCTATTTCTATCGTGGAGATGTATCGTGTTGCATTTGATGCAGTATTGTATTTTTGAGTTCTCTGTTGGACCTCGTGGGTATCGTTTTGTTGTGCGCCTACCTAGAGGGCAGATCAGGTGAGTATTATAGTTTTATTACTGTGATGTATTTATTTCTATATGATATATCTCTTGTTTTGCGACCTGAGGCCATTTATATATTGCGTGGTTTGTATGCATGTTCTAAATTGTCCGTCATACATGAGAGATGCTGTCCGATTTTATATTGGACTAGCGGCTTTTCTAGTCTCGGGACGTGACAGGTGATGATCATGCAGTTGGCAAAAGGGGGATGAATTGCTCCTGAAAAATAAAAATCAATCTTTTATTTTGCTAACAAAGATAGAGATTAGTTAACAAGCAAAACATAACATAAAAGAAATGATAACAGAATTAAAAAGAGGCACAACCAGTTACTTGACTTGTAGCTAGGAAGGTTGCTAATGTAAAGCAAATAAACGCTTATTCTCCTGATGTAAACTCCTTGGTGTAGAGAAGCCTCTTTGCATAAATTAGAACACAGAAGGCAAAGAAACATAAAGAGGAAATTCGATACAAATTCAATTAATAAATGTAACTGAGCTCTGGGATCTATTTATAGCCTAGTGAAAGTCTATCCAGTTGTTGATGTGGCCCTACACGTGTGCCCGAGTGCACACGAGCACCTGACACGTGGCTCCAAGGTTATCCGCATTACAACGTGTTGGTGCCGGAAGCACCAAGATCGAACCTGAGTTTTGATAATGGCAAAGGGTTCATAAGTTAAGGTTATATTGTGATCTAATGAATCTGTTAAAGTGCGTAGGAAAAGTCCTAGGTAAGCTAGGCACGAAGTCCTGGTTCATGGAATTGGGCAATAAGTCATGGCCGAGGGTTGGGCACCAAAGACCTGACCGAGGGTTGGGCAATAAGTCCTGGTCGTGGACTGGGCACGAAGTCCTGATTCGAGGAATTGGGCAATAAGTCCTGGCCGAGGGTTGGGCACCGAAGACCTGACCGAGGGTTGGGCAATAAGTCCTGGTCGTGGACTGGGCACGAAGTCTTGATCCGGAAGATTAGGCAAAAGTCCAACCGGAGGAGCTGGTTGACAAAGGTAAATTCTCCTGAGAGGAGTGTTGGGACCTTGACGTTTAGCTAGAGGGGGGGGTGAATAGCTACTTTTCGATTTTCTTCCTACACGTGTTAGCAAGCGCAAGCGGAAAACTAAAATATAAACTAAAACAATGCTAACACCAAACCTTTACGTGGTTCGGAGATGATACTCCTACTCCACGGCTGTCTGTAAGGTGGACGATCCCGATCCGTCGCTGGATGAGTCCCCGGAAGACCTCCGGCTAGCTTTTGTCGCTCCTTGTGGGTGGAGAAACCTCGCCACAATCTCTTGACAACTTCTGAGCACTTGTAGGCTACTAACAGGCTTTACCCAAGCTTGTTTCGCCAAAGAAACTCAGCCAAAAACGAGCTCTCTTAAATAGTGCTCGATGCTGAAAAGACCGTTACTAGTCGACTGGTGCTAATACCAGTCGATTGGTCCTCTTGAATTCGAATGTCACAGACCGACGCTTCGAATTCTAGTGGACATCAGTCGACTGATCGTAGGATCGGTCGACTGATCTTTCTGTGCACTTCATCAGTCGACTGATCCAAGCATCAGTTGACTGCCAACTTCCTTAGCCTAGGGTTTCCCTTCCTGAGTACAATTCTCTTAGCACTCAAACCCTCACGACTTAGTCCTAGGGTTTCCCTTCCCAAGTACAATTCTCTTAGCACTCGAACCCTCACAACTTAGTTGACTCTGTTGGATATGGCTTGGCGGGTTTCCTTAGCGAAAACTTGGTCGTCCTTGAGAGACCTCTCCATGTCTACAAATTAAAAATTAATCCGAATAGAGACTCGTCTCCCAACGACTATCTCGTGTCGTATCGAACGATCCAAATTACAACTCGGCCAATCACAAAGATCGAGCCTTGTAATTTTCTTGACCGTTCGACCGCGAAAAAGGCGACAAGTGGATCGCCGACTTTTGTGTTTATGGTCGGGGTCCAATTATTTAATTATTGGCTATGATACAAAATCAAAACAATTAAATAATTAACATAAAATGACAAGACAATTAAAAAATGGCACATAATAATGTAAGGAGCTTAGGAAAAATTATACCTTCCCAATCATCTCGCGGTCTTCTACCTTATGTCCCTCCCTTCTCGGACGTCATGTGGGCTATGGTCTACCGAGAACCGAGATCACCAAGGCACCGAAAGATCACCTCTTCTCTTGCCAATCAAAACCCTAGACTAGGGTTTACCGCCGGCCACCTCTTCACCTTGACCCTTGCGCCGCCGGCCTCTAAGAGCTCCAAAGCTCGCCAACCTCAAGAAAGCACTCAAGGGGAAGATGAAGAAGAAGAAGGAGAGAAAACACCTCCTTCTCAACTCAACCAGTCGGAAAAACCCTCCCCTCCTCTAGCTTGCGAAGCCGCCGCCCAAGCTCCTTGCGCCGCCTCCCACAGGTCGTTGGCGCCTCTTCCCTCCTCACCGCACACTACAAAAGGGAGAGGAGATCTCCCCCTTTGTCTAGTAGAGGCTAGCCACCAAGTGGATGTGAGGAGAAGAAGAAAAGAAAAAGGGAAACCCTCTTCTTGCCGTGACCTAGGAGAGAGAAGGAGATAGAGAGGAGAAGAGAGAAGCCTTGAGTTGTTGATTAATTCAATTAGCCTTGGTTTCTTGATCCCCTTGGGTATTTATAGGGCTAAGGTAGGGACAAAGAGGAGGAGTTGGATCTTGGCCCGCCAATGGATCTAAACCTGATCCATTAATTAAGATTCATTCCACTAAAGGATCTTAATTGAACTTCCTCACCAACCCCCATATTTTCATATGGGCTCGACATATTACGAGTCGTCCATCCCCCCCGTGTTTAAGATCTCGAATGCCTGTTAATTAATTTAAATTACTGATAATTCAAATTAATTAACTTCTGGATCCTTGATTAGTACCACTCGACCTTATCATCATGCCGGATCAAATCCATCTGTAGGGTTTAGCATGATGAACCTTTTGAGCTCATCAAGGGGGCATCATCATCCCGACTTAGCATGACACGGATTCCATCAATAATCAACAGCACATCATATTATTAATATTATCTCCCAACTTACCAGGCCTATCGATCTAACAGAATAGATCTCACCCATTGGTAAATCAAAGAGACAATAATTAATAATATATGCCCATTATTATATCGGGATTAATGGATCGTACTCCATAATAAAATCTAAGGTCCTATCCAATTATTGAGTCAGTACAAATTGGATAATCTCTGGTTTTGGTCCTGCTCAATGTACTCAAAGCACACTAGTATAATTCTATGGTTAGACCAACCACACCTAATTACACTACAACCATCCTGATGGTTTGTCCAATTCCATCTCGGTTATGAGCATCTACTTATACTAGGCAAGGAACTGATAAAATGATCTTCCGTGTGACACCACACACCATGTTATCTGCAATACGAAGTAATGAACTTTATGCATGTACTAATATAAATAGGCACCTAGTGTAGTTGTGATTCTCTTTTCAAAATGAAGATGTTTATATATATAAAAGAAGCATATCTTTCAGTATACACATCTTACAATCTCCCACTTATACTTAAAGACTTTGTTGTTCTCTCACTGCCATACATCTGACTCCCATATCCTCCACATGGCAATCAAAAGCTCTAGCTGGAAGAGCTTTAGTGAAAGGATCTGTCAGGTTATCCTCTGATGCAATCTTGGCGACAACCACTTCTCCTCGCTTTACGATTTCTCGTATCAGGTGGTACTTGCGCTCTATGTGTTTACTCGTCTTATGGGCTCGTGGTTCCTTCGAGTTTGCAACTGCACCATTGTTATCACAAAAGATTGTGATAGATCTGGGCAACCAAGAATCACATCCAAGTACATGATGAAGTTCCTAAGCCAAACAGCTTCCTTGGCTGCCTCTGAGGCTGCCACATACTCAGCTTCCTTGGCTGCCTCTGAGGCTGCCACATACTCAGCTTCCATGGTGGAGTCCGCCACGCATTTCTGCTTGACACTCCTCCAAACAATGGCTCCACCTCCTAAAGTAAACAAAACCCCTGAGGTAGACTTACTCTTGTCCCTATCTGACTGAAAATCTGAGTCCGTATAGCCCACAGGGACTAATTGGTCTACCCGGTAAACCAGCATATAATCTCTAGTCCGTCTCAGGTATTTCAATATATACTTTACCGCAGTCCAATGTCCCTGTCAAGGGTTACTCAGATATCTGCTAACCATGCCCACGATAAAATAGATATCTGGTCTCGTGCACAACATAGCATACATGAGGCTTCCTACTGCCGAAGCATAAGGAACCGCCTTCATTTCCTCTATCTCCTATGATGTTTTCGGACACATCTCCTTGGATAGAGGAACTCCATGCCTGAAGGGTAGGAAACCCTTCTTGGAGTTTTCCATGCTAAAATGAGATAGGACAGTGTCAACATATGAAGCTTGGGATAAGCACAACATCCTTTTCTAGCGATCCCTTATGACCATGATCCCAAGGATGTGTCCCGCTTCTCCTAAGTCCTTCATATCAAACTGCTTTGACTGCCAGACCCTTACGTCTGATAACACTTTGATATTGTTGCCAATTAACAAAATGTCATCTACGTAATGTACAAGAAACACCACTACATTTCCATCACATCACTTGTATACACATGACTCATCCGGGCTTTGAGTAAATCCATATGACTGGATTATTTTATCAAAGTGGATGTTCCAAGATCACGAAGCTTGCTTCAATCCATAAATGGATCGATTAAGCTTGCATACTAGATGCTCTTTGCCCTTTGCAATGAACCCTTCTGGTTGCTGCATGTAAATGGTCTCCTCAAGACTTCCGTTAAGGAAAGCTGTCTTGACGTCCATCTATCATACCTCATAGTCCATATGAGCTACAATAGATAAGAGAATCCGGATCGACTTAAGCATGGCTACCGGTGAAAAGGTCTCCTCATAATCGATACCCTCTTTCTGAGTGTACCCTTTCGCAACAAGCCTTGCTTTGAAGGTCTCAACCTTCTCGTCTGATCCTCTCTTTCGCTTGTAGATCCACTTGCATCCAATGGCTTTTACACCATCGGGTGGTTCTACTAGCTCCCAGACATGGTTATAATCCATAGATTCTATCTCAGAGTTCATTGCCCTTTGCCAAGAATCTGCATCCTTATCTTGGAGTGCCTCATCATAGGTCCAGGGATCTGGTTCATGTTTACCAGAAATCAAGTCCGAAGACTCTCCCAAAAACATGAACCTCTCAGGCTGTCTAACAATCCTCCCACTGCGATGAGGCACCACCTGTGTATCCTCTGTGACACGCGGTGCAGTGACTTGTGGTGTGTCCTCTTGTACAATTGGTCCTAAGGTCGGAACGTCCCCTCTTAACTCTTCAAGCACTAGTCTATTCTTGGGCTTATGGTTTATCACATAGTCTTCTTCTAAGAATCTGGAATTCGTGCTAATGATTACCTTCTGATCCTTAGGACTATAGAACAGACCACCCTTCGTTCCCCTAGGATAGCCTACGAACAGACGTACCTCCGTATGAGATTCCAACTTATCAGTATCTCCCTTCAGCACATGTGCTGAACTACCCCAAATCCGAACATGCCCTAGACTGGGCTTGCGCCCAGTCCACAGTTCTGTGGGAGTAGAAGGGGCTGACTTAGACGGAACCAAGTTTAGTATGTACGCTGTCGTTTCCAGAGCATATCCCCAGAACGAATCAGATAAGTCTGAATAGTTCATCATTAACCTAACCATTTCCATAAGAGTCCTATTCCTTCTCTCTGCCACACCGTTATGTTGGGGCATAGCGGTGCAGTTAGCTAGGACTGAATCCCAGCTTCTGATAGGTAGGCCCTAAACTCTTCAAAGAGGTACTCGCCACCACTATCAAATCGTAGTGTCTTGATACTTTTACCTCGATGTTTCTCCACATCAGCCTTGAACTCTTTGAACTTATCAAAGCATTCAGACTTGCGGCGCATCAGGTAAATGTATCCATACCTTGAATAATCATCAATAAAAGTGACGAAGTATTCAAAGCCACCTCTAGCCTAGATTGACATAGAACCACACAAATCAGAATGAATCAGTTCTAGAACGTCTTTGGCCCTATACCCCTTGACCTTGAAAGGCCTCTTGGTCATCTTACCTTCCAAGCAAGACTCATAGGTCGGGAGGTCTTCCACCACCAATGAACCCAGGGGCCCATCGATTATCAACCTCTGAATCCTATTAAGGTTAATATGACCAAGCCTAAGGTGCCAAAGATACGTCTAATTCATCTTAGAAGGATCCTTTCTCTTATTTAAGATAGATGATGAACTATTAACCTTAGTTTGCATAGTGGGAGTTTTTTTTTTTTTTTTGATAAAGGAATATTTTATTCCAAAAAAGAAAAACAACCATATTCGAAGGGGGACCAAACCTTACCTTCTAATATAGTATTACAAGCCCCAAAGCGATTTACAAGTAATGCAAAAATGATATAGCGCTCGACTGTATGGATCTATACAATTTACAGCCAATATCTTATTCATTCCGTCTGAAGTTCATCAATCTCCAGTAACCCCTTGATCTTCACAGCAATTCTTCTTTTCCTTGTACTTCCTAGCCACCTTCAGAATCCCTTGATGCATTAGCCAACACTACTGATCTTCTGGTTCCCAGCATCCCTTCAAATTTGCAGTGTTGTTCAATTTCCCTCATCCCTTTCCTCTTTATAGCTATCTCCGTTCCTGATGAACCACCTATCTCCCTTGTTTTCGCTAAGTATTCCTTTGGAAACAACCAACTTCACCTTTGCAAATCCATATCCCTTGTATCTTCACAGCCCTCCACACATTGCAGCCAGGCCAATCTTTGATTCCAACTTCTGTCATGAACTTTTGTACCTGAACTTTTGCCCAATTCCTTCCTCTTATATCCCTCTGCTCTTCCCCAAAACTCTGGTCCAATCAGCTTCAATGACTGCTTCCACCCCTTGAATTCTTTTCTGATAATTTGGGAGCCGGGGCACCAAACCTAGGACCATACACAGCATACCAGGCAGTTTTCTGATAGTCCTGGACACCACTGTCCACGACAGCATCCTTTGACAGCATTTATCCACTTGGCACGTAACTAATTCTGGCTTCAAGCTTTTAGCAGAATCTGATCCAGACTTGGTTTCGCTAGATAACGTGACTCAGAGCAGTGTGCCGACAGCTATGTAGTTGGCACTTTTGGCACTCCTCAGGATTATACCTTTCTATCTCAATTCCTCTCTAAATCTTCATCGCTGATGCAGTTTGTTCAGAGACCCCTTAATTCATGAGATCAGTCCTTCTCAGCTTACTTTGGCACCAAACAGCCGTTTCTGCACGCCATCTTCAGATACCATCAAACAGATGTTCGCATGGCTCGTTTGGCACACAAGGACCCTATCTGCTAACTTCCAAGAATTCACTGTCTCGGCAAAAATTCCTGCTTATGGAGCAAAAAGCCAAGCTAGCAATTGCCCCTAGTAATAGCCGTGATCGAGCTGCCATTCAAAATGGTCTTGTTCAGATTTGGTGCAGCAAACTTTACTGAAAAGGGCGAATTTCAGACAGCTAGGCTTAGATGGCACACTTTCAGCCACTGACTTCCACAGGTTCATACATCTTCCATCCTCCCTTCTTCCTCATATCTGCATTTAATCTCAGAATTACTTGGCACGCACTTGGCACCCAACCTCGGATCAGTTAAACCATTTTCTGACAGATACCCCAAGTTGCCTCTCATTTGGCACACACTTGGCACTCAATCCATCCAGAACACCATCTTGATAAGTAGAGGGTTAGACCCAGGTATCGGAGGAAGACCAGGTCTGACTTGATGAGCAGCGGATCAAGATTTTGGCAGTTCAAGATTTTGGCACGCAAAGCAGCTGCTTAATTCTTCAGCTATGTCAGTGCCCATCCGAGAAGCATTTGCTGACAAACCTAGCCTGCTGTCTGACCCTTTGCCTTACTTGATCCTCATTTGGCACACACTATCAGATCAGACAACCATTTGCTGATGGCCCTAGCCTGCTTACACGAAATTGGCACGCATTTGGCACTCACTTGGCACGCAGATCAGTATCAGTTCTGGGTTTCTGACTACTGGGTCTGTGTCCAGCTTCTTCTCATAGTTAGCCTTCTCCTTCAAGAAGATCTGATCAGGCTCGCTACTATCCGACTACAACAGCTAAAATTCAGATGACCTGCTCTTCCTTCACTCAGGGTTAGAACTGAATTGTAGATGCAATGAATCCAAGGCCCCAGTTAACCATTTCAATTTCGTCACACCTGGTCTCTTTCGTTCAGTCATCAGTAACTTCACCATCTTCCAAATTGTCTCCTTATTCAGAACAGTTCCTTGCTTTTCTGAGCCTAATTCCCAAGCCTGAGTTGCATTCAAACCATACCTGAGAAATATAAGGTCTGATTTTTCCATCACAGCTTGCTTTGCATCCCTTTGCAGCCAGCCCGTCCTTGCCTGATTGTGCCAAGTGATTGGCACGTTTGGCACATCAGAAATCCAGCTGCTAAACCCCTGATTTCATTGTCTCGGCACTATATCCTTTCTCCAAATACCGGCCCTGTCTCCTGCACATGCCTCCAACTGCCAGAACACCAACCACCAAATTATTGCCACCTTCATTAACTTAAGGTTAATGTCACTCTCAGTCATGGCTGAGAGAAAACTGCTGATCAGTTCCAATTAATCTGATTTGGTGCCCCGAAATAGCATGGGCCTTGCGAAATTCTGACAGCCTACTTCATTAGCACCCTTGGCACGCAGATAAAAGAGCCCAAATCCCACCATTCAAATCCCAATTATTGTAGTCACCTTTCTTTGCCAATCAGAAATCTGATGTGCCCACTCCTTAGCCCTTCATGCTTCCAGAAAGTCCTCCATCACACCCGATGTTCACTTTTGGCAAGTGACCAGCCATCAACAGATTTGGTGTGTCCTTACCGCAGCCGTTTGCTACGGACTAGGTAGGCCAATGGTGGACCTACTCACCCTATTTGGTTTTTTAGCAAAGCCACAGCCATCAACGGATTTAGTATGCCTTTACCACAGCCGTTTGCTGCGGGCTAGCTAGACCATAGGTGGATCTAGTCACCCTACCTGGCTTTTAGGCAAAGCCACAGCCATCAACGGATTTAAAGTGCCTTTACCGCAGCCGTTTGCTGCGGGCTAGATAGCTCTAGGGTGGAGCTATTCACCCTCCATCGAATGTACTATCCTGGCTTGCAGGAGCTCCTGATATATGGCAAACCCACTCTGTCCATCCTGCAAATGCCAATCAACTGCCCATCAATCTCCTGCCCCTCCATCACCCTCTCCCCCTCCAGCTGATATGCCTGGTTAGCGAGGAAATCTGAGCAGCGTTCCCCTCTCTATATATGTGTGTACATCTGACCCCATACTGTCGTATCAGCCTCCTGATCCTTAAGATCTCCTCCCGAAACTCCCACGAAATACCAGAAGACCTGATGATGTGCAATGCCACCAGGGAATCTGACTCCAGCCAAATAGGGGACAGCTGCCTCTCCACGCACAGCTCCAAGCCTCTCAGGATCGCAATAAGCTCCGCTCTAATATTGGATCCCTCTCCAAGGACTCCCTGCCTCGTCACCACCACCTGTCCACTATGATCTCGAATAATAGCACCATAAGAAGACTCACCTGGGTTCCCTCTGGAACAGCCATCTGTGTTGAGCTTGAAACCTCCGGCAGCAGGCCTCCTCCAATGTACTACTGAAATCGTGTGCAATGTCTGTATCCTCACCTGGATCTCCATAGCCTGAGCTGTCAAGATAGATCCCCTCCAATGCCTGGGCTTGATGATGCCAGATGCCATCCCGACCCTCAAATACTGTGTAATCTGTCTAATAATCTTCTGTCCCTCCGGCCTCTTCCCCCGGTGCTTGGAGTCATTCCTGGCCGTCCACAGGAACCAACAAATCAAAAGGGGGATGATCTCCCTCACCGAACCAGTGCTGCTCCAAGCTGTGCCTGCTCTCCAACTCTCCATCACCCTCCAGTTAGCCACCCCAAATAAATGTCCAAAGTATCCCCAGACCTCCCCTGCCACCGGACTCTCATAGAATAGATGCTCCCAAGACTCCTCTGCCTCACAGCACTGACATCTGCACACCAACCCTATACCACGCTGCTGTAAAATCTCATCCACTGGCAGTCGTCTCCTAAAGAACCTCCAAATGAACACAGAGATGGTGGGTAGGAGAAGCCTGCTCCAGATCACAGTCGCTACCTCCTCCCTCTGATGCTCAGTCCTGTATGCCTCCCAAGCCGATCTCGTAGTAAATCTCCCATCTCTAGTGGCTCGCCACAACATAACATCCTCCTCCCCGGGCCTCAGCTGAACCTCTGTCACCTCCTCAGCCACTGATGCAGGCAGTACCCTCTGAAGTAGCTCCTGATTCCATCTGCCATTTGCTAAGAACCAATCAACTCTAACATCTGGAGGCCCCTGCACTGTACACCACTCTGACAACGGTCCCCTCTCCATCCACGTGTCGTGCCAAAAGCTAAGATGCCCCCTCCCAATAATCCATCCAATCTGTCTCTCTGCCCTAACTCTGGTCTGAATCATCCTTCGCCAACTGGGGGAAGCATTACTCCTCAGAGTCACCACACCTGGATCCACTGTCCTACAATAAGATCTCCTCACGTATCTGGCCCACTGTGTGCTCTGTTCTCTAAATCTAAACCACAGCTTCATGGATAGAGCAGCCCCCACCTCTGACAGCCGTCTGATCCCCAGCCCTCCCTCCTGCTTCGGCCTGCAGATGTCCCTCCAGGCTACCCAATGCACCTTCCTATCATGTCCCACTGAGCTCCAGAAAAAAGATGCAAACACCCCCTCCAGCTTCTTCAGGACCTCCAGAGGAGGCTGGATCACCTGGAGGAGATAAATAGGCAGAGAACTCAAAACACTCTGGATCAGCATCAGGCGGCCCCCATGTGATAGGCGTGAGAGGTTCCAACCCTGAAACTTCCTCTGAATCTTCGCCAACAGCGGCGCAAAGTGGACTGTCCTCTTGTTCCCTGAGATGATGGGAACCCCCAAATAAACCATAGGCCTCTCCCCCAAGCCAAAACCTGTCGTAGCTGCTATCTGCTGCCTCCTCCTGTCTGATATGCGTCTCGAAGGGAAAAAGGAACTCTTCTCTGCATTGATCGCCTGTCCTGTCTGGGCCTCATACCTGTCCAAAAAACCCTTCACCCTCCTCACACAGTCCAGAGACCCATTCAGGAAAAGGACCACATCATCCGCATAGGCCAGGTGAGCCACCCTCATATCACATCCTGTCGCATAAGCCATCCCTGGATACCTTGCAAATAAGGCCTCTATCCCTCTGGATAGAAGCTCAGCCGCCAGAATGAAGAGGAAGGGGGAGATTGGGTCGCCCTGCCTCAGTCCACGCTGTGATCTGAAGAAGCCTGACAGCTGGCCATTCACCAGGACCGAGAACCATGAAGATGTCACACACCTCCTGATAAACGAAATCACTGCCTCTGAGAAACCAAATGCTGCCATGACTCTGAAAAGAACACCCCACTGCACTCTGTCATATGCCTTGGCCATATCCAGCTTCAGTATAAGATTCCCTCCTCTGATGTGATAGTTGAGCTTGTGATCAAGCTCCTGGGCCATCAAGATATTATCTGAAATCAGTCTCCCTGGAACAAAACCGCTCTGAGCTGGGGATATAACCTTCCCTATCACCGAAGCCATCCTCTGCGCCATCAGCTTGGAGATGATCTTATAAGACACATTACACAAGCTGATAGGTCTGAAATCCTGCCACCGTTGTGCACTGTCCACCTTGGGGATCAAAACTATAGTCGTGGAAGCCATACCCCGTGGTAGCCCTGCCCCTCGAAAGAAATCCAGTACTGCCTGATGGACTTCCTCCCCCACGATCTCCCAGCAGGCTCTGTAGAACGCCACTGAAAAGCCATCTGGACCCGCTGCACTGTCCTGGCACATACTCCAGACCACCTGCTTCACCTCCTCTGCTGATGGGAGGCCCTCTAGCATCAAATTATCCTCTGTGCTGATCAAGGAAGGTATCAACTCTGTGTCCACGGCCGTGCTATCCACTGTCTCCCCTGTCAGCAGCTTCTGAAAAAATCTGACTCCTGACTCTCTGATCCTCTCAGGCAGGTCCAGGCACTGCCCCTCCTCCCAAATTCTGAAAAGTCTGCTAGCTGCCCTCTTCTTCTGCACTGTGGAATGAAAAAACTTTGTATTCCTCTCTCCCTCTCTCATCCATCTGATAGCAGCTCTCTGCTTCCAAAAGTCCTCCTCCATGTCTAATACTCTGAAGAGGTGAGCCTGACACTCTGACCTGTGAATCCTGCTCTGCTCTGTGGGGTCCCTGTCATATGCCTGCTCAGCTGCAGCCATACTCTCCTCAGCCTGCAACACCCTGTCATGGATGTTACCAAACACATCCATGTTCCACCACTTCAGATGTTCCTTTAGCCTCCTCAGCTTCATCTGTAGCCTCTGCATTCCCTGTGCCACACAAGGTAAACACCAATTCAGCCTCACTGTCTGCATAAAGTCCCTGTGCCGCACCCACATCCTCTGAAATCTGAAAGAGGCCCTCGGCTTCTGGAAGCCTGGAAATTCCACAAGTAAGGGACAGTGATCTGAGGCTGCCCTGCTCAAATGCTCCACTCTGACTGTGAAATCCTGACTGCCCCAGGAGGGAGACAATAGGACCCTGTCCAGCCTCTTCCACACCCTATTATTCGTCCACGTGTACCTATCCCCAACAAAACCTGCATCCACCAGACCAGCAAGCATAATAAAATTATTAAAGTCCTCCATGGCCCCTGGCCTGCCTAGAACCCCTGCTGAATGCTCCTCTATGCTAGATATTACATTGAAGTCTCCCCCCACTAGCCATAGTCTGTCGCCCTCTGGCCTCAGCTCCTCCAGACTCTCCCATAGCAAGCTCCTCTCTAGCCTCGTACACTTGGCATAAACCACTGTCACAAACATCGACGAAGGGAACAGCTGCGAAGAAAGCTCCAAGTGCAGAAATTGCTCATGATCAAACAAAATTTTGCAAACAATAGTAGAATCCCAAAAAAACCAAACCTTCCCAGACTTATTAGAGACTACCTCCTCAAACCCCATGCGCCGCGCCATATACCTGCTATCTAAATCAATCATAGGCTCCAACACTGCTAAAAAACTCAGATGATGGTGTCGTCTCAAAAACAAAGCCCTCCTCTGCGTCGCCAAATTCCCAATCCCCCTCACATTCCATATGATACCAGACATAACTAACGGGAGGGGTTGCGAGCCTGCTTTGAAGTCTGGCTCCTAGTCACTCGTGGCTCAAATCCCACCTTCTGCTTCTGCACCTTGAGTACCTTGGGCAGCCCTGATTTCCCTCCTCTGGGTGGGCTGATCCCTGATGCTAAGCTGTGTCCCCCATGTGATGCAACACTAGTATCGGTCTCCTCATACTCCTCAAAGATCTTCTGAAAGTCTGGAGCCTCTGCACCCTCTGCAACAAAATGTGTGATCCTAGCATGCACCTGCTGGCCCAACTCATCTGAGCCTCCCCGATCCACTGAGGAGCTGGAGTATCTGTCTAAACAATCATCTTCTGGCAGCTCCCCCGATGACTCAGGGACCCTGGACTCCTCTCCACTGATCAAACCAGCATCTTGCAACTCCCTGGGTGCTCCCCCCTGTCTCTGTATTCCCTCCGTGATCTTCTGCTGTACCCCTCTGCCTGGCCTCTGTACTGTCTGTGAACCCTGCTCCCCTTGGCCGGGCCTCTGAAGTGCCTGACCCACCACCTGCTGCGCTCCTCCCTTCCCTGAGGTACTGTCCTGCTGCCCCATGACCCGAGATGTCTGCCCTAATGTCTGCTGCTGTCCCAAAGGCACTGGCTCCCTATCCTCCACCGCCACCTCCTGGGTCTCATCCACCCTGTCCTCTTCCACCCCCACAACACCATCTAACTCTACTTCCACCTGTCGATTGTCTCCCAGCGCCTCCTTGCCTCCATCCACCTCCATCTCTTCATCCCCTACCTCTTCCTCCTCTCCTATATCCTTCAGAGCCTCAAAAAAATTCTCCTGGGTCTGTATCTCCATTATAGATTTCTGGCCACTCCTGGAAGGCGTCTGCTTACGAGCCCAGGTGAGCCCAGCCCTCCTGCCTCCAACCCTCTGAAACTCCTGTGTCTCTGAATCCTCCACCACCACTGACTTGCCTTTCCTGTCTCTCTCCCTCTGATTTAATCTATCTCTCAAATCTTCCCCTGGTGGAATCGGATCCGCTCTGTCTCTGTGCCACTCAGGTCGTGGCTTGTTCCCTGCCACATAACAATCTGCCTCTGCATGACCAAGGTGCCTACAATGCTGGCAATACTCTGGCATCCTCTCATACACAACTCTCTGCATCCTGTACTCATCCCCAATTCCTATCAAGAACTGCTCCACCCTTGGCTTCAAGAGATCAATCTCCACACATGCTCTAGCCATAAAGAGCCTGGACCCATCTGCTGTGGCTTCATCTATCTTAATAGGGCACCCTACAATCCGAGCCATCGAAAATACACAATTTTTATTAAACATATGGACTGGAAGGTCAGGGAACTGTACCCATACTGGAACCACAGAAGACTCAGCCTCATAGGAAAAGTGCGGTGTCCACTTGAAAATTCTGAGGATTGAGCCACCAATACGCCAAACTCCCCTAGTCCAGATCCTGGCCATATCTTCATTTGAGGTAAGGTGCAAAAAAATATGCCCTGCACGTAGGAACCGAATATTGTAGGGGCTTGATAATCCCAGCCCCTTGAAACCTTGGTACACAATCTGCGGGGGAGGTCTCCTGCCAGAAAACTTGCCTATCAGGGAAAACTTATATGGATCAGACAAAACTTTTACCTCCTCTGCCGTATAAAAAACCCCTGGCACGTTATTGCACATCGAAATCTCCTTGAAGCTTGCCCCCACATCCTCAAAACTCTTCTTCGTCGCCCTTGGCGACTTTGGACCTAAGGCCTCCACATATGATCTCCCACACGAGCGAGGAGGTGCCGGCGCCTGATCCGAGTCCATGCAAACTGCCCCGACACCACCGGCCGCCGGAGCGCCACCCTTTCCAGCCGCTGCCTGGCCTGTTCTCCCTGTTCGGACGCCTTCTGCTTCCCCAACTGACGCAAGGGAGGCGCTTTTTGTCCGCATCTCCTCCATCACAGCTTCCGCGATCTCCCCCAGCAGCTCCGGCGAGGTCACCTTCGTCAACCCCGACAGCAACCTCTGCTGCGCCTCCAAGGTGGTGCGCTTAATCGGGATCGCCTCCTCAGCCTCCACCCCCTGATGCGGCCTTGTCTTCTCCCGCTCCCCCACACTAGGGTTGGGGTTAGGATTTCGGATCTGGTTCCCTGCTGAGCCGGCGGCTCTTCCCTGTGAGTCTCCATCGCAGCCCGCCCGATCCTCTCTCCCCGACGTCGCAGGGTACATGCGAGTCATCTGCAGCGTCGAGGCTGTCTCCCCCGTCGTCCCCGACGTCCCCAAGTTCTTCAACTCCCCACTGCCGCTGCAAACCTCCATTATTAATCGCACCAACGCCCTGATCGCCTCCGACGTCTGCTTGACGCCTTCCACCGTCTCCCTCGCTCCCGCAGGAGGGCTGACGCCCATCTTCTCCACCACCACCATACGCGCCGCCACCTTCACACCATCCCCACCCACTCCATGCATCGCCGCCGCCTTGCCTCCATCCCCTCCCACTCCTACCGCCTCCACCTCCACCGCCTTGACACTATCCTCACCATCACCTTGCACCAACAACCTGCCTTCTTCTCCCCCACCAAAGCCTTGTGCCGCCGCCTCCTTTCCACCCTCCCCACCAACACCTTGCGCCCCGGCCAAAGGATTATGCACTGTTGCCCACAGTTGCGCCGCCGTGATCCCCGCCTCCGTCGTTATGGCACCACCTCCTTGCGCCGTCGCCGCCTCGCCCATTGCACCACCATGGAACAGCGGGTTTTGCTGGAATACAACATTGGAAGGGACTGAGGAGTGCTCCGGCGGTAGAGGGGCCGGCGCCGGCGCTTTGGAAGCGCCGGCAGCCATTGCCGCCCGCCCTCGGATGAAGATCGCCGGGTAGTCCCGCCGAATCGCCTGGAGAGAGGGAATTCCCGAAATTTTTTTCCAAAAAGACGATTATCCTCGTTCAGTTTGCATAGTGGGAGTTATTGGTTCTAGAGTGTACAGATTGTCAACCATAGTACCTGAACAAATAATATCTCTATTTCATTTTATAACAACTTTGTTATCAAAAGCAACAAAATATCCATCCTTTATCGACTTAGAAACTAAAATTAAATACTTTCTAAACGAGGGTACATATAAGCAATCTCTTAGAACTAACATTTTATTCCTCTCAAAAGACAAATAGAAAACTCTCATTGTAACTGCTGCTACTTCCATAGCATCGCCCATGTAGACCACGATTTCTCTATCAGCTAGCCATCGGGTTTCCTGAAACCCCTGTAAAGTATTGCAAACATGGTCAGTGGCTCCGTATCTACACACTAGGTACTGGTAGATAGCACCGCTAAACATGTTTCAACAACTAAGCACGAAGAAATACCTTTGTCTTGACGACGGGGACAGTCTGCCTTCTAGTGCCCAGTTTGCTTGCACATGAAGCACTTGCCTTTCGGCTTCTTCACGCTAGTCCAAGGTCCCTGCGATGTTGCTGCCTTCTTGAACCCTCCTTGTTTCTTCTTCTTTCTTCCTTTCAACACAGAAGAATGAACCCTTTAAGTTACTAAGGCCTGCGAGTTCTGACGAAAGAGGCCCTCTGCCGCCTGGAGTTCTCCTAGCAGTTCACCCAACGTATATTCACATTTGTTCATATTGTAGTTGAGCCTGAACTGCTCAAAACTCCTAGGCAGAGACTGAACTACAATGTCAACCTGGGTTTCCCCGTCAATCTATGCTCCCAGTACCTCAATCTCATTGAGGTGAGCCATCATTTTTAGGACATGATCCCTCACGGGTGTCCCTTCGACCATAGTGGTCATCATCAGACTCTTCATCGCGACCTGCTTAACAACTCGACCTTGGTGCCCGAAGAGCTCCTTGAGGTTCAGCATCATGTCACTGTTGAGGCAATCTGTGGTCCGGAGTGACCAAGTGTTTTGATGTTTGGGCAAAGGGTTTAAGTTAGGTTTACCCTTGTATTCTTATATGTGTATGTTGAGTGTGCAGGTTGTATAGGTTACACATATGAACTTGACTGGATGACCTAGGTACGGTGAAGGATGGCATGGAGGCAAGCTGGAGGCTTGCGTGCGCATCTGAAGGACTTTGGATAGTAGGGATGATGAGCTGACAGGCGCGGACTTCGAGGCATGCATGAAGAATGGCATGGAGGCAAGCTGGAGGCTTGCGTGCATCCATGGGAGGGGAGCCGATGATGAAGAGGGCGCGAAGGCAACAGTCGAGGCTGCAGAGGAGGAGTCAGTTGAGTCGTGAGGATACGAGTGCTGTGTGAATGTACTCAGGAAAGGTTTCAGCTAGGGACCAGTTGACTGCCTTGGGGGCAGTCGACTAGTAGGTGGCTGGTGAGTTGGTTGAGAATTTTGGTGCAGAAAGCACCCAAGTCGAACCTAAGTTTTGATAATGGCAAAAGAGTTCAAAAGTTAAGTCTTATTTGTTATCTAACATGTTACTCAAGTGTGCAGGAAAAGTCCTAGCAAAGGACAGCTAGGCACTGGCGAAGGAATGCCAGGGTAAAAAGTCCTAGCGAAGGACCGCTAGGCACTGGCGAAGGAATGCCAGGGTACTGAAGCCCTAGCGAAGGACTGCTAGGCGCCAGGCGAAGGACAGCTTGGGACTGAAGACCTAGCGAAGGACTGCTAGGCGCCAGGCGAAGGACAGCTTGGTATCCAAGACCTGGCGAAGGACCGCTAGGCATAAGTCCAACCGGAGGAGCCGGTTGGCATCAGGTACATTCTCCCGAGAGGAGTAGGTGAGGACGCGTTCCCCGTCGAGGGAACAGTAGGCGTCGGTTCGACCTAGGGCTCCATTTTGGAGGCCCAAAGTCAGAACCAAGACAGCTAAGGCTATATAAACTAACATCTTATTGCTTTATGGTGTTTTTGTTGGGACCGGGTGCATGTTGACATGGATACGGGTTCGTAATTTTAAAATTTAATTACGTGCAGCGGAAGGTTTAGCATAAATAATTTCTCAAATTATTTTAACCACGTATCTAGCATGCAACCTTATATTGTGTAGACATGATCATATATTAAAATTTTGCAGAAACGTAAACTAATTTACATGTTACCTCGCGTAACTCGAAGAAAGGGACGAGATCCAACCGTAGCGTCCCTTGGAAGCTCCGCCTCTATTCACGTCCACGCCGAGTTTTCTTCGGGATGACTTCGCAAAGCCACGAGTTTCGTGCCGACAAGAACTACTAGATTCTCCAAAGGCACGACAAGAATACCAAGAGAGAGATGGAAAGACTAACCACCAAAAACAGAATCAATATTCCGGGAGATAGGAAGGAGTCGCGACCCGCTTCTTCTTCTTCTTCGGCACCTTCTTGGTGGAGGTGGCTCACGGCAACCCTAGGGGAGCCCTCTAGGGCCGGCGCCTACTAGAGGAGGGAGAGGGAGAGAAGGAGAGGAAGAGAGGCTAGGCAAGAATCCTTGATCTCTTGAATTAATTTCCAAGCCTTGCCTTGGCACCTTTATATAGTAGCCTCTTAATCGCCAAGTCTCCTCTTAACGGAATAAATTTTTCATAAGAAATTTATCTTATAAATTTTTCTATGAATTATTCCGTTATGCCAAGTTTTATTATAACTTAATTTATAATAAAAACAACCATGTCTCCCCTTTTATTATGGAAAGAAATTTCTTTATATAAATTTCTTTATCATGGTAAATCAATCCATTATTGATATTATAAAATAAAATAAACCAATCCATGGTTCATTTTAATTTCCATGAAAAATAAATTCCTTTATATAAATTTCTTTATATAAATTTCTTTATCCATAATTTTATAAAACAAACCGCACTCGGTTTATTTTATAATTTGAACCGAAACTTGGTTCTCTCCCTTTGATGTGGCCGAAATTTATAAAAGAAAATTCATCTCAAGTGGTCGGCCAAGTTTTCATCCAAACCATAGGTCCATGGTTCAAAACCCACCAATGGATTAAATTTTGTCATCTTTGATTTATTATAAAATTTTATAAAACAAACCAACTCTTTGGTTTATTTTAATTCATGATAAAATAATCCCATGGATTATTTTAAGCTTATAATAAACCATACCACCTTGGATCAAATCCCTTAATGAATAAAACTTATTTAATTCACCCATTAAGTCTTTAAAAGACTTAGCCATTTTACGCTTCCGTTGCGTCTCTGAAAATTCAGATTCGACTTATCTCTCTTGATCAGAAAATCCAATTTTCAACTCGTTTTAAATCCCTCGGATTACTCGTAGTGCGTGTGACTAAATAGGCTTTCGATTTATGTTGGCCGTCTATAATTCATCAATTATAGAACGATCATGAGTGGCACCTAGTAGTACATCATGATCCCCAATTAATCGAAAGATCAACGGTTGACCTCAGAAATTATTCTGAAACCCTTCAGCAGCTATAATGAATCGTGCCTCATTCCCTTCACCATCTTATACCCACTTGGTTCAGGACACGGTCTATGTGTGTCAGTCCCCACTAGGATGACTACGTCACACCTAGCCCAAGTAATGTCTTTCTCGTCCAACGGATTCTAATTACTCTCATGTTTCCTAGATATTCATACTCGGAACATGTTATGCTCTGGCCAGAGGCTTCGAGTAACAATCCGACGATAGGCCTTGGGTATACATCTCCTCGCAAGGAGTGGTGAATCCTCTGTAGGTTGTTCAAACATCTTCGGGCACTTCGGCTTATACCCAACCATCCTGGGTCCACACCTCCTTAGAGATGCTTGCTTAAGATGTCAAAGTATAAGTCTCCGTGACTAAGATGGCTTGAACACCGCAAGTCAAAAGAACATCGCACTTAAGCTGCAGTAAGAACTTTCATTGACATATCTATATGTAGATTACCATATGAAGTTTTACAGCTAGTCACTCCAATGAACTAGTTCCCTTAACTAGCATCCATGTTTATCTCCGGACATCCCAATGTCACCAGCCAGTGAGAATCAGCTGATTAGAGAATAACCTATGCTAGTCTCAACAGAATTGATAGTGTCCGTATTTATCAATTCATCGACTAGGGACAATTTCAATACTTCACAATTGCACATGTAGAGATAATCACTAGTTGTGAATTCATCACAAATTCTCTCATGCTGTGAATTGTATTACGGGCATTCAGTAAATGAGGTTAAGATCTCAATCAAATACACGAACATGTATACTCAAATAGTGAATATTCATTTATTAAAGTAAATGATTACAATCATAAGGCGATTGCCTTAAGACACTTCTCTCATATTACTAACAGTTTTGGACTAACCTTGGATGCAGGACCAAAGGAACGAGTGTCTGCAGCTCAGAGAGCCTCAAAGGAGTGAGGCAGCAGCTGACCAGGGCACCCGGAGTGTCCCGGGCGCCCCCAAGGTGAACACAAAACACATGAAGCAAAGGAACTGCTTCTGCAGCTCATGGGCGTGGCGCCCCGTGCTCCGGGCGCCCCCGCTGCTCCCGAGCGCCGCCCAGCGTCCCGGGCG
>JAGFNQ010004682.1:0-29065 GCA_024364735.1 Boesenbergia rotunda
TTTAAAATACTAAACGGACTCGGAAAATTCCATAAAAATATTCTAAAAATTCCTAAAAATATCTAGAATATTTCTAAACCATTTTTAAATAATTCTAAGGACTTTAAGAACTAAAAATAGGAATTTTGGGGTATTACAGGAGTATGGGTCCAAGGGATGGGCACCTTAAGAACGCCCCGGTTCTGGACTACCGACTATGCTGTCCACGGTTCTGGCACTACCGAAGCTGTGCAACAGGGATGGGCACCTTAAGAACGCCCCGGTTCTGGGACTACCGACTATGCTGTCCTTACCCTAGTAGGTCAGGGCTCGCTACCTCGTATTTACTTAGGGATGCGCGCTTATGATGTATGTATGTGGTACAAGCTAGGGACCCCCAATGATGTTATGATTATGTTTATGTATTTAAAAGTATGATTTTAAAAGTTAAGCATCCTTATGTATATGCATTAGACTCATGCATTCATTCATGTTATGCATTTATGCCATGCTTAGAATGTTTATTATCTTATGTTTATGCCATGTATCATGCCATGCTAAGAATGTTATTATGCTTATGTTATCCCATGTATCATGTCATGCTAAGAATGTTATTATGCTTATGTTTATGCCATGTATCATGTCATGTTAAGAATGTTTATTATGCTTATGTTATGTCATGTATCATGCCATGCTAAGAATGTTTATTATGCTTATGTTCATGCCATGTCAATTTTATGCTAAGTGATTCTAGATGCTTATGTTCTAAGCAGAGCACCAAGTATGTTAATGTTTCATGTGCTCATTATAAAGTAATGAATGGTTTTAGTGAGTAGGAAAGAGTCTTACTAAGCCTGTGTGCTTATAGTCTTATTTCCTTATACCGTAGATCACGCAAGGGGACAGTAAGGAAGCAGCAGGAGGGCAAGAATGTATGTGTGTGGTAGTGACTTGGCCATGAAAACAATATGTTTACTCGTCTTATGCTAGAACTTTACCTTTACTACTTATGTGCTTGAATGGTGACTTATGTGACTCTATGACATGATGCTAAGTATGACATGATGCTAAGTATGATATGATATGATACTAAGTATGAAGTTAATATGCCAAGTTCCCATGTCATCATGTTATGAGTGGTAGTAGGTGCATATAGGTGTAAGTTTAAGGTTTTTCCGCTGCATTATGAGGTCCACCTGCCCTACTCATGTTAACGTAACGTCGCTTTATGAAAAGAAAAAAAAGCGGGCGTTACATACTAATTGTGAAAAACTCATAGAGGTACCTCAGATTGATTTTGTTGGAAGTGATGCATTTCTTGATACATCCTATGTAGAGACTGAAACTGTTTGTGCAAATCTCATAGAGGTACCTAAGATAGATTTTATTGAATGTGAAGCATTTCTTGATACATCTTATGTAAAGGTTGATTGTGAAAAACTCATAGAGGTACCTGTGGTTTATTTTATTCTTGATATATCTTATGTAGAGATTGTTGGTGAAAAACTAATAGAGGTACCTAGGGTTGATTTTGTTGGAAGTGATGCATTTCTTGATACATTGTATGTAGAGACTGAAACTGTTTGTGCAAATCTTATAGAGGTACCAAAGATTGATTTTATTGAATGTGAAGCATTTCTTGATACATCTTATGTAGTGGTTGATTGTGAAAAACTCATAGAGGTACCTGAGGTTGATTTTATTCTTGATACATCTTATGTAGAGATTGATGGTGAAAAACTAATAGAGGTACCTAGGGTTGATTTTGTTGGAAGTGATGCTTTTATTGATACATCTTATGTAGAGATTGATTGTGAAAAACTCATAAAGGTACCTAAGATTGATTTTATTGGTTGTGATGAATTTCTTGATACATTCTTTGTAGAGATTGTTTATATTTCATTTCTTTCTTACCCTGCATGTGTGCGGGAGGTATTTTCTTTACATGATTTTGTAGGATCCCGTAGGCTTCTGGAGTGGGTACTCCAATTAAATAGTCTTCAACCCCCCGGAAGGACTTCTAAAGAGCATATGGTGGGAGGGGTTGAATTTACTTTGACTTGTAGCTATTTATCCCAAGAATGGATTTTGAACCTTAATCGCCTCCGACCACCGGAACATACTTATGCAAAGTTGATAAAGGAGAGAGCAGTCTAGGGTTAGCAATCACGTTAGCCTTATAGGTTTTGTGAGACAGATTTTGATAAAGGAATTTTTAAGAAAAACATGATTTATTTAAAAAGAACTTAAGTAATTTTGAAAACATTGGAATTTATTTCGAAAAGAAGGTTTAAATCTACAAGTAAATGAAAATTTGTGTTAGATTTGAACTTGACAAAGAGTAATTTGAATTTGAATTTCAAAAATTGGCTTCCAGGTCTTGGCGAGGCACTAGGCCTTCTTTGACCGTAGCCTTATTGGATCATCAATACTTTCCTTGACAAAGCCTTTTAATGAAATCTCATTTTCAAAATTAATCTTTGAAAACTTCTGATCTAACTAGTTTAGGATTTGGATCGGTAGCTTCGGCTAGTTTCACCAGTCTAAAGAGACCAAGTATACTTGACCTTATTAGAATTGGTTTCCCTAATGTACTATCATCTCACCGCCACCCAATACTATGTTGTTCAAATTTCAGTTAAGTTTATTCAGTCCTTATACTAACCATTCCTAAGTTTAAGCATGGTAAATTGCAGGAATTAAGTAAACAAGCAACCAAGCAAATTGCAATCAAGAATTGAATTTTATCTAACAATAAATATGGTTTTTAGCTTGGTTCCCCCTGGACTATAGCCATGATAATGGATAGGCAAGATGTGAATCTTGTCCTTGGGGATCCAATATTGATTTGATCCAGTTTGTTTGTTCAGGCATAGTTTGGGTACCCATGCCTGAACTTTAGGTCTGGACTGGTTCAGTACAGCAAAGTAGGATCTTTGTCGAGACTTGGTTCTATAACCTAATCCGGATCGATTTAGAATCGATTTCTGTTTTCCAAGGATCATGTCAAGACCCTTGGAACCAGAGGTAAATCATTCTAAAGTTGATCTAAGATCCTTAACCTGAGTTTTCAGGGAGGAGTTCTCTTTCTCAAGTTTTTCAACTTGAGTAGAGGTTCCTTCTTGAATCTTCTCGGTTAAGGGTCTAGAGTCAGCTCCCTCTTTCAAGAGTTTTACTTCCTGTCGGAGGGACTCGACTCGGAGTTTGGCTTTCGCCAAATCTCGAGAATGATAAGCAATTAATTCACTTAACTGACTTCTAGTAAAACCACTTACCTTGATTTTGCCATTTTCTGAAAATGTTAGTCTTCCGTTGTCCTGTTCCGATTCTGACTCCGTCCCGATTTCTTCCGAGGCGATTAGTGCAAGCAGGTTCGACTGTGAGACCTCTTCTTCGAGGAGGAGGAGGACTCGTCCCACGTTGCCCGAAGTGCCTTTTTCCTTCAATTCTTCTTGGTCTCCTTTAGGTTCGGACACTCTGTCTTGTAGTGACCCTTCTTCTTGCACTCGTAGCAGGTCACGTTGGGCTTGTTCTTTTCATTTGCGGGTTCAGCCGGTTCATCCTTTCTTCGGCTGGCTTTCCTCTGTTGGTTTGGTTTTTTAACTCCTTGTAATAGTTTCAGGCCAGTCATACCAGCTTAGGTCGATCTCCTTCTTCGTCTTCTGAGTTTGAGTCTAAGTTAGACTCGTGTTCAGGTTGATGCTTCTTCTTGGTTGTCCTTCCAGTAGTACCTGCAACAAAGGCAATACCTTTCTCGGCCAAATTGCAGTTAGTCTGTTGGTGTAATTCTAATTCAGAGAACAATTCATCTAATTTAATTTTTGAAAGGTCCCTTGAAACCTTGTATGCATCTACCATAGATGCCCACAAGGTGTTTCTTGGGAAAGCATTTAAAGCGTACCTTATTAGGTCACGGTTTTCTACCTTGTGACCGATAGTGTGTAGTCCGTTCATCAGTTCCTGGATTCGGGCGTGAAGCTGAGCTGCTGTTTCGTTGTCGGTCATTTTGATCGTGTACAGCTTGTTCAGGAGCAGATCTCGCTTGCTGATCCGAGTGTCTGATGTTCCTTCGTGCAGCTCGATCAGTTTCCCCCACAGCTCCTTGGCACTGTTGAAAGGACCCACCCGGTTCATCTCCTCTTTTGTTAAGCCGCATTGGAGGGTCTGGGTCGCCGTTGCATCCGCTTCAATTTTCTGTTTCAGAGCGGTGTCCCACTCTGTGTAGGTTTGAGGTAGTCCTTCAGCATTTTTGGGAATTTCCAGTCTGGACTGGATGATTATCCACATGTCCGCCTGAGTTTTCAGGTGGACCTCCAATCTGCTCTTCCAGTAGGAGAAGTCTTATCCACTGAAGAGTGGTGGTCTTGCGGTGCTGAAGCCTTCTTGCATGGCCATTTTATCTGAAAAAAAAATAACAAAAAAAATCCCAAGACTTGGTCTTGGATTAGTAGTGCGGGATAAAGAGAGAATATTTGTAGAGGGGTGTTGCACCAACCTCGACTAACGAGAAAACTTTCGAAAAGAAAAGAAAAAGAAAAAAAATCTAAAAGAATCCGAAAAATTCTCAAATTGATGGTTGCACCAATTTGAGCTTCCCCGCTCTGATACCACTTGTTGGATTGAGAGAACCGATAAAGGGGGGTGAATATCGGAAAACGTTTGGATTTAAGAATTAGAGAAGTTATGCAGCGGAAATAAAAACAAACAAAGGCAAACACCAAGTTTTTTACTTGGTTCGGAGTCGTGGTCGGCTCCTACTCCAAGGCCCACGGTCGTTGACCGTTTAATGCGGGCAATTCTATATTTGCGTAAAACGGTTTACAAATAGATGTTACAATTGCAGTATAGTAAAGACAAAATTAAAAAAATCGCTCTTCGTTACCGACGTCCGGTGTGGAATGTTTCTCGGAGCAGAGGGACGTCGTCGGCGCTTGTATCTCGAGTCGGGAGGTTTCTGGAGCAGAGCGCGGGAGCAGAAGAGCGTGATTGCGTTGAATGGATTGAGTGTTGAAGCCTTGGGGTCCAGGGCCCTTTTTATAGAACCTGGGGGCGCCCCCCCCCCCACGTGTCAGCCGATCCGCTTCGCTCTCAGTCAGCTATGATCCCTTAAAACTCGGGATCATGCTTTGACCGGGGCGCCCAGAACGCTGGTGGTGCCCGGTTTGACCGGGTCTCTTCTTATCTGTTGGCTTCGATGGGAGTTGCTTCGTTAGCTTCACCTGGGGGCGCCCGGACCATCCGGGGCGCCCGGGAGCAGCGGGGGCGCCCGGGAGCACGGGGGCGCCCTACCCATGAGCTGCAGAAGCAGTTCCCTTGATTCAGTTGTTTGTGTTCACATTGGGGGCGCCCGGGACACTTCGGGCACCCTGGTTAGCTGCTGCCTCACTCCTTTGAGTCTGAGCTGCAGACACTCGTTCCTTCGGTCCTGCATCCAGGGTTAGTCCAAAACAACATAAAGCAATTAAGATGTTAGTTTATACAGCCTTAGCTATCTTGGTTCTGACTTTGGGTCTCCAAAATGGAGTCCTAGGTCGAACCGACGCCTACTGTTCCCTCGACGGAGAACGCGCCCTCACCTACTCCTCTCAGGAGAATTTACCTGATGCCAACCGGCTCCTCCGGTTGGACTTTTGCCCAGCAGTCCTTCGCCAGGACTTAGATACCAAGCTGTCCTGCACCCGGTGCCTAGAAGTCCTTCGCCAGGTCTTCGGTACCAAGCTGCCCATCGCCCGGTGCCTAGCAGTCCTTCGCTAGGTCTTTGTATCCTGGCATTCCTTCGCCAGGTGCCTAGCAGTACTTCGCTAGGACTTTGTACCCTGGCAGTCCTTCGCTAGGTGGCTAGCAGTCCTTCGCTAGGACATTTCTTGCATACTTGAGTAACATGTTAGATCAACATTTTACCTTAACTTTTGAACCCTCTTGCCATTATCAAAGCAAAACAACAATTATCCAATTCTAAGACAAGTCCAGTAGGGATCTTTAGCAAATATGTTCCGATGGCAACAGCAACAATCTTTGCTCCATTTCCAACTCGCAAATTCACTTCTCCCTTGACGAGTCTTCTTCTATTCCTTAGTCCATGTATGTCATTACATATATGTGAGCTACACCCAGTATCAAGTACCCAGGTGTACGAGGAAATAGAGTGACATTCAATAATGAAGATACCTGAAGAGGATGGGGCATCGGATGCCTTCTTCTTCAAGGACTCAAAATAAACCTTGCAGTTTCTTCGCCAGTGGCCCTCCTTGCCGCAGTGATGGCAAGTGCCTTTTGGTGCCTTTTCAATCTTTTTGACCTTTTTCTTCCTTCCCATATTTTGTTCTTTGGGCTTCCTCTTAGAGCCTTTCTTTGCGGAACCAACTAACAGTACCGTCTTCTGATCCAGCTTTACAGAAGGCTCTACAGTCTTCAGCAGGTTATGCAACTCAGGAATGGTAGTCTCCAGTTTGTTCATCCTATAGTTCATCACAAACTGTGAGTAACTTTTGGGCAAACAATGCAGAATTAAGTCAATACTTAGTTCGTGATCCATTGCAAATCTGAGTGTGCCTAGTCACTCAATGTACCCCAACATCTTCAACACAAACTGTGAGACAGAAGTGCCTTCCTGCATCTTAGAGGTGAAGAGGAGTTTGGAGACCTCAAACCTTTCGGATCTCGCCTGCTCGTCAAACAGCTCTTGAAGATGGAAGGCGATGGTATGAGCATCCATATGCACATGCTGCTTTTGTAGCTCAGGTACCATAGCAGCTAGCATGATGCAACTCGCAAGTTCAGAATCGACCTCATGTTTCTGATAGGCCACTAACTGGTCTAGAGTTGCATCTTCAGGAGGATGGTTGGGAAGTTGTTCTTCAAGGACATAAACAAGCTTTTCTTCCTTGAGGACTATGCTCAGGTTTTGAAGCCAGTCCATGAAGTTTGGCCAGTCAGCTTATTGATGTCCAAAATGGAACACAAACTCAGAAAAGACATGATCAAGTGATTATCCTAGAAATACAAATTGAGCTTATCTGATAAGAATGATAAAGAATGCATCAATATACATTAATTAAATCCTATTTATTTTTCGAATTGAATAACCCTTTTTATCAATTCGAGAGATCGTAGGAACATCTCCAAATAGGTTGATATCCAACCATAGATAAGAACAACCATGGCTAGAGTCCATCAAGTTATTCTTAGCTATGAAGGTGGATAATTATACCGATTACATATTATACATATGTAACTATCACATTATGCTATCAACTAATTGAATGTTTGCATAAATCATTGGGTTGTTAACTCATTAACAAGTATGCATCAATATACATAGCACCCAACTGCACCTCTCTTTACATCGACCTTGGCTGTGGCACAACAAATCGATGCTCCAAGCTTAAGGCTCACCCATTAATCAAGAAATAGTTTTAACATGGTTGGAGCTCATTCAACCGTTTAGTCAGGCTTGGATGTGTCCAACAACCAAAACTAAGGATTGACTTCTGACTTCCAACTATATTAATCATAAACTAATTCCATGGTATGAACATGTTCAGGTTCAAGCCGGGCATGGATGTGTCAATCAACCCAAACGAGAAACAAAACTCCGGTTCTAACCATATTAATGGAAGGTGTTGGCCTTAATATTTTGTAAGGGGTTTTGGATCTCATCCTTTTATTTTATGCACATTCATGACATGTAATTATGTCATGTTCTAACGATTTCCTTAATAAAGTATGTATGTGACTTAATTTATCATGTCTCATTAATTGAATTAGGAACCAGATTTCCTAATTTTAAGTTCATACTTTATTCAAGGAATTGAAACAATTACCTAAATTATCATAATCAATTTTGAAATGAATATGTTTAAGACTTTGATTTCTCTAAATCAAATCTTATTAAATTAAGAGACAGATTCCCTTAATTCAACCACATATTATTTTCATGAAAATCTTATTTAATGAAATATACTCTATAGGAAACAATTTTTCTAATTAATTTTGGAGATAATAATATGTAAGAGCATCACCTCATAAATCAAATAAGGAAATTTATCGTTTGAGAATCACCTCAAAATTTCCAAGATTTGATCACATATTTTATTTATGAAAAATTAATATCAATAACTTAATTTGGACGGCTCCCCGAGGCTCAATCCAAATTAAACATTTGTCAGCTTAAATCCAATTTAGGAAATTTAATTATAACAACTAACTTTAAAGTGGATGGCTCCCTGAGGCTCAATCCAAAATAAAGAATTTTGTAAATTATTTAATTTCCAATTATGAATTTAAATGCCAATTAATATTCCCATAATTTGTCTAGACTTTCTTGAAAGAAAGTGCCCAAAATTACGAGCATTCCATAAATGGAAAGTTTCCAAAAATAAAAGGTTTCCAGAATAATTGTAAGTTTCTGGTACAAAGAAAACATACGTATTTCCAAAATTAAAAATTTTCCAAAATGGGAAATTTCCAAAATTGGAAAGTTTCCAAAAAATAGTAAGTTTTCACAATTATCATAAAATTTTAGAAACAGAGATATTTCAAAAGTTTATGAAATTTCATGAGGATTTCCAAACTTTGAAATTCCTAAATCAAAAATTTACCATAATTGGAAAGTTTCCATAATTGGAAAATTTTGCAAAATTGAGATCATGACAAAGCTTTCCGCAAAATCAATTATATGATTATGTCGAACACAAACCTCGCTCTGATACCACTGTTGGGACCGGGTGCATGTTGACATGGATGCGGGCTCGTAATTTTAAAATTAATTTCGTGCAGCGGAAGGTTTAGCATAAATAATTTTATCAAATTATTTAACCACACATCTAAGCATGGAATTTTATCTTGTGTAGACACGATCATATATTTAAAATTTTGCAGAAACGTAAACTAATTTACGTATTACCTCGTGTAACTCGAAGGAAGGGACGAGATCCAACCGTAAGCGTCCCTTGGAAGCTCCGCCTCTATTCGCGTCCACGCCGAGTATCTTCGGGATGACTTCGCAAAGCCACGAGTTTCGTGTTCTCGAGAACTACTAGATTCTCCGAGAACGCGACAAGAAAAACTAAGAGAGAAGTCGGAACACTAACCCCAAAAGGATGGCTGGAATCAAAATTCCGGCGAAGCAAAAGAACAGGCTTACGGCAAAAAGATCCTTGCGGTAAACTCTAATTCCGGCAGCACCTTCTTCTGGCCAAGAGATGGCCGGAGCTTCCTTCTCTGGCAGTAGGTGGTGGTCGGCAGGGAAAGGGCAGGGGCGGCCGGTTGGTGCTCCTTCTTGGGGCTGGTTGGCGCACGACAAGAAGGGGAGAAGAGAAGGAGAGAAAGAGAGGGAGAGAGCCTATGCCTTCATCTCTTCGATTATTTTTCAAGCCTTGCCTTGGGTCCTTTATATTGTAGCCTCTCAACCATCAAGCCTCTCAAATATGGAATAACTTATTCCATCATGCCAAGTTTGATTTTATATCATGGTTAAAATCATATTTTAATTCATGATAAAAATAATCAAGTCTCTTCTCTACTATGGAATAAATTTCCTTATCATGGCAAATCAATCCATGATTGATTTTATAAAATAAACCAATCCATGGTTCATTTTAATTTCTATGAAGAAATAAAACAAACCTTGGTTTATTATAAAACAAACCACACTTGGTTTATTTTATAAATTGATCCAAAAACTTAGTTCTCTCCCTTTGTTGTGACAGGCCAAGCAAAGAGGATGGAGGCCCACTTTGGCCGGCCCATCCAAGCCACGCCGCAATGAATTAAACTTATTTAATTCATCTATTAAGTCTTCAAAAGACATAGTCATTTTACGCTTCCGATGCGTCTCTGAAAAATTCAGATTCGACTTATCGTTTCGCTCAACCAAACCTAATCTCTCTTGATTGGAAAATTCAATTTTCAACTCGTTTTAAATCTCGCAGATTACTCGTAGTGCGTTTGATTAAATAGGCTTTCGATTTATGTTGGCCGTCTATAATTAATGAATTAAAGAACGATCATGAGTGGCACCTAGTAGTACATCATGATCCCCAATTAATCGAAAGATCAACGGTTGACCTCAGAAACAATTCTGAAACCCTTCAGCAACTATAATGAATCGTGCCCCATTCCCTTCACCATCATATACCCACTTGGTTCAGGACATGGTCTATGTGTGTCAGTCCCCACTAGGCTGACTACGTCACACCTAGCCCAAGTAACGTTTTCTGGTCCTACGGATTCTAATTACTCTCATGTATTTAAGAGATTTATACTCTGAACATGTCATGCTCTGGCCAGAGGCTTCGAGTAACAATCTGACGATAGGCCTTGGGTATACATCTCCTCGCAAGGAGTGGTGAATCCTTTGTAGGATGTTCAAACGTCTTCGGGCACTTCGGCTTATACCCAATCATCCTGGGTCCACACCTCCTTGGAGATGCTTGCTTAAGATGTCAAAGTATAAGTCTCCATGACCAAGATGACTTGAACTCCGCAAGTCAATGGAACATCGCACTTAAGCTGCAGTAAGAACTTCACTGACATATCTATATATAGACTACCATATGAAGTTTTACAGCTAGTCACTCCAATGAACTAGTTCCCTTAACTAGCATTCATGTTTATCTCCGGACATCTCAATGTGACTAGCTAGTGATAATCAGCTGATTAGAGAATAACCCATGCTAGTCTCAACAGAATTGATAGTGTCCGTATTTATCAATTCATCGACTAGGGATAATTTCAATACTTCACAATTGCACATGTAGAGATAATCACTAGTTGTGAATTTATCACAAATTCTCTCATGCTGTGAATTGTATTGCGGACATTCAGTAAATGAGTTTAAGATCTCAATCAAATACACAAACATGTATACTCAAATAGTGAATATTTATTTATTAAAATAAATGATTACAATCATAAGGCGATTGCCTTAGGACACTTCTCTTATATCACTAACATATATAAGTGATGTGACGAAAATGAAGTGGTATCCTTGTACTATACGTATATAATATTTCGTTGATTGGCAATAATAACAAAATACTATCAGACGTAAGGGTATGGTCATCCAAACAATTATGAAGGACTTGGGAATAGTAAGACACATCCTTGGGGATCAAAGATCTAAGGGATCTCCAGATAAGAATGATGTGCTTATCCCAAGCTTCATTCAAGACACTGTCCTAACTCATTTTAGCATAGAAACCTCTAAGAAGAGTTTTGTACTTTTCAGCTATGGAGCTACTCTATCTAAGGTGATATGTTTAGATTATCAAAGAGATAGAGTAGGTAATGGCTGTTCCTTTAGCGTCACCTATAGGAAGGCTCATGTATGCTAAAAACGAGACCGGATATCTGTTGTGCCTTGGGCATGGTTGACAAATATCGGAGTAACCCAGGTCAAGGAAATTGGGCTGTAGTAAAAGCATATATTAGTGCCTGAGAAGGAATAAAGATTATATGCTTGATTACCGGGCAGACCAATCTCCTGTGGGTTATATGGATAAAAATTCCAATCAAGATTAGGGGCCAATACAAGTATTCCTCAGGGTTTTGTGTTTGCTTTTAGGAGGTAGAACCATCATATGGGAGAGTGTCGCGCGGTGGCTGCGTGATGGACTCCACCATGGAAGCTGGATGGATGACAGTCTCTTAGACAGCCAATAGAGCTACATGGTTTAGGAACCTCAGGATGGACTTCGATGTGATTCATGGTTTGCTCAGGGCTATCACATTTTGTTGTGATTAAAATGGTGCAGTTGCAAACTCGAAGGAATCACGAGTCCATAAGGCAAGTAAACACATAGAGCGCAAGTACCACCCAGGAGAGGAAAAGCTGTTGTTGCCTTGATTACATCAGAAGCTGACCTAGGAAGACCTTTTCACTGAGCTTGGTAGCGAGAGCATTTAGGCATGTGAAGGGTCAAGGGTTGAAAACAGCAAGGTCTTTGAGTATAAGTGGGAGATTGTTAGGATGTATACTAAAAGTCTTACCTTTGGTTAAAGTGCATCTACATTTTAAAAGAGAATCGCACAATCACACGGTGTATATTTATATTAGTATATGCACAAAATGTCTCATACTATGCATTGTAGATAACATGGTATGTGGTGACGCACAGAAGATTATGTTATCAAGTTCCTTGCAGAAGTATAAGAAAGAGGCTCACAATCAAGATGGAGTTGGACAAACCATCGGGATGGTTGTAGTGTAATTAGGTGTAGTTTGTCTTAACCATAGAATTACGCTAGTGCGCTTTGTGTGCATTGAGTAGGACCAAAAGAGAGGTCATCCAATTTTGTACTGGCTTCATAAATTTGATTAGACCTCGGTTTATATTATGGAGTACGATCTCTAAATCCTGAAATAATAACGGGCATACGTATTTAATTATTATTACATTGATTTACCAATGGGCGAGATCTATTCCGTTAGATCGATAGGCCCGGTAAGTTAGGTGATAATATTCTCTGCATGGTGTGTCGTTGATTATTGAGGGAATCCGTGTCCTAGTTAGTCGGGATGATGATACCCCCATGATGAGCTCAAAAGAATTGTCATGTCAAATCTTGCAAGTGGACTATGGTCTGACATGATGAAAAGGTTGAGTGGTACTAGTCAAAGACCAAGAAAATAGATATAACCCAAATCAAGGAAATTGGATTGTGGTAAAAGCATATATTAGTGCCTGAGAAGGACTAATGATTATATGCTAGTTTACTAGGCAGACCAATCTTCTATGGGTTATATGGATACAGACTTCCAATCGAATAGGGGCAAATTTATGTATTCCTCGGGGTTTTGTATTTACTTTAGGAGGTAGAACCATAGTTTGGAGGAGAGTCGCGCGGTGGCTGCGTGGGGGACTCCACCATGGAAACTGAGCATGAGGCATCCTCTGTGGCAGCCAAAGGAAGTTATATGGTTCAAGAACCTCAAGATGGATTTAGATGTGATTCCTGGTTTGCCCAGAACTATTACAGTTTGTTGTGATAATAATGGTGCAGTTGCAAACCCGAAGGAACCTCGAGTCCATAAGGCATGTAAACACATAGAGCGCAAGTACCACCCAGAAAAGGAAAAGTTGTTGTTGTTGTTGGGGCAATCGGCCCAAAGATGATCGGGAAGATCATGGTTTTGATGTGTGTGTGTCAATATGATTAAGTTAGGATGTTATGTTGGATTGATATGTGTGATTGAGTCTTGTAGGACTTGGTGAATCACACATGGAGTACGCATCCGATGGATGAGAGCTGAGGGAAGAGGGCTCCAAGGGCAAGCCTGGGAAGTAGACTTCAAGGGGCATACATGAAGGGTGGCATGAAGGCAATCCGAAGGCTTGTATACGCATCTGAGGGACGACAGCCGGTGGAAGAGAACTTCAAGGGGCAAGCCAAGGGAGTGGACTTGAAGCCATACATGAAGGGTGGTCTTCAGAGAGAGGAAGAGTGCAAATGTAAGCTGGGTAGTCGACTGGGGATGGATCAGTCGACTGCCAGCGTGAGACTTGAACTAACAAAAAGATCAGTCGACTGGTCCAGGACTAGTCGACTGATCCACTCGAAAAACTAGCCGTTGGCTGGCTGTTGTGGTGGGATCAGTCGACTGCCCTAGGGGTAGTCGACTAGTATCGGGCTGGACAGCTTAAGGAGTTGTCCTCTACTCTTTTTAATGAGAGACTTTTGAGCAGGTCAAGGTTACGGTTCTAGAGGGTAGAATCTTATTGTTAGTGCTCAAAGTCTCTTTCTCTTCCTCTCAATTTCATTTCTACTTTGTAAGGAGGAAGAGGGCAATCTTGTGATGGTTTCTCCACATTGAAGGAGACATTCATAGTGGAGCTCGTGCGTGTGGTGTGAATCCTTGGACTAGTCAGCTCTCAGAGGTGAATACCAAGTAAATTAGGGGGTTAGCATTGTTTTTCTTGTTTTGTATTGATTTTGTTTTGTGTTTAGTTAACATCTTTGTAGACAAAATCGAAAGAAAGCTATTCATCCCCCTCTAGCATTACGCCACGATCCTAACAAGTGGTATCAGAGCCGGTTCGTTTCGAAAGAACTCACCGTCGACCGGAGCATCAAAATGGCATTTCAAGAAGGATATAGCATCGTACGACCACCTTTCTTTGATAGCAATGATTTCGCATATTGGAATGGTAGGATGGAATATTATCTTATGAATGACATTGAAAATTGGTGTAGCATTGTAGATGGATTCGAAATACCAATGAAAGAGAGGGGAAAGCCTCTACCTATCAAAAATTGGACAAAAGAGATGTTGAAGAAGGCACAAGCGAATGCAAAGGCTACAACAACTCTTCAATGTGGTCTCTCAAAAGAATAATTGAACAAGGTAGGACCGTTCAAGACCGCAAAGGAGCTTTGGGAAAAGCTCATTGAGCTAAATAAAAGATCGAATGAATCAAGGAGAGCCAAGAAGGATCTCTTGGTGGCACAACTCGAATCTCTCACTATGAAGGCGAATGAAACCGTGAGTCAATTGCACGGTAGGGTCAAAGAGATCATCAATGAACATCATGTCATAGGTGAGAAAATGGAAAATAGGGATCTTGTGAGGTATATACTTCAATCCTTTCCTAGAACAACTTTATGGGCCTCAATGGTTGATGCCTACAAAGATTCTAGGGATCTCTCTTTAGTTAAGCTTGATGACTTATTTTGTGAATTTGAATTACATGAACAAGCTAATTTGTCTACTAAAGAGAAGGGTGTAACTTTTGTTGTAGAGAAATAAAGAAAGAAGAAGAAGGACAAGAAAAAGATTTCGTACTCATCATCCGATTCGGAAGAGTCTAGCTACCAAGAGGCATATATGGTAAGATAATGAGGAAAGCTTTTAAAAGTTTTTCTAACAAATCTTATGGTAGGAAAAGCTCAAGAGGGAAGGGCAAGGCAAGAGAGGTCATTTGCTACCATTGCCAAAAGGAAGGGCACATGAGGAATGAGTGCCCACTCTTGAAGAAGGATGAAAAGAAGAAGGATGAAAAGAAGAAATCAAAGGAAAAAGTCAAGAAGGCTACAAGTCTAAAGGCAACATAGGATGATTCGTCATCATCGGAGGAGGAAGAACACCATGTGTCTCATTTTGCATTGATGGGAGTGGACAACCTAGCTTCATCCGAAGATGAAAAGTGCTCAAGTGACGATGAAGAAGGGATCTCGAGTGAAGGGGGAGACCAATCCTCGGATTCGGACGTCTCGGTAAGTGAGGTATGTTGGGGCAATCGGCCCGGGTATGATCTGGAGGATCATGGTTTTGATGTGTGTGGTCAATATGATTAAGTTAGGGTTTGTTGTTGGACAAATATGTATATGTGAGTGTACAGGTGTACAGGTACACATAGACTTGGTTGGATGTCTTCAGGTGAAGGATGGCATGGAGGCAAACTGAAAGCTTGTGTGCGCATCTCAGGGACCATGGGCAGAGATGATGAGGTGAGGGATGCGGACTTCGAGGCATGCATGAAGGATGGAATGTAGGCAAGCTGGAGGATTGTGTGCGCATCCGAGGGACGGGAGCCGAAGACGAAGAGGGCGTGATGGCAACAGATCAAGACTGCGGATTGAAGAGTCGGCCAGGTCGTGAGGGCCCGAGTGTGAGTGGTTGCACTCAGGGACTAAGCCAGGATGGTTCGAGTGCGGAGATAAATGTACTTGGGGAGTGTATGTTAGTGATATGATAGAAGTGTCCTAAGGCAATCGCCTTATGATTGTAATCATTTATTTAAATAAATGAATATTCACTATTTGAGTATACATGACTATTTGATTAAAATCATAAACTCATTTACTGAATGTCCGCAATACAATTCACAGCATGAGAGAATTTGTGATGAATTCACAACTAGTGATTATCTCTACATGTGCAATTGTGAAGTATTGAAATTGTCCCTAGTCGATGAATTGATAAATACGGACACTATCAATTCTGTTGAGACTAGCATAGGTTTTCTCTAATCAGCTGATTCTCACTGGCTGGTGACATTGAGATGTCCGGAAATAAACATTAATGCTAGTTAAGGGAACTAATTCATTGGAGTGACTGGCTGTAAAACTTCATATGGTAGTCTACATATAGATATGTCAGTGATGTTCTTACTGCAGCTTAAGTGCGATGTTCCTTTGGCTTGCGGTGTTCAAGTCATCTTGGTCATGAAGACTTATACTTTGACATCTTAAGCAAGCATCTCCAAGGAGGTGTGGACCCAGGATGATTGGGTATAAGACGAAGTGCCCGAAGATGTTTGAACAACCTCCAAAGAATTCACCACTCCTTGCGAGGAGATGTATACCCGAGGCCTATCGTCGGATTGTTACTCGAAGGTTCTAGCCAGAGCATGACATGTTCAGAGTATGAATCTCTTAAATACATGAGAGTAATTAGAATCCATAAGACGAGGAAACGTTACTTGGGCTAGGTGTGACGTAGTCAGCCTAGTGGGGACTGACACACATAGACCATGTCCTAAACCAAGTGGGTATAAGATGGTGAAGGGAATGGGGCACGATTCATTATAGCTGCTGAAGGGTTTCAGAATCATTTCTGAGGTCAACCGTTGATCTTTCAATTAATTGGGGATCATGATGTACTACTAGGTGTCACTCATGATCGTTCTATAATTAATTAGTTAATTATGGACGGCCAACGTAAATTGAAAGCCTATTTGATCACACGAACAACGAGTAATTCGAAAGATTTAAAACGACTAGAGAATTGGATTCTCCAATCGAGATAGACTATTTTTTGTAAGTCCAAATAATAGTCATAACTGAATTTATTTCAGACGCATCGGAAGCATGGAATGGCTAAGTCTTTTAAAGACTTAATGGGTGAATTAAATAAGTTTAATTCATTAAGGAATTTGATCCAAGTTGGTATGGTTTATTATAAGCTTAAAATAATCCATGGGATTATTTTATCATAAATTAAAATAAACCAAAGAGTTGGTTTGTTTTATAAAAATTTATAATAAATGAAAGATGACAAAATTTAATCCTGGTGGGTTTTGAACCATAGACCTATGGTTTGGATGAAAACTTGGCTGACCACTTGAGATGAATTCTCTTTTATATAAATTTCGGCCACCACAAGTGGATAAGGCTATTTTGGTTTGTTTTATAAAATAGACCAAAGGTTGGTTTATTTTATAAAAGGTTATATAAATTTTATATATATAAATTTTTATATAATGAACCATGAGTTGGTTTGTTTAATAAATTTTTATATAATGATCCAATGGTTGGTTTGTTTTATAAATTTTTATATAATGAACCAATGATTGGTTTGTTTTATAAATTTTATATAATCATACCAAAAGAAAGAGAGCCTTGATTATGGATTGATTGAGAAATTATTTCATAATCAAGGAGAGGAGGCTTGATCATGAGACCCTTGGTCGGCCATAGGCATCCCCTCCCTCTTCTTGCTGTGAGCACTAGGAGAAGCACCAAGGCGACGAAGTTCTTCCTTGGGACGGTCTTCCTCTTCGGCCATCATCACCTTGGGATTGGGCGCAAGTCATCTTCCTCCTTCTCGTCGGAATTGTGAATCCGGCCAACCTTGGTGGTGAGTCTTTCGATGTGATTACTCTTTCGATTTTCGTCGTATTCACGGAGAATCTAGTTATTCTCGTGAACACGAAACTCGTGGCTTAGCGAAGTCATCCCGACGATACTCGGCGTGGACACGAATAGAGGCGGAGCTTCCGAAGGACACTAACGGTTGGATCTCGTCCCTTCTTCCAAGTTACGCGAGGTAATTCATAGAGTAATTTCCTTTTCTGCAAAAAATTTTATATTACGATTATGTGAACACATTGCATGCTTAGGATATGTGTTAGAAAAATTTAGTAAATTATTCATTCTTTTATTTCCGCTGCATGTAATTATGTAACAATTACAATACGTGTCCGCGTCGGCATGCACCCGGTCCTAGCAGTGGTATCAGAGCCGGTTAGTGTTCGACATAATCATATAATTGTTTTGCCGAAAATTTTGTCATGATCTCAATTTTTGAAAAATTTTCCAATTATGGAAACTTTCCAATTATGGTAAATTTCTGATTTAGGAATTTCAAGGTTTGGAAATCCTCATGAAATTTTGCAAACGTTTGAAATATTTCTGTTTCTGAAATTTTATGATAATTGTGAAAACTTTCCATTTTTGGAAACTTTCCAATTTTGGAAATTTCCTATTTTTGGAAATTTCCCAATTTTAGAAATACGTAAGTTTTCTTTGTACCAGAAACTTACAATTATTCTAAAAACCTTTTATTTTTGGAAACTTTCCATTTATGGAAAGCTCGTAATTTTGGGCACTTTCTTTTCATGAAAGTCTAGACATTTTATGGAAACATTAATTGATAATTATATTCAAATTGATTTTTAGATTATTAACAAAATTCTTTACTTTGGGGAGTGCCTCGGGGAGCCACCCAAATTAAAGTTAGTCGTTATAATATAATTTCCTATTTTGAATATGAATTGTTAAAATTGATTTGGATAGGCCTCGGGGAGCCATCCAAATTATATTATTAATAAGTTCTTTAATTGTCAAGTTTAATTTGGTTATGCCTCGGGGAGCAGGCCAAATTAGATTTACAACAAATTTATTTTCTTTGGGGAGTACCTCGGGGAGCCACCCAAAGTAAATTATTTGTTGTAATTAATTTTCCATAAATAAAATATGTGATCAAATCTTGGAAAGTTTTGAGGTGATTCTCAAACGATAATTTCCTTATTTGATTTATGAGGTGATGCTCTACATATTATTGTCTCCAAAATTAATTAGGAAAATTGTTTCCTATAAAGACTATTTCCTTAAATAAGATTTTCATGAAAATAATATGTGGTTGAATTAAGGGAATCTGTCTCTTAATTTAATAAAATTTGATTTAGAGAAATCAAAGTCTTAAACATATTATTTCCGAAATTGATTATGACAATTTAGGAAATTGTTTCCCAAAACAATTCCTTGAATAAAGTATGAAATTAGAATTAGGAAATCCGATTCCTAATTTAATTAATGAGACTTGATAAATTAAGTCACATACATACTTTATTAAGGAAATTGTTAGAATATGACATAATTATATGTCATGACTGTGCTTAAAAGAAAAGGATGAGACCCAAAACCCCTTACAAAATATTAATGCCAACACCTTCCATTAATATGGTTAGAACCAGAGATTTGCTTCTCGTTTGGGTTGATGGACACATCCATGCACGGCTTGAACCTCAACATGTTCAAACCATAGAATTAGTTTATGATTAATATAGTTAGAGTCAGAGGTCAATCCTTAGTTTTGGTTGTTGGACACATCCAAGCCTGACTAAACGATTGAATGAACTCCAACCATATTAAAACTATTTCTTGATTAATGGGTAAGCCTTAAGCTTGGAGCATCGATTTGTTGTGCCACAGTCAAGGTCGATGTAAAGAGAGGTGCAGTTGGGTGTTATGAATATTGTTGCATACTTGTTAATGAGTTAACAACCCAATGATTTATGCAAACATTCAATTAGTTGATAGCATAATGTGATAGTTACATATGTATAATATGTAATCGGTATAATTACCTACCTTCATTGCTAAGAATAACATGATGGACTCTAGCCATGGTTATTCTTATCTATTGTTGGATATCAACCTATTTGGAGATGCTCCTACGATCTCCCGAATAGATAAAAAGGGTTATTCAATTTAAAAAATAAATAGGATTTAATTAATGTATATTAATGCATTCTTTATCATTCTCATCACATAACCTCAATTTGTATTTCAAGGATAATCACCTGATCATGTCTTCTCTGAATTTGCGTTCCATTTTGGACACCAATAATTTAACTAAGGCCAAAAAGATTGAAAAGACACTTGCCATCACTGCGGCAAGGAGGGCCACTGGCGAAGAAACTGCAAGGTTTATCTTGAGTACTTGAAGAAGAAGGCATCCGATGCCCCATCCTCTTCAGGTATCTTCGTTATTGAATGTCACTCTATTTCCTCGTACACCTGGGTACTTGATACTGGGTGTAGCTCACATATATGTAATGACATACATGGGCTAAGGAATAGAAGAAGACTCGTCAAGGGAGAAGCGAATTTGCGAGTTGGAAATGGAGCAAAGATTGCAGCTATTGCCATCGAAACATATTTGCTAAAGCTCCCTACTAGACTTGTCTTAGATTTGGATAATTGTTATTTTGTTCCTTCGTTAATAAAGAACATTGTATCTATTTCATGCTTGAATGTGTTAGTAATATAAGAGAAGTGTCCTAAGGCAATCGCCTTATGATTGTAATCATTTACTTTAATAAATGAATATTCACTATTTGAGTATACATGTTCGTGTATTTGATTGAGATATTAGACAAATTTAATGAATGCCCGCAATACAATTCACAGCATGAGAGAATTTGTGATGAATTCACATCTAGTGATTATCTCTACATGTGCAATTGTGAAGTATTGAAATTGTCCCTAGTCGATGAGTTGATAAATACGGACACTATCAATTCTGTTGAGACTAGCGTGGGTTATTCTCTAATCAGCTGATTCTCACTGGCTGGTGACATTGGGATGTCCGGAGATAAACATGAATGCTAGTTAAGGGAACTAGATCATTGGAGTGACTGGCTGTAAAACTTCATATGGTAGTCTACATATAGACATGTCAGTGAAGTTCTTACTGCTTCTTAAGTGCGATATTCCTTTGACTTGCGGTTTTCAAGTCATCTTGGTCATGGAGACTTATACTTTGACATCTTAAGCAAGCATCTCCAAGGAGGTGTGAACCAAGGATGGTTGGGTATAAGCCGAAGTGCCCAATGATGTTTGAACAGCCTACAAAGGATTCACCACTCCTTGCGAGGAGATGTATACCCAAGGCCTATCGTCGGATTGTTACTCGAAGCCTCTAGCTAGAGCATGACATGTTCAGAGGATGAAACTCTTAAATACATGAGAGTAATTAGAATCCGTTGGACGAGAAAGACATTACTTGGGCTAGGTGTGACGTAGTCAGCCTAGTGGGGACTGACACACATAGACCGTGTCCTGAACCAAGTGGGTATAAGATGGTGAAGGGAATGAGGCACGATTCATTATAGCTGCTGAAGGGTTTCAGAATAATTTCTGAGGTCAACCGTTGATCTTTCGATTAATTGGGGATCATGATGTACTACTAGGTGCCACTCATGATCGTTCTATAATTGGTTAATTATAGACGGCCAACATAAATTGAAAGCCTATTTAGTCACACGCACTACAAGTAATCCGAGGGATTTAAAACGAGTTGAAAATTAGATTTTCCGATCAAAAGAGATAAGTCGATTCTAAATTTTTTAGAGACGCATTGGAAGCATAAAATGGCTAAGTCTTTTGAAGACTTATTAGACGAATTAAATGAGTTTAATTCGTATGGTTTCGGCTTGGGTTTGGCCAGCCAAAGAGGGTCCCCACCCTCTTTGTTTGGCCGACCACATCAAAAGGGGAGAACCAAATTGTTTGGTTCAAATTATAAAATAAACCGAGCGCGGTTTGTTTTATACAATTATGGATAAAGAAATTTATATAAAGAAATTTATATAAAGAGATTTATTTTTCATGGAAATTAAAATAAACCTTGGATCGGTTTATTTTATTTTATAAAATCAATAATGGATTGATTTACCATGATAAAGAAATTTATATAAAGAAATTTCTTTCCATAATAAAAGGGGAGACATGATTGTTTTTATTATAAATTAAGTTATAATAAAAACTTGGCATAACGGAATAATTCATAGAAAAATTTATAAGATAAATTTCTTCCGTTAAGAGGAGACTTGGCGATTAAGAGGCTACTATATAAAGGTACCAAGGCAAGGCTTGGAAATTAATCCGAGAGATCAAGGATTCTTGCCTAGCCTCTCTCCCTCTCCTTCTCTCCCTCTCCCTCTTCTAGTGCTGCCGGCCCTAGAGCCCTCCCCCTTTATCGTGAGCTTCCACCACCAAGAAGAAGCCGAAGAAGAAGAAGAAGTGGGCGCGACTCCTTCCTTCCTCCCGGAATCCTGATTCCGTTCTTCGTTTGGTGGTTAGTTTTTCCATCTCTCTCTTGGTATTCTTGTCGTGCCTTTGGAGAATCTAGTAGTTCTTGTCGGCACGAAACACGTGGCTTTGCGAAGTCATCCCGAAGAAAACTCGGCATGGACGCGAATAGAGGCGGAGCTTCCAAGGGACGCTACGGTTGGATCTACTCCCTTTCTTCGAGTTACGCGAGGTAACAAGTAAATTAGTTTACGTTTCTGCATAAATTTAAATATATGATCATGTCTACACAACATAAGGTTGCATGCTTAGATGTGTGGTTAAATAATTTGAGAAATTATTTATGTTAAACCTTCCGATGCACGTAATTAATTTTAAAATTACGAACCCGCATCCATGTCAACATACACCCGATCCCAACAGTGGTATCAGAGCCGATTAGTGTTCGACATAATCATATAATTGTTTTGCGAAAAACTTTGTCATGATCTCAATTTTGGAAAATTTTCCAATTATGGAAATTTTTCAATTATGATAAATTTTAGATTTAGGAATTTTAAAGTTTGGAAATCCTCATGAAATTTCGTAAACTTTTGAAATATCCTAGTTTCTGAAATTTTATGATAATTGTGAAAACTTTCCATTTTTGGAAACTTTACAATTTTGGAAATTTCCTATTTTGGAAATTTCCAAATTTTGGAAATATGTAAGTTTTCTTTGTACCAGAAACCTACAATTATTCTGAAAACCTATTATGAAATCTCGCAATTTTGGGCACTTTCTTTCAAGAAAGTCTAGACAAATTTATGGATTATTAATTGACAATTAAATTCGAATCGGTTTTAAATTATTAACAAAATTCTTTATTTTGGATTGAGCCTCGGGGAGCCGTCCAATTTAAAGTTAGTTGTTGTAATTTAATTTCCTATTTTGAATAAAATTGTCATGTTTTATTTGGTTACGCCTCGGGGAGCGGAGCAAATTAGATTTACAACAAATTTCTTTTTTTGGATATCTGAGCCTCGGGGAGCCACCCAAAGAAAATAATTTGTTGAAATTAATAGATCCATAAATAAAATATGTAATCAAATCTTGGAAATTTTGCGGTGATTCTCAAACGATAATTTCCTTATTTGATTTAAGAGGTGATGCTCTTACATATTGTTGTCTCCAAAATTAATTAGGAAAATGGTTTCCTATAGAGTTTTCTTAAATAAGATTTTCATGAAAATAATATGTGGTTGAATTAAGGGAATTTGTCTCTTAATTTAATAAGATTTGATTTAGAGAAATCAAAGTCTTAAACATATTATTTTCAAAATTGATTATGACAATTTAGGAAATTGTTTCCCAAAACAATTCCTTAAATAAAGTATGAAATTAGAATTAGGAAATCCGGTTCCTAATTCAATTAATGAGACTTGATAAATTATTTCAATCCTTAGTTTTGGTTGTTGGACACATCCAAGCCTGACTAAACAGTTGAATGAGCTCCAACCATATTAAAACTATTTCTTGATTAATGGGTCAGCCTTAAGCTTGGAGCATCGATTTGTTGTGCCACAGCCAATGTCGATGTAAAGAGAGGTGCAGTTGAGTGCTATGTATATTGTTGCATACTTGTTAATGAGTTAACAACCCAATGATTTATGCAAACATTCAATTAGTTGATAGCATAAAGTGATAGTTACATATATGTGACATGTAATCGGTATAATTACCTACCTTCATAGCTAAGAATAACTTGATGGCCACAGCCATGGTTGTTCATATCTATGGTTGGATATCAACCTATTTGGAGATGTCCCTACGATCTCCTGAATTGATAAAAAAAAAGGTTATTCAATTCGAAAAATAAATAGGATTTTATTAATGTATGTTGATGCATTCTTCATCATTCTTCTCACATAAGCTTAATTTGTATTTCTAGGATAATCACTCGATCATGTCTTCTCTTAATTTGCGTTCCATTTTGGACACCAACAAACTGACTGGGCCAAACTTCATGGACTGGCTTCGAAACCTGAAGATAATCCTCAAGGCAGAGATGCTTGCTTATGTCCTTGAAGATCAACTTCCCAACCGTCCTCCAGAAAATGCAACTCCAGAACAGTTAGTGCCCTATCAGAAACATGTGACCGATTCTGAACTTGCGAGTTGCATCATGCTAGCCGCTATGGTACCTGAGCTGCAAAAGCAGCATGAGCATATGGATGCTTATACCATCATCTTCCATCTTCATGAGTTATTTGACGAGCAGGCGAGATCCGAAAGGTTCGAGGACTCCAGACTCCTCTTCACCTCTAAGATGTAGGAAGGCACTTCTGTCTCACAGTTTGTGTTGAAGATGTTGGGGTACATTGAGCGACGAGGCACACTCGGTTTTGTAATGGATCATGAACTAAGTATTGACTTAATTCTGCATTGTTTACCCAAAAGTTATTCACAATTTGTGATGAACTATCGGATGAACAAGCTGGAGACTACCATTCCTGAGTTGCTCAACCTGCTGGAGACTATAGAGCCTTCTGTGAAGCAGGATCAAAAGACGGTACTGTTAGTTGGTTCCTCGAAGAAAGGTTCTAAGAGGAAGGCCAAAGAATAGAATAAAGGAAAGAAGAAAAAGGCCAAAAAGACTGAAAAGACACCAAAAGACACTTGCCATCACTGTGGCAAGGAGGGTCACTGGCGAAGAAACTGCAAGGTTTATCTTGAGTCCTTGAAGAAGAAGGCATCTGATGCCCCATCCTCTTGAGGTATCTTCGTTATTGAATGTCACTGTATTTCCTCAAATACCTGGGTACTTGATACTGGGTGTAGCTCACATATATGTAATGACATATAGGGGCTAAGGAATAGAAGAAGACTCGTCAAGGGAGAAGCGAATTTGCAAGTTGGAAATGGAGCAAAGATTGCTGCTGTTGCCATCGGAACATATTTGCTAAAGCTCCCTACCGGACGTGTCTTAGAATTGGATAATTGTTATTTTATTCCTTCATTAATAAAGAACATTGTATCTATTTCATGTTTGAATGAAAAGGGTTATCATTTAACTTTTAGTAACAATTGTTGTTACATAACTTTAAATGACGTTCTTTATGGGACTGGAACATTGTACAATGGTATCTACACGTTAGATTTATCCGGTGACGTTTTCAGTATCGAAGTTAGGAACAAACGTGCTCGAATAGATAATCGAATAGACTCCTATACGTGGCATTGTCGTCTTAGCCATGTAAGTAAGAAACGCATGACCAAATTACACCGATGTGGAATTCTGGAATCATTTGAACCCGGTTCATTTGATACATATGAATCATGCTTAAAAGGCAAGATGACCAAATTACCCTTTTCCAGAAAAGGTAATCCAGTGGGAGAATTGCTTGGTCTAATACATACAGATGTATGTGGACCAATGTCAACTCTTGCACAAGGAGGCTATAGCTACTTCATTACCTTTATCGATGATCACTCACGATTCGGGTATGTGTTCTTGATGAAACACAAATCTGAAGCTTTTGAGAAATTCAAAGAGTTCAGAAATGAAGTAGAGAAACAGCTTGGCAAAAGTATTAAGATACTTCCATCCGATCGGGGTGGCGAATACTTAAGTCAAGAGTTTCAAGATTATCTTAGGGACAATGGGATATTATCTCAATGGACTCCGCCGTATACACCACAGCATAATGGTGTATCTGAGAGGTGTAACCGAACCTTGATGGACATGGTTAGATCCATGATGAATCATGCAACTCTTCCAAAATCCTTTTGGGGCTATGCGCTTAAGACAGCTGATTACTTGCTAAACAGAGTCCCGACCAAGGTAGTCTCTACTACTCCATATGAGACGCGGAATAGTAAGAAACCTCACATAACTCACCTTAAGTTATGGGGTTGTCCTGCTTATGTGAAGCGGACTATATCAGACAAATTGGATGCTATGTCTGATAAATGTCTATTTATTGGATACCCTAAGGAAACAAAGGGTTACCAATTCTATCATCCCTTGGAACAAAAGGTGTTTGTTTCAAGGCATGCTGAATTTCTGAAAAAAGAATTTCTTTTACATGAAAACAGTGGGAGTGGCATTGAATTTGATGAAGTTCAAGAAACTCCAATAGACATTACAGAGACACCTAGTCTAGACCCACAACCAATAACTCATAATGATGAGCTATCAGTTGAACCTAAAGCAACACCACCTCTTCATAGGTCTGATAGGACACGCAATATTCCAGAGAGATATGGATTTCTCATAAGTGAATCGAACGACGTGTTACTCATAAGTGATGACGAACCTATCAGTTATGAAGATTTTCTGAAAAGTTCAGAAAGGGACAAGTGGCTTGAAGCCATGAAGTCGGAAATGGATTCCATGTACGAAAACCAAGTATGGGACTTGGTTAACCCACCTGAAGGGATTAAGCCCATAGGGTGCAAGTGGGTTTTCAAGAAGAAAACCGACATGGAAGGTAATGTTGTTACCTTTAAGGCTAGATTAGTGGCAAAAGGATATCGTCAGAAACAAGGAATTAATTATGACGAAACCTATTCGCCAGTAGCTATGCTTAAATCCATTCGGATGCTCCTAGCCATAGCAGCTCATTATGATTATGAGATATGGCAAATGGATGTGAAAACAACTTTCCTTAATGGAAACCTGCTTGAGGATGTATACATGATACAACCTGAAGGTTTCACATCAGTTAATAAAACCAAAGTATGCAAGCTTCGACGATCCATATATGGACTGAAGCATGCATCTAGGAGCTGGAACATCCGTTTTGATGAGACAATCAAAGAGTTTGATTTCTCACAAAATCCTGACGAACCTTGTGTGTACAAGAAGGTTAGTGGGAGTGCGGTCGTATTCCTAGTGTTATATGTCGATGACATATTACTTATAGGAAACGATATATCAGTCTTACAGTCAGTTAAAATTTGGTTTCCAAAACTTTCTCGATGAAAGACCTGGGAGAAGCAACCTATATCCTTGGGATTAGAATCTATAAAAATAGATCAAAATGGTTGCTTGGTCTTTCGCAGTCTACATATATAGACCGAGTGCTAAAAAGGTTTAGCATGTCGGAATCCATGAAAGGTTACCTTCCCATCAGGCATGGGATCAACTTTTCAATGTTTATGTGTCCGCGCATAGAAGAAGAGAGGATTTGCATGAATAAGATTCCTTATGCATCCGCGATAGGATCTATCATGTATGATATGTTATGTACTAGACCCGATGTATCGTATGCTCTGAGCGTCACGAGCAGATACCAGTCTGATCCAGGAATGGATCATTGGTCGGCTGTCAAGGCAATCCTTATGTACTTAAGAAGAACTAAGGATGTGTTTCTAATATATGGAGAAGGAGATATTGTAATACGTGGGTATACAGATGCCAGTTTTCAGACAGATAAGGATGACTCCAAATCTCAGTCTGGATACGTTTTTACTTTGAATGGAGGCGTAATAAGTTGGAAGAGTTCCAAGCAAGACAATGTAGCGGATTCTAGCACGGAAGCGGAGTATATTGCGGCTTCGGAAGCAGCAAAAGAAGCATTCTGGATCAAGAAGTTTGTCTCGGAACTTGGTGTGGTTCCAACCATTGATGAAGCAATACCGGTTTACTACGACAACAATGAAGCAATTGCACAAGCAAAGGAACCAAGGTCTCATCAGTGATCCAAACACGTGCTTCGCCGCTATCATCTAATCAGAGTGATTATAAGTAGCAATGATATACAAATTGAGAAAATTCCCACTAATAGGAATTTAGCGGATCCTTTAACTAAGGCCTTGCCTCAAATCAAGTTTGAGGGTCATGTTAGAGCCTGTGGTATTGGATACCGTAGCAATTGGCATTAGGCCAAGTGGGAGTTTGTTAGTAATATGAGAGAAGTGTCCTAAGGCAATCGCCTTATGATTGTAATCATTTACTTTAATAAATGAATATTCACTATTTGAGTATACATGTTCGTGTATTTGATTGAGATCTTAGACTCATTTACTGAATTTCCGCAATACAATTCACAGCATGAGAGAATTTGTGATGAATTCACAACTAGTAATTATCTCTACATGTGCAATTATGAAGTATTGAAATTGTCCCTAGTCGATGAATTAATAAATACGGACACTATCAATATTGTTGAGACTAGCATGGGTTATTCTCTAATCAGCTGATTCTCACTGGCTGGTGACATTGGGATGTCCGGAGATAAATATGAATGCTAGTTAAGGGAACTTGATCATTGGAGTGACTAGCTGTAAAACTTCATATGGTAGTCTACATATAGACATGTCAGTAAAGTTCTTACTGCACCTTAAGTGCGATGTTCCTTTGACTTGTGGTGTTCAAGTCATCTTGGTCATGGAGACTTATACTTTGACATCTTAAGCAAGCATCTCCAAGGAGGTGTGAACCAAGGAGGGTTGGGTATAAGCCGAAGTGCCCGAAGATGTTTGAACATCCTACAAAGGATTCACCACTCCTTGCGAGGAGATGTATACCCAAGGCCTATCATCGGATTGTTACTTGAAGTCTCTGGCCAGAGCATGACATGTTCAGAGTATGAAACTCTTAAATACATGAGAGTAATTAGAATCCGTTGGACGAGAAAGATATTACTTGGGCTAGGTGTGACATAGTCAACCTAGTGGGGACTGACACACATAGACCGTGTCCTGAACCAAGTGGGTATAAGATGGTGAAGGGAATGAGGCACGATTCATTATAGCTGCTGTAGGGTTTCAGAATAATTTCTGAGGTCAACCGTTGATCTTTCGATTAATTGGGGATCATGATGTACTACTAGGTGCCACTCATGATCGTTCTATAATTGGTTAATTATAGACGGCCAACATAAATCGAAAGTCTATTTAGTCACACGCACTACAAGTAATCCGAGGGATTTAAAACGAGTTGAAAATTGGATTTTCCGATCAAGAGAGATAAGTCGAATCTGAATTTTTCAGAGACGCATCGGAAGCATAAAATGGCTAAGTCTTTTGGCTTGGGTTTGCCCGACCAAAGAGGGTCCCC
>JAGFNQ010004683.1:0-150318 GCA_024364735.1 Boesenbergia rotunda
TAAAGGTATACCTAAAATTAAAAATCATGAAAACATAATATGTGAATCATGTATCAAGGTAAACAAACCAGGTCTAGTCACAAACTAATCCAATCCGATCAAACTCAAACCACACTTGAGCTCCTGCACCTGACCTATTTGATTCACATGGAGCCAAGTCACTAAGCGAAAATGGGTACTGCTTAGTAATAGTTGATGATTACTCTAGATTTACCTGGGTTGGTTTTAAAGACCAAAGATGAAACCCCTAAACCTTTTTAATGACTTTGTAGTTAATTGAAAACCAAAACGATACTATGATTAAAAGACTTAGGAGTGACCACGGGGGAGAGTTTGAAAATCAACGGTTCGAGGAATTCTGTAAGGTAAATGGGTACATACATGAATTTTCATGTCCTAGAACCCCCCAGCAAAATGGGATAGTTGAAAGAAGAAATATAACCCTATAGAAAGCCGCTAGGGCTATGCTCAACGAATTCAAACAGATCAATCAATATTGGGCAGAAGCAGTTAGTACGACTTGTTACATTCAAAATAGGGTCCTGATTAACAAGCGACACAACAAAACATCTTATGAGTTATATTATCACAGACTTCCAAATCTGCACTACCTAAGGGATGTAAAGTCCATATCCTAAACACCAAAGACTATTTAGGGAAATTTCAGTCCAAGTCAACCCCAGGCATCTTCCTAGGATACTCAACCACAAGTAGAGCTTATAGGGTTTACAATAAATAAACTAAGAAAATTGAAGAAACAACAAACTTAATATTTTATGAAGAAATCAACTCAACATCTGATAATCCAGATCTAACTTCATCAAATTCTGATCAAGAGAATAATGAACAAACAGTTGAACCTTTAATTGAACCCTTAAACGAACTATCTATTGAACCAACTACTGAGTCAAATCAACCAACTGTTAATCCAACAATTGAACCAGCTCAAAGAGACGAATCAAATTGTGAACCAAACCGACCAGCCGGACCTGAGGCTGAACCAAGTTCTAGAAGAACCAAGAAACCCAGACTCAGTCACCCAACCGATCAAATTGTGGGTGATCCAACTCTAGGAGTGAGGACTAGATCCTCCTATAGAAATCTTAGTCAAATAGCTATGATATCAAAAATAGAACCCAAAACTATAGATGAAGCCCTACCTGACCCTGATTGGATCATAGCTATGCAAGAAGAATTAGCCCAATTTGAGAGGAACCAAGTCTGGGAACTAGTGCCTAAACCTGAAGGCAAATCCATCATTGACACTAAGTAGGTCTTTAGGAATAAGCTAAATGATCAAGGAGAAATAGTTAGAAATAAAGTCCGCTTAGTAGCGAAGGGATTCAGCCAAGTAGAGGGATTAGATTACGATGAAACATATGCCCCAGTAGCTAGACTTAAGTCCATCAGAATGTTGTTAGCCTTTGCATCCCATAAAGGATTTAAGCTATATCAAATGGATGTAAAGTCAGCTTTCCTAAATGGATTCATTAAAGAAGAAGTTTATGTAGGCCAACCCCTTGGGTTTGAGGACTTAGAAAAACCTGGCCACGTTTACAAACTAACTAAAGCACTATATGGACTAAAACAAGCACCTAGGGGCTGGTATGAACGTTTATCAACTTACTTAATCTCTAAAGAATTTAAACAAGGACAAATTGACTCAACCCTATTTATTAAAACCCTAGGAAAAGATATATTTATTGCTCAAATTTACGTAGATGACATAATCTTTGGGTCCACCAACTCGAACTTTCTAAAAGAATTTGTTAAAATAATGGAAAACGAATTTGAAATGAGCCTAGTTGGTGAACTTAACTTTTTCCTAGGCTTACAAATTAAACAAACTAGGGATGAAAACTATGTCCATCAATCCAAATATGCTAAAGAGTTAATAAAGAAATTCAAAATGGATAACTCTAAAAGCATAAGTACCCCCATGGCCCCAAATGTAAAAATAGATAGTGACCCTGATGGTAAACCAGTAGACCTTAAACTCTATAGGAGTACGATAGGTAGTCTACTGTACCTTACAGCCAGCAGACCTGGTATTCTTTTTACAGTAGGGATGTGTGCTAGATACCAAACCTGTGCTAAGGAAACACACTTAGCAACCCTAAAAAGAATACTAAGATATGTTAAGGGCACCCTAAATGTAGGGATTTGGTATCCTAGGACCTCAACCTTTGATTTGTCAGGATACTCAGATTCTGACTATGCTGGCTGCAAATTAGATAGAAAGAGCACAAGTGGAAGCTGCCAACTGTTAGGAAACAGTCTAGTAAGTTGGTGCAGCAGAAAACAACACTGTGTAGCTCTATCCACAACTGAAGCTGAGTATGTGGCCTTAGGAGAGTGTGTAGCACAACTTTTATGGATGATGCACACTCTTAAGGACTTCCAGCTCAACTACACTCAAACCCAAGACTTCATTGACAACATAAGCTCGATCAATCTAACCAAGAATCTAATCCAACATTCCATAACTAAACACATAGAAGTTAAACACCATTTTGTAAGAGACCATGTAGCCAGGGGTGAAATAGTCCTTAAGCATGTAGACTCTAAATCTAACTTAGCTGACATTTTCACTAAACCCCTACCAGAGTTTGAGTTCAGCTCACTAAGAAGGCAGTTAGGATTGTGCTTAGTAGAATAGGTTCAACCTGACTTTTCATTTTCTTACCACTTGATTGACCTTTCATTTTTCGTACTACTTCACTCAACTTAAAATCAGATTTGCTTTAAAAATTAGCCTTTATTCAGTTTTGAAAAGCTTTAAAAATAAATTTTTTTACTTAGTTTTATTTTCAAAACTACCCCTTTCAAAACTAGGGCTTTTTCGTAAATGGACTTAGCTTAGGCCCTAACCCTAGAAATGCATGCACCTATAGACTTAGAAGCCATCATCTCACAAGCACCTTAGGGTACTTTTGATTGATAACCTAGAAAGGGTTGAGATGCTTAGGTCTATGCCTTAATTCAAGATGCTTTAAGTCAGTGCATCTGCAGTAATTGGGGCACTAAATACAACTTATACAGTAATCAAGTTAAGTGTCATGTTTAGAAAATTTAACTTGAACAGAACACATAACTTGACTAACCCTAACGAAAACTACTGTTTATAACAGTCAGTAAGTAGCTAATCGGGTTAGACAGGACCCTAAATAAAAAATTAAAACTGATTTGATTGAGGTCATATCTTGGATTGGTTCAGTACAAGCAAATTATGCAGTTTTTTTCTCAATTATGCAATCTGTATGTTTGCTATATTTCTTTATTTTTAATATATGGCAAAGGGGGAGAGATAGGAAAAGAGAGAGTTTAAAAAAAAATTCAAATTTTTTTTCAAAATTCAAAATTCAAAACTCTATCCTTTATTCAAAAAGTTTTTAAGCTTTCAAAATTCTTCTAACTCTTAAGCTTTCAAAATTCTTCTAACTCTTAAGCTTTCAAATTTCTTCTAACTCTTAAGCTTTCAAAATTCTTCTAACTCTTAAGCTTTCAAAATTCTTCTAACTTCTAAGCTTTCAAAATTTTTTCTAACTTCTAAGCATTCAAAATTTTTTCTAACTTCTAAGCTTTGAAAACCTTCTAAGTACTTTAGAAACTCAAGTTTTTTTTAAGTACTCAAGTTTTTCAAAAAACATTCTAAGTGTTTGAAATCCTACTAAGTACTTTAAAGTTTTCATGTTTGAAATCCTACTAAGTACTTTAAAGTTTTCATGTTTGAAATCCTACTAAGTACTTTAAACTTAAAGTTTTCAAAACTGTTTGAGCACTTTAAAAACTTAAGGCTTCAAGAGTTTTCTAACTTAAGTTTTCAAAATCTTTAAACTTTCTACAAGTACAAATTTTTCAAAGTGCACAACCAAAATCATGATTGAAAAATTTGACTCTAAAGCATTTTTTCTTAAAACTAAGAACCCCACGAATTTTTGAAAAATCAAGGGGGAGATTCCTTCCAGGGGAGGGAACTAAATCTGCTATGATTAACTTAACTTTTTGAATCAGGTTGCCATAAATCAAAAAGGGGGAGATTGTTGGTGCAGACAGCACCCAAGTCAAACCTGTGTTTTGATAAATGGCAAAGGGTTCAAAAGTTAAGTCTTATTTATTTTTCTAACATGTTACTCAAGTGTGCAGGGAAAAGCCCTAGCGAAGGACTGCTAGGCAACTAGCAAAGGAATGCCAGGAGACAAAGACCTAGCGAAGGACTGCTAGGAAACTAACGAAGGCTGCTAGTCACCAAGTCCTAGTGAAGGACTACTAGGCAACTAGCGAAGGGCTGCTAGTCAACAAGACCTAGCGAAGGAATGCTAGGCACCAGGCAAAGGACAGCCTGGTACTGAAGTCCTGGCGAAGGACTGCTAGGCAAAAGTCCAACTAGAGGAGCCGATTGGCGACAGATAAACTCTCCTGAGAGGAGTAGGTGAGGACGCGTTCTCCGTTGAGGGAACAGTAGGCGTCGGTTCGACCTAGGGTTCCATTTTGGAAATCCAAAGTCAGAACCAAGACAGCTAAGGCTGTATAAAACTAACAAATTACTGCTTTATGTTGCTTTCGGACTAACCCTGGATGCAGGACCAAAGGAACGAGTGTCTGCAGCTCAGAGAGCCTCAAAGGAGTGAGGCAGCAGTTGAGTAGGGCGCCCTGAGTATCCCGGGCGCCCCCAAGGTGAACATGAAACAAATAAAGCAAAAGGAGCTTCGGCTGAATACTGGCCGGGGCGCCCCGAACGCCCAGGGCGCCCCCAACCAATAGGGTGCCCCGCGCCTGAAGTCAGCGATGAGGATAAGTCTCATCCAGCCGATACTCCCGCTGAAAAGGTCAGCCAAGGCGCCCTCAACTTCCCGGGCGCCCCCGTCGAGGACTTATCCCAATTTTGAAGGGATAACTCGCTGACCGCGAAGTGAGCGGATCACAAGCCACGTGGAGGGCGCCCCCGTGCTCTAAGGCGCTCAGAACCCTATAAATGGCCCTCGACCCCTCAAGCCTGAATACATCTTCTTCCAACGCTGTTACGTTCTTCTGCTCCTGTGCTTTGCCCTAGAAACCTTCCAACTCGACACGAAAGCGCTGACGACGTCCCTCTGCTCCGAGAAACATCTGATATCGGACGTCGGTAACGAAGAACTGATTTTTAATTTCTGTTATACTATTACTGTACTACAATTCTAAACTTTTGTAAGAATCTTTGCGTGATTATAGAATTGCCCTCAGTAAACGGTCAACGACGGTGGGCCTTGGAGTAGGAGTCGACCCAGGCTACGATCCAAGTAAAAATCCCTGTGTTTGCGATTGTTCTTATTCCGCTGCAAACTTACTCTAATTCACTTCCCAAAAAGTTTTAACGATATTCACCCCCCCTCTATCGTGTCTCTCGATCCAACATCATCCATGTGCTTAAATTCTACTGCTATGATACTGGAGGTTCATCGGCACGCTATGCTCAAGCCTACATTCTAGTGTTGGTAAAATTTCATTTTATTTGTACTTGTACTTGCATCTTAAAAGGGAGTTAGTAGGTTATTATTAACTTCCTTACATCTTGTATGATATTACTTTCTCTAAAAGTTTTGGAAAAAGATTATAGTGGATTTCCCATTGAGAGCAGAGGACTGTCGGCCTTATAGTAGGAGTCATCGAAGGCTCCAAACCAAATAACAGAAAATGAGTCTTTTAATTTTCACGGCTTACTCTATTGCATTTTGTTTTTTACTTTAAAATGAAAAGAAAGATTTATGGACAATCAAGATTCACCCTTCCCCCCTCGATATTCTACGATCCTATAGACAAGTGGACGAGTCATGGTTGGGAACCAAGTGAAGGTTATCTCCTAAGGATAGGTGATTCAAATCTTGGTTGGGAACTAGGCGGTAAAAGTCCTGGCAAGGCTAGGATGTGGATGTCATGGTTGGGAAGCCGTAAAAGGCCTAGTGAGGCTAGGCAGTGGAAGTCCTAGTTGGGAACTAGGCATTGACTAAGTCCTAGTGAAGTTAAGCAACTGAAGCTCTGATTGACAATCAGGTAGGAGCTAAGTCCTAGTTAGGACCCAACCAAAAAAGTCCTAGTTGGAAACTAGGTGAATCAAGTCTAAGTAGAGTCAACTAGAAGCTAAAGATTTGGCAAACAAATCCAAGTGAAGTAAGTTGGGAGATGATAGCTTGGAAAATAAGTCTAGATAGAGTCAGCTAAGAGTTGAAGGCTTGACAAACAAATCCAAGTAGAGTAAGATGATAGTTGAAGCTTGACAAGCAAGTCCAAGTGAAATCAACTGAGTGCTGTAACTTGGCACCTCAGTCTAGATCTTTTAGTTGGGAGTTGAGCTTCTAAGCCCAAAGTAAGTGCGAGTGACTTTATATTCTCTATCATACTCATTATGCATAACAACTATAGAGAAGTAATGTTCAACGATTCTAGGACACTAGAAGGAGTCTGAGTGAATGACTGGTGATAACTCTCGACGAGCGAGATCAGAGGGTCCATGCAACTGTATCTGGGACTAGGTGATTGGAGCATATTGACGATCGGAGCATATTCCATGCAACTAGAAGATGAAGTTATCCAAATATTTGCTCGAGTTGGGTTAAGATCAAATTTGACCCCTCTCCAGGCGATCGAAGTGTCACCGGGCGACTAGAGAAGGGCATGTTTAATGTTATCTATCAGATAAATATCACAACCACGTTTGTAACTTCTAGGCGACTAGCAAGGCTCCAATAGACCTGGGCTTACCAAGTCAGTAATAGAGAATGACTATATAAAGGGCCTCACGATAGAGCATTCAAATCACTCATTCAAAGTTGACTGGATGTTGGGCGGGTGAAATCCTAGTAGGTTAAAGTTAACTAAATATTAGGCAAGAATGAAGCCCTTGTAAGTCAAGGTTAAGATTGACATGTACTAATGTAACGCCCGCTTTTTTTTTTCTTTCCATAAAGCGGCGTTACATTAACATGAGTAGGGCAGGTGGACATCATAATGCAGCGGAAAACTTTAAACTTACACCTACATGCACCTACTACCATTCCTAACATCATGACATGGGAACTTGACATATTAACTTCATAATTAGCATCATATCATGTCATACTTAGCATCATGTCATACTTAGCATCATGTCATAGAGTCACATAAGTCACCATTCAAGCACATAAATAGTAAAGGTAAAGTTCTATCATAAGACGAGCAACCATATTGTTTCTTGGCCAAGTCACTACCACACACATGCTTTATTGCCCTCCTGCTGCTTCCTTACTGTCCCCTTGCGTGATCTGCGGTATAAGGAAATAAGACTATAAGCACACAGGCTTAGTAAGACTCTTTCCTACTCACTAAAACCATTCATCACTTAATAATGAGCACATGAAACATTTACATACTTGGTGCTCTACTTAGAACATCAGCATTTATGATCACTTAGCATATATTTGACATGGCATGAACATAAACATAATAAACATTCGTAGCATAGCATAAACCTAAACATGATAAACATTCGTAGCATGGCATAATACTAGGCATAAACATGACATAATAAACATTCGTAGCATGGCATAATACTTGGCATCTACATAGACATGATAAACATTCATAGCATGGCATAAACATAAACATGATAAACGTTCGTAGCATGACATGATACATGGCATAAACATAAACATAAAGAGACATTCTTAACATGCATGATACATGGCATAACATAAACATAAAGCATATAACATGGTTCTTAACATAACATGAGCATAGCATGGTCCTTAACATAACATAAGCATAGCATGGTTCTTAACATAACATAAGCATAGCATGGTTCTTGACATAACATAAGCATAGCATGGTTCCTAACATAGCATAAGCATAGCATGGTTTTTATCATAACATAAGCATAGCATGGTTCTTATCATAACATAAGCATAAGTGCATATCATGAATGGATGCATGAGTCAAATGCATATACATAAGGATGCTTAACTTTTAAAATCATACTTTTAAATACTTAAACATAATCATAACATCATTGGGGGTCCCCGACTTGTACCACATACATACATCATAAGCGTGCATCCCTAAGTAAATACGAGGTAGCGAGCCCCGACCTACTAGGGTAAGGACAGCATAGTCGGTAGTCCCAGAACCGGGGCGTTCTTAAGGTGCCCATCCCTGTTGCACAGCTTCGGTAGTGCCAGAACCGTGGACAGCATAGTCGGTAGTCCAGAACCGGGGCGTTCTTAAGGTGCCCATCCCTGTTGCACAGCTTCGGTAGTGCCAGAACCGTGGACAGCATAGTCGGTAGTCCAGAACCGGGGCGTTCTTAAGGTGCCCATCCCTTGGACCCATACTTCAGTCCGGTACAAGCCCATTCATAAAGTAAAATACTTCATATGCTTCATCATTCATACATCATGGCATGCATCTTTATTCATAAAACATGGAATGCATCTTCATTCATAAACATAACATATGTAACGACCCGGCCCGTCTACCGGCCCATTTATCGGCCATCATGATCGTCGTACCGTCGACCATCGACCATGCCGTTATTCATAAACATGGCATGCATCTTTATTCATAAAACATAGCATGTACTTTCATTCATAAACATAACATGCATCTTCATTTATAAACATAACATGCATCTTCATTCATAGAACATGGCCTACTTACATAAACATCATTCTTATTTCTAGTGCTTGCATGATCATGGCATATAAGGTAAGCATTGCATTATATTCATTGAACATGACATGTTTGCATAGGCAATCATCCTAATCCATAGAGTTTACATGATCATGATATATAAGGTAAACATGGCATTTCATACATAAGCATGGTATTCATCCCAAGCATGCATAAGTAGGACTTCCATAAACATACTACCTACCATTCAAGTGCATGGCATAGAACACATGACATTCATAAATAAACCCTATTAAGCATGGCATCCAACCATAAACATAAAACATAAAACATAAAACATGGTGCTTAGGGTTAGGGGTATAGGTAACTTAATTTCTACCACATGCTTGAACCTTTATATATACTTCATAAATAAGTATAAACCATCATTCTTCAAACCCTAACTCCTCCCAAATCCTATTTACCTTGCTTGGCCAAAACCTATAAGGGAGGGTTCCATCATTCAATTAACATGTAAGATAACATAAGGTAAAGAACAACCATACATTACCTATAAGGCCATGGGAAGCCATTAGGGCTCATGATTAGGGTTATCCCTAACCTTTAGCCCTCCTTCTTAGGGCTGGACGAAACCCTACAAGGCCATGGGTGCATGGAAAAATTCCATAAAATCCCCAATCAAACATTAAACACCAACCATACCCTACCATAGGGGCCATTGGACCCCTTACTTGAGGTAAGCCCTAACTTCTTGCCCTAGAACCCTCTTGGCCGAAACTTACAAGGGTCACAAGACCTTGTGAAAATTCATACAATTCACTTTAAACCTCCTTTTGAATCATGGGGATACCCAAAGAACATACTTGAAAGGTTAAGCCCTTTCCTAACCAAAGAATCATGGTGAGAGTCCCAAACCCTAAGGGGTCTTTAGGGTACTCCAAAAATTCCCCAAAAATTATATTTATCCCATATTCATCATGATAACATATTAGAAAACATGATTTAGATTTTTAACATCATTATGGACCAAAAACCCATGGTGGTCGAATATGATAGGGTCCAAAACATATTTTTCTCAACATCAAACTCCAAAACCAACTTTATATCATGCTAAAAATCACAAGAAACTATTATACCACAGGTGAGGGAGTCTTACATTGCTTGATCTTGATTATAGACCTTATATTTGAGAGAAGGATGGAAAATCTTATTGCCTCTTGACCACCCCTAGCCTTGATACCCTTGTAAAAGCCTTGGATCTTGGAGATTGAGCCTTAGGTGAACCTTTTCCAAGGGAGATCCCCTCTTGGGATTTCGGCTAGAATGAGGGAGGAGGAAGAAGAAAGTAACTCCCATGCCCCCTCTTTATAACACATTAAGGAGGGTAAGTGAAGAGTCATGGTGTCTCTTCATTTTCCTTAAGCCTTAACCATAATCCATTTCATTTCCTCATAACACTCCCTTGCTAGGTTAATTGGTTAGAGCATGCATGGTTGTACAAGAGGTCCAAGGTTCAATCCTTGATGCATGCACTAATTTTTTTTATTTTATTTTCTATTATTTCAAAAATTCCTTAAAAATTCCCCCATAATTATGCTAAAATTCCTAATTAAAATTCTTTTATATTTATATTAAATTCTACCTAATTAAAACCCATTTTTGTAGCCCATATAAGGCCCATTAGTACTTAACTTCTCAATTTAAATAGGAAATCATGCTAAAACTCACCCATAATTATACTAATATTCCTAATTAAAATCCATTTATATTTATATTAAATTCTACCTAAAATCTCCTAATAATCATGGTACTAGAAAAGCCCATATAAGGCCCATTAGTACTTAGTTTCTTAATTTAAATGAGAAAAATCATGGATTTCTAGGCTAAGGTTCGTACTAATATCTCTAGGTCCCTCAGAAAATTATCTAGACATGATCAATATTTTAAAGAAAATATTGAGAGAATTTTCTAGGTCGTTACAACTAACCTATGAGAAAGTTTCAGAGAGATTGGCCTCTTGGCCTAAGGAAATTCAATATCAATATATGAACAATATTTTCAATGTTGTGCATAATTCATTCATCGATGACATAGACACTATCAATCCTATTATGAACATATTTCTGTTGTACTGAAGCACCAGATCCAATCATATTTTGATACTGGTAAAGAGTTCAAACTTAAGTGGTTTTGTGATATAATGGTTTCCGAGTGGTAGAGAATCATATGTAACTAGATATGATCCTGATCTGCAGGGTTGGCACAAAGTCTAGTCGAATTGAGTACCAAAGACCTAGTGAGTGAACTGGCACAAAGACCTGACCGGGAATTGGATACTGAAGTCTTGGTCAAGAACTGGGTAGAAGATTTAGCTAAGCAGGGACAACGGACAAGAGTCGGGATGGGTCGAGATACATAAGTCACAAGTTTCGAAGTCATCGTAGGCCAAGCAAAAGTCCAACCGGAGGTTCCAATTGACGATAGGTAGCTTCACCTAAGTAAAGTAGGTGAGGACGCGTTCCCCAGATGAGGGAACAGTAGAAGTCGGTCCAATTTAGGATTTCAGTTGAAACCTAAAAGTCAGGATCGGACAACACGGGATGTCAAGTACATGCATATCTACATTACTTCTGTTATACTAATCCTGTGTTGCATTTAAGCAAAAGGGCTGACTATTGGCTCTCAGGCAACCAAGTAGGTGATAGGTGTTAGTGATATGAGAGAAGTGTCCTAAGGCAATCGCCTTATGATTGTAAACATTTATTTTAATAAATGATAATTCACTATTTGAGTATACATGTTTTGTATTTGATTGGGATCTTAAACTCATCTACTGAATGTCCGCAATACAACTCACAGCATAAGAGAATTTGTGATAGGATCACAACTAGTGATTATCTCTAAATGTGCAAATGTGAAGTATTGAAAATATCCCTAGTCGATGAATTGATAAATACGGACACTATCAATTCTGTTGAGACTAGCATGGGTTATTCTCTAATCAGCTGATTCTCACTGGCTGGTGACATTGGGATGTCCGGAGATAAACATGGATGCTAGTTAAGGGAACTAGTTCATTGGAGTGACTAGCTGTAAGACTTCATATGGTTATCTATATAGATATGTCAATGAAGTTCTTACTGCGGCTTAAGTGCGATGTTCCTTTGACTTGCGGTGTTCAAGTCATCTTGGTCATGGAGACTTATACTTTAACATCTTAAGCAAGCATCTCCAAGGAGGTGTGGACCCAGGATGATTGGGTATAAGCCGAAGTGCCCGAAGATGTTTGAACAGCCTACAAAGGATTCACCACTCCTTGCGAGGAGATGTATACCCAGGCCTATCGTCGGATTGTTACTCAAAACCTCTGGCCAGAGTATATCATGTTTGGAGTGCGAGTCTCTAAAATACATGAGAGTAATTAGAAATCCAAAGGACGAGAAAGACATTACTTGGGCTAGGTGTGACGTAGTCAGCCTAGTGGGGACTGACACAAATAGACCGTGTCCTGAACCAAGTGGGTATAAGATGGTGAAGGGAATGGGGCACGATTCATTAGAGCTGCTGAAGGGTTTCAGAATTACTTCTGAGGTCAAACCGTTGATCTTTCGATTAATTGGGGTCATGATGTACTACTAGGTGCCACTCATGATCGTTCTATAATTAGTTGATTATAGACGGCCAACATAAATCGAAAGCCTATTTAGTCACACGCACTACGAGTAATCCGAGGGATTTAAAACGAGTTGAAAATTGGATTTTCCGATCAAGAGAAATAAGTCGAATCTGAATTTATCAGAGGCGCAATGGAAGCTAAAATGGCTAAGTCTTTTGAAGGCTTATTGGGCGAATTAAATGAGTTTAATTCGCGATCGGTTCGGGTTGGTTTGGCCGGCCAAAGAGGGTGCCAAACCTCTTTGTTGTGGCCGGCCACATTAAAGGGAAAAACCAATTTAATTGGTTTAATTAATAAAATAAATCTAGTGCGATTTGTTTTATAAATTATGGATAAATAAATTTGTGTAAAGAAATTTATATAAATAAATTTATAGAAATTTATTCTTTTTATGGAAATTAAAATGATCCATGGAATGGTTTATTTTAATTTTATAAAATCAATTATGAATTGATTTATCCATAATAAGAAAGTTTATAAATTTCTTATAAAATTTATTCCATAATAAAAGGAGAGATTAATTAGTTTTATTATAAAGTTAGTTATAATAAAATTCATAAGAGAATTTATTGGATAAATTTCATTATGATAACTAATTAGTTTTATTATAAATTGGTTATAATAAAACATGGTTTAAACGGAATAATTCATAAGAGAATTTATAGGATAAATTTCTTATGATAACTAATTAGTTTTATTATAAAGTTGGTTATAATAAAACTAGGCATAACGGAATAAGTCATAAGAAATTTATAAGATAAAATTCTTATAACTAATTCCGTTAATTCCGTTAAGAGGAGACTTGGCAAGGGAGAAGCAACTATATAAGGAACCAAAGGGAAGCCTTATTCCTAATCAATAATCGAGTATTGATATAGAGCTCCCTCTCTCTCTCTCTTTATTCTCTTCTCCTTCCCTTCTCCCCACCTAGGGCCGGCGCCCACCTTGAGTCATCTAGGGCCGGCGGCCCCTCTTGAGTGCTAGGGCCGGCGCACCTCCTCCAACCTTGGTTGCCGTGAGCTATCAAGAAGAAGGAGAAGCCAACCAAGAAGAAGAAGAAGCGGATCACATCTCCTTCCCTCTCGGAATTCGATTCCGTTTCTTGGTGGTTAGTTTCCTATTTTTCTCTTGTTCTTCTGTTGTGCCTATAGAGAATCTAGTAGTTCTCGTCGGCACAAAACTCGTGGCATTGCGAAGTCATCCCGAAGAGAACTCGGCGTGGACGCGAATAGAGGCGGAGCTTCCAAGGGACGCTACGGTTGGATCTCGTCCCTTTCTTCGAGTTACGAAAGGTATAAAGTAAATTAGTTTACTTTTTCGCAAAGTTTTATTTTATGATTTTGTCAACACACCATAAGGTTGCATGCTAGATATGAAGTTAAAATAGTTTAGGAAATTATTTTATGCAAATTCTTCCGCTGCACGTAAAAATTTAAAATTTTACGAACTCGTATCCTTGTTATCATGCACCCGGTCCCAACAGTGGTATCAGAGCCGGTTAGTGTTCGACTTAATCATATAATTGTTTTGTGGAAAACTTTGTCATGCTCTCAATTTCGGAAAAAATTTTCAATTATGGAAACTTTCAAATTATAATAAATTTTAGATTTAGGAATTTCAAAGTTTGGAAATCCTCATGAAATTTCGCAAACGTTTGAAATTTTCTAATTTCTGAAATTTTATAATAATTGTGAAAACTTCCCATCTTTGGAAACTTTCCAATTTTGGAAAATTTTCTATTTTAGAAATTTTCTAATTTTGGAAATATGTAAGTTTCCTTTGTACCAGAAACTTACAATTATTCTGAAAACCTATTTTGAAATCTCACAATTTTGGGCACTTTCTTTTAAGAAAGTCTAGACAAATTCATGGACAGTTAATTGACAATTAAATTTGAATTGGTTTTTAAATTGACAACAAAATTCTTTATTTTGGATTGAGCCTCGGGGAGCCGTCCAATTTAAAGTTAGTTGTTGTAATTTAATTTCCCAATTTTTAATTGAAATTGTCATGTTTGATTTGGATTGAGCCTCGGGGAGCCGTCCAATTGGATTTACAACACATTACTTTTCTTTGGGTATCTGAGCCTCGGGGAGCCACCCTTAGAAAACAATTTGTTGTAATTAATTAAATCCATGAATAAAATATGTTTGAAGAGGTGATGCTCTTACATATTGTTGTCTCCAAAATTAATTAGGAAAATGGTTTCCTATAGAGTTTTCTTAAATGAGATTTTCATGAAAATAATATGTGGTTGAATTAAGGGATTTGTCTCTTAATTTAATAAGATTTGATTTAGAGAAATCAAAGTCTTGAACATATTATTTCCGAAATTAATTATGACAATTTAGGAAATTGTTTCCCAAAACAATTCCTTTAATTAAGTATGAAATTGGAATTAGGAAATCCGGTTCCTAATTCAATTAATGAGACTTGATAACTTAAGTCACATACATACTTAATTAAGGAAATCGTTAGTCATGACATAATTCTATGTCATGAATGTGCTTAGAAAAGAAAGGATGAGACCCAAAACCCCTTACAAAATATTAAGGCCAACACCTTCCATTAATATGGTTAGAATCGGAGTTTTGTTTCTCGTTTGGGTTGATGGACACATCCATGCCCGACTTGAACCTCAACATGTTCAAACCATGGAATTAGTTTATGAATAATATAGTTGGAGTCAGAGGTCAATCATTAGTTTTGGTTGTTGGACACATCCAAGCCTGACTAAGCGGTTGAATGAGCTCCAACCATATTAAAACTATTTCTTGATTAATGGGTCAGCCTTAAGCTTGGAGCATCGATTTGTTGTGCCACAGCCAAGGTCGATGAAAAGAGAGGTGCAGTTGGGTGCTATGTATAAAGTTGCATACTTGTTAATGAGTTAACAACCCAATGATTTATGCAAACATTCAATTAGTTGATAGCATAAAGTGATAGTTACATATATGTGATGTGTAATCGGTATAATTACCTACCTTCATAGCTAAGAATAACTTGATGGCCACAGCCATGGTTGTTCTTATCTATGGTTGGATATCAACCTATTTGGAGATGTTCCTACGATCTCCCGAATTGATAAAAAGGGTTATTCAATTTGAAAAATAAATAGGATTTAATTTATGTATATTGATACATTCTTTAATCATTCTTCTCACATAAGCTCAATTTGTATTTCTAGGATAATCACTCGATCATGTCTTCTCTGAATTTGCGTTCCATTTTGGACACCAATAAACTGACTGGGCCAAACTTCATGGACTGGCTTCGAAACCTGAGGATAGTCCTCAAGGCAGAGAAGCTTGCTTATGTCCTTGAAGATCAACTTCCCAACCGTCCTCCTGAAAATGCAACTCTGGACCAGTTTCCTGAGTTGCTCAACCTGCTGAAGACTGTAGAGCCTTCTGTGAAGCAGGATCAAAAGACGGTACTGTTAGTTGGTTCCTTGAAGAAATGTTCTAAGAGGAAGGCCAAAGAACAGAATAAGGGAAAGAAGAAAAAGGCCAAAAAGACTGAAAATACCCTAAAAGGCACTTGCCATCACTGTGGCAAGGAGGGTCACTGGCGAAGAAACTGCAAGGTTTATCTTGAGTCCTTGAAAGAGAAGGCATCCGATGCCCACTCCTCTTCAAGTATCTTCGTTATTGAATGTCACTCTATTTCCTCAAACACATGGGTACTTGATACTGGGTGTAGCTCACATATATGTAATGACATACAAGGGCTAAGGAATAGAAGAAGACTCGTCAAGGGAGAAGCGAATTTGCGAGTTGGAAACGGAGCAAAGATTGCTGCTGTTGCCATCGGAACATATTTGCTAAAGCTCCCTACAGGACGTGTCTTAGAATTGGATAATTGTTATTTTGTTCCTTCGTTAATAAAGAACATTGTATCTATTTCATGTTTGAATGAAAAGGGTTATCATTTAACTTTTAGTAACAATTGTTGTTACATAACTTTAAATGGCGTTCTTTATGGGAATGGAACTTTGTGCAATGGTATCTACACGTTAGATTTATCCAGTGACGTTTTCAATATCGAAGTTAGCAACAAACGTGCTCGAATAGATAATCGAATAGACTCCTACACTTGGCATTGCCGTCTTGGCCATGTAAGTAAGAAACGCATGACCGAATTACACCGATGTGGAATTCTGGAATCATTTGAACCCGGTTCATTTGATACATGCGAATCATGCTTAAAAGGCAAGATGACCAAATTACCCTTTTCCGGAAAAGGTAATCCAGTGGGAGAATTGCTTGGTCTAATACATACTGATGTATGTGGACCAATGTCAACTCTTGCACAAGGAGGCTATAGCTACTTCATCACCTTTATCGATGATCACTCACGATTCGGGTACGTGTTCTTGATGAAACACAAATCTGAAGCCTTTGAGAAATTCAAAGAGTTCAGAAATGAAGTAGAGAAACAGCTTGGCAAAAGTATTAAAATACTTCGATCCGATCGGGGTGGTGAATACTTAAGTCAAGAGTTTCAAGATTATCTTAGGGACAATGGGATATTATCCCAATGGACTCCGCCGTATACACCACAGCATAATGGTGTATCTGAGAGGCGCAACCGAACCTTGATGGACATGGTTAGGTCGATGATGAATCATGCAACTCTTCCAAAATCCTTTTGGGGCTATGCACTTAAGACAGCTGTTTACTTGCTAAACAGAGTCCCGACCAAGGTAGTCTCTACTACTCCATATGAGACATGGAATAGTAAGAAACCCCACTTAACTCACCTTAAGATATGGGGTTGTCCTGCTTATGTGAAGCGGATTGTATCAGACAAATTGGATGCTAAGTCTGATAAATGTCTATTTATTGGATACCCTAAGGAAACGAAGGGTTACCAATTCTATCATCCCTTGGAACAAAAGGTGTTTGTTTCAAGGCATGCTGTATTTCTGGAAAAAGAATTTCTTTTACAAGAAAACAGTGGGAGTGGCATTGAACTTGATGAAGTTCAAGAAACTCCAATAGACATTACAGAGACACCTAGTCTAGACCCACAACCAATACCTCATAATGATGAGCTATCAGTTGAACCTAAAACTACACCACCTCTTCGTAGATCTGATAGGACACGCAATATTCCAGAGAGATACGGATTTCTCGTAAGTGAATCGAACGACGTGTTACTCATAAGCGATGACGAACCTATCAGTTATGAAGATGTTCTGAAAAGTTCAGAAAGGGACAAATGGCTTGAGGCCATGAAGTCGGAAATGGATTCCATGTACGAAAACCAAGTATGGGACTTGGTTAACCCACCTGAAGGGATTAAGCCCATAGGGTGCAAGTGGGTTTTCAAGAAGAAAACCGACATGGAAGGTAATGTTGTTACCTTTAAGGCTAGATTAGTGGCAAAAGGATATCGTCAGAAGCAAGGAATTGATTATGACGAAACCTATTCGCCAGTAGCTATGCTTAAATCCATTCGGATGCTCCTAGCCATAGCAGCTCATTATGATTATGAGATATGGCAAATGGATGTGAAAACAGCTTTCCTTAACGGAAACCTGCTTGAGGATGTATACATGATACAACCTGAAGGTTTCACATCGGTTGATAAAACCAAAGTATGCAAGCTTCGACGATCCATATATGGACTGAAGCAAGCATCTAGGAGCTGGAACATCCGTTTTGATGAGACAATCAAAAGTTTGATTTCTCACAAAATCCAGACGAACCTTGTGTGTACAAGAAGGTTAGTGGGAGTGCAGTCGTATTCCTAGTATTATATGTCGATGACATCTTACTTATAGGAAACGATATATCAGTCTTACAGACAGTTAAAATTTGGTTGTCCAAAACTTTCTCCATGAAAGACCTGGGAGAAGCAACCTATATCCTTGGGATTAGAATCTATAGAGATAGATCAAAACGGTTGCTTGGTCTTTCGCAGTCTACATATATAGACCGAGTGCTAAAAAGGTTTAGCATGTCGGAATCCAAGAAAGGTTACCTTCCCATCAGGCATGGGATCAACCTTTCAAAGTCTATGTGTCCGCGCACAGAAGACGAGAGGATTTGCATGAATAAGATTCCTTATGCATCCGCGATAGGATCTATCATGTATGCTATGTTATGTACAAGGCCCGATGTATCGTATGCTTTGAGCGTCACAAGCAGATACCAGTCGGATCCAGGAATGGATCATTGGGCGGCTGTTAAGACAATCCTTAAGTACTTAAGAAGAACTAAGGATGTGTTCCTAATATATGGAGAAGGAGATATGGTAATACGTGGGTATACAGATGCCAGTTTCCAGACAGATAAGGATGACTCCAAATCTCAGTCTGGATACGTATTTACTTTGAATGGAGGCGCAGTAAGTTGGAAAAGTTCCAAACAAGACACCGTAGCGGATTCCACCACGGAAGCGGAATATATCGCAGCTTCGGAAGCAGCAAAGGAAGCAGTCTGGATCAAGAAGTTCGTCTCCGAACTTGGCGTGGTTCCAACCATTGATGATGCAGTGCCGGTTTACTGCGACAACAATGGAGCTATTGCACAAGCAAAGGAACCAAGGTCTCATCAGCGATCCAAACACGTGCTTCGCCGCTATCATCTGATCAGAGAGATTATAAGTAGGAATGATATACAAATTGAGAAAATTCCCACTGAAAGGAATTTAGCGGATCCTTTAACAAAGGCCTTGCCTCAGAGCAAGTTTGAGGGTCATGTTAGAGCTTGTGGTATTGGATACCGTAGCGATTGGCATTAGGCCAAGTGGGAGTTTGTTAGTGATATGAGAGAAGTGTCCTAAGGCAATCGCCTTATGATTGTAAACATTTATTTTAATAAATGATAATTCACTATTTGAGTATACATGTTTGTATTTGATTGGGATCTTAAACTCATCTACTGAATGTCCGCAATACAACTCACAGCATAAGAGAATTTGTGATGGGATCACAACTAGTGATTATCTCTAAATGTGCAAATNGAGACTCTTAATATTCTATTCATCTAATGAATAGAATGTCTCATAGCCTTCCTCTTAAATAATATTTATTAAACCCTTTAATGAATATTATCCATAATTAAGTGGTTGAGTCTAATCTAAATGAGTCTAATTCTAATTAGACTCAATCCCATAATCCAATTGGATTCACATGAGTCTAACTCAATTAATCCAATTCGAATCAAATCTTAGTCAAACCAAGATCAATTAATCTCCAAAGCATCGTGTCCTTAGTGTGTGACCCAATAGGTTCTCGTAATGTTGGCAATGTGTCTAAACTACTTTAGACACATAAGAAATGAGCGGCATATAGCAATACATCATTGCTACCCAAGTAACAAGAAAAGTCGAGATCCGACTAAACCTCCGTGACTATGATAATGTATAACCATGTCCTTCTATCCTCGATATCTAGATTGACCAATGAGGCATAGTCCGTGTCATCCTCAGTCAATCTTGTGTTTCATGATCCCCGAGTAGACTCACTCAAACAAATGAGCTCAATATCTCATATTGACTCATTTGAGCATGACCATGCGTTTTAGTAGTCCTACTCGATCAAGGGGCCCACAGATATCACTCCCGTCATATGGGTGAGATAGATCCCATCTACATCACTCACATCCCTCCGCATAATTCATTACATACCCAGTGATCGCCTTTATAGTCCACCCTGTTACGGGTGACGTTTGACGATACCAAAGTACATAACTCCTTATGTAGGGAACCGTAGTGAGTTCAGGTCTAAGGACTATTCATACAAATAGTCACATGAGAAAGTTTACGATACTCATATGACAATCTATGAAACTTTCTTATGACGGGTTAATTCAGTACACTTTCTCCAATGTATACCCATGTGTCAACATGATATCACATTCCATGACTTGTGAGCTAAAGTCATCAGTTGACCTACATGCTAGTCTCCATGCATTAATATTGTTCTTGAATATTAATACTTGAATAGGAATGGTTTAAAGTAGTGTTCTCAACATCATCTCACTATTGATTCAACCAATCGATATGATGTAGATAATGTTGGTGCAGAAAGCACCCAATTCAAACCTGAGTTTTGATAATGGCAACAGGGCTCAAATGTTAAGTCTTACTTGTTATCTAACATACTACTCTAGTGTGCAGGGTAAAAAGTCCTAGCGAAGGACTGCTAGGCACTGACGAAGGAATGCTAGGTCACAAAGACCTAGCGAAGGACTGCTGGGCACTGGCGAAGGAATGCCAGGTCACCAAGCCCCAGCGAAGGACTGCTAGGCACTGGCGAAGGAATGCCAGGGTACTGAAGCCCTAGCGAAGGACTACTAGGCGCCAAGCGAAGGACAGCTTGGTATCCAAGACCTGGCGAAGGACCGCTAGGAAAAAGTCCAACCAGAGGAGCGGTTGGCATCAGGTACATTTTCCCGAGAGGAGTAGGTGAGGACGCATTCCCCGTCGAGGGAACAATAGGCGTCGGTTCGACCTAGGGATCCATTTTGGAGACCCAAAGTCAGAACCAAGACAGCTAAGGCTGTATAAAACTAACAACTTACTGCTTTATGTTGTTTTCGGACTAACCCTGGATACAAGACCAAAGGAACGAGTGTCTGCAGCTCAGAGAGCCTCAAAGGAGTGAGGCAGCAGTTGAGTAGGGCGCCCTGAGTCTCCTGGGCGCCCCCAAGATGAACACAAAACAAATGAAGCAAAAGGAGCTTCGGCTGAATACTGGCCGGGGCGCCCTCAGCAGCCAGGGCGCCCCCAGCCACCAGGGCGCCACGCACCTGAAGCCAGCGAAGAGCATAACATTATCCAGCCGAGACTTCCACGGAGCAGGTCAGCCAGGGCGCCCTCGGCTTCCAGGGCACCCCCGTCAAGGACTTATCCCGATTTTGAAGGGATAACTCGCTGGCCGCGAGAAGAGGGGATCACAGGCCACGTGGAGGGCGCCCCCGTGCTACAAGGCGCCCTCAGAACCCTATAAAAGGACATCGACCCCCCAAGCTTCAACACAACTTCTTCTAACGCTGTTACGTTCTTCTGCTCCTCCGCTTTGCCCCAGAAACCTTCCAACTCGACACGAAAGCACCAACGACGTCCCTCTGCTCCGAGATAAATTTTCTACACCGGACGTCGGTAACGAAGAACTGTTCTCTTTCAGTTTACTATACAACTATTGTAATCAATCTTTGTAAACTGTTTTTGCGCCTCATATAGAATTGCCCAAAGTAAACGGTCAACGACCGTGGGCCATGGAGTAGGAGTCGACCTAGGCTCCGAACCAAGTAAAACTACCTATGTTCGTGTGTTGTGTTTTAATTTCCGCTGTGCAATTACTCTATCTCTAAATCCGAATGATTTACGATATTTACCCCCACTCTATCGTATTCTCTCGATCCAACAAGTGGTATCAGAGCGGGGAAGTTCAAACTTGGTGCAACCACCAGTTTGAAAATTTTTCATATTTTTTTAAATTTCTTCTAATATTTTCTTCGTTCGAAATTCTTCTAACATTTTTTTCGAATTTCTTCAAATTTCTTCTCATTGATCGAGGTTGGTGCAACACCACTCGACAAATATTTTTCTTTAATCCCACACTACTAATCCAAGACCAAGTCTTGGGACAAAAGTTTTTTTTTCTTTTTTTTTCAGATAAAAATTCCTAATGGCCATGCAAGAAGGATTCAGCACAGCCAGACCTCCACTTTTCAGTGGAGAAGACTTTTCTTACTAGAAAAGTCGAATGGAGGTCCACCTGAAAACTCAGGTGGACATGTGGATCATCATCCAGTCCGGACTGGAGATTTCCAAGAACGCTGAAGGATTACCTCAAATCTACTCAGAATGGGACACCGCTCTGAAGCGCAAAATAGAAGCCGATGCAAAGGCAACTCAGACCTTGCAATGCGGTTTAACAAAAGAGGAACTGAACCGGATGGGCCCCTTCAACAGTGCCAAGGAGCTGTGGGCAAAATTGATCAAGCTGCATGAAGGAACATCAGACACTAGGATCAGCAAGAGAGATCTGCTCCTAAACAAGCTGTATACCATCAAAATGACCGACAACGAAACGGCAGCGCAGCTTCACGCCCGAATCCAAGAACTAATGAACGGTCTACACACTATTGGTCACAAGGACAAAAACCGTGACTTAATAAGGTACGCACTAAATGCTTTCCCAAGAAACACTTTGTGGGCATCTATGATAGATGCATACAAAGTTTCAAGGGATCTTTCAAAAATAAAGTTAGATGAACTTTTTTCTGAACTAGAATTACACGAACAGACTAACTGCAATATGGCCGAGAAAAGTATTGCCTTTGTTGCAGGAAAAACTAGAAGAACAACAAAGAAGAAGCCTCAACCTGAACCCGAGTCTAACTCAGACTCAGACGCAGAAGACGAAGAAGGAGATCGATCTGAGCTGGTCCGACTCGCCCGAAGCTACTATAAAAAATTGAAGAACCAAGCCAACAAACGGAGGACAAGCCAAAGAATGGACGAACCAGATGAACCCGCAAGTGGCAAAAACAAGCCCAACGTGACCTGCTATGAGTGCAAGAAGAAGGGTCACTACAAAACGGAGTGTCCAAACCTAAAGGAGACCAAGAAGACAAGAAGAAAGAAAGCACTCCAAGCAACTTTGGATGAATCTTCCTCAGAAGAAGAAGAAGAAGCACCCCAGTCAAATCTACTAGCCCTCACCGCCTCAGAAGAAGTCGAGATCAAGTCAGAATCAGAACAGGACGACAGCAGACTAACATTTTCAGAAGACGGCGAAATCAAGGTAAGTGGTTTCAATAGAAGTCAGTTAAATGAACTTATTTGGTAACTTTCTCGAGATTTTGCGAAAGCCAAACTCCGAATCGAATCCCTCCGATAGGAAGTAAAACTCCTGAAAGAGGGAGCTGACTCTAAACCTTTAACCGAGAAAGTTCAAGAAGGAACTCCTACTCAAGTTGAAAAACTTGAAAAAGAGAACTCCTCCCTGAAAACTCAGGTTAAGGATCTTAGAGCTGCCTTAGAACGATTTACTTCTGGTTCCAAGAATCTTGACATGATTCTTGGAAAACAGAAGTTCGTTCTAAATCGATCCGGACTTGGCTATAGAACCAAATCCCGACAAAGATCTTACTTTGCTGTACTGAACCAGTCCAGACCAAAAGTTCAGGCATGGGTACCAAAACTATGCCTGAACCAACAAACTGGATCAAATCAATATTGGATCCCCAAGGAAAAGATTCACATCATGCCAAACCATTATCGTGGCTATAGTCCAGGGGAGCCAAATTGAAAATAATATTTATTGTTAGATAGAATTTAATTCTTGATTGAAATTTGCCTGACTGATTGCTTATTTAAATTTGTGTAATTTACCATGCTTAGACTTAGGTTAGTTTAAGGACTGAACAAACTTAACTGAAACTTGACAACATAGTATTGGGAGGAGGTGAGATGATAGTACGTTAGGGAAACCAATTCTAATAACATCAAGTACACTTGGTCTCTTTAGACTGGTGAAACTAGCCGAAGCTACCGATCCAAGACCCAAACTAATTAGACCAGAACGTTTCAAATATTAATTTTGAAAATGAAATTTTATTAAACGGCATTGTCAAGGAAAGGGTTGAAGATCCAATAAGGCTACGGCCAAAGAAGACCTAGTGCCTCGCCAAGACCTGGAAGCCAATTTTTGAATTTCAAATTCAAATTATTCTTTGTGAAATTCAAATCTAACATAAATTTTCAGTTATGTGTAGATTTAAAATGTCTTTTCAAAATAAATTTATTTGTTTACAAAATTAATTAAGTTTTTCAAAACAAATCATGTTTTTCGAAAATTCTTTTATCAAAACCTGTCTCACAAAACATGTAAGGCTAACGTGATTGATAACCCTAGATTGGGTGAGACAGTAGGATTAAGACTCAATTGTAAATTCTTTAATGCCTATATTATGAGTTAATCCTGTAGTTCATAGTCAAACCATGGTCAACATGGTCAAACCATAGTCAACACGGTCAAACCATGGTCAACTTTGTCAAAACCACAGTCAAAATATTCAAATCTGGTCAAACCTGGTCAAACAAGTCAAATCTGGTCAAATGCAATCTTTTAGGGTCAAAAACCAATCCTTAGGGCGCCCAAACCCTTGCGGGCGCCCCGAGGTTGGTCAAAAGTAGCTTTCTGCCACTGCATGCTGACCAGGGCGCCCGGGCGATCCCGGGTGCCCCTGTATTGTCCTTCAACGGTAAAAAGCTGCCAAAAGGCAGCCACAGCCCTGGCGAGGGCGCCCTCGCCGGCCAGGGCACCCTCCCGCTACAGGGCGCCCGAAACTGCCCTATAAAAGGGGCTCCATACCCCCTTCTACTCCTCACACTCAAACTTCTTCTTCTCCTCAACTCTCTACCCTCCAAGAGATCTTGCAACCCTCTCAAGCTCTCATCTTCAACAATGCCTCCCCGAGCAGCCCGGTATAATTTTTTTTAATTAAGTTAAATTTCTTTAAATGCAATTCCTTCATACTTTTTGTAAATGCATATTCCTTCTCTTAGAAGACGTCGACCAAACCAGGCAGAACCCGGTACCCAACCTAGTCCTGATCCTAGGTTTCCCAATTTAGAACTATGTAATAAGTTCGCTCGTACGACCTATAAAACCTATCAAGACGAGCTACTTGAATAGACAATTTTTCACCCAATCCTGTCCTTTAGCAATGAACGTTATAAACTTCTACCAACTTGACAATCTCGTATTCTGCACCCATTCAATCAACATGTCCTTATGTGCCGAATTTTACAACAACATAATTAGACAGGATGGTCTCATGTTCGTCACCACTATCCAAGGAATTCCCTTAACTATCACACCTACACTACTCAACCGATTTCTGGGACTACGATTCTTGCAGTCCACCTTCTGTTGTTACCCTCCTAGGGAGCCTCCCTTTGATGCTCCCTACTCTCACATTACCTTAGACATGTTACACTCTTACTTCTTTAGGCAACCCCTGGCCAAACGATTTCAGTCTGTCGAACTACAGGTCCAGGACTACGCTCTATATAGAGTCATAGTCCGATGTATTCTGCCATTATCTACTAGAGACGTCACTACTATGAGACCATTCCACACCTTTCTCCTATATGCTTTGATTCATCAGCTAGACATCGACATAGGACTTCACATATTTCATGCTATCCTACATGCATCTAGTGTTACCACACAAGGGCGGGTACACACACCCTACTGCCACATCATCACGTCCATATTACATCACCACGGTCGGAACATCACCATGGGAGAGATGGCTGAGTTGACTGATTACGACGAGATAGGATATAGAAACTTCTCCCTAGCTGGTATAGAGGTTTCTGGTACCGGGGTCTTGTCTTGGAGACGTCAGAGAGCAGCTCCCCAGATCGACTCAGACGAGGAGGTAGAAGTCAACGTCGCCGATTTAGCAGCCGAGGCTCGTGCACATATAGACGAGCTGCCTCCACCGACCATCGACCAGCGCTTCACACAGATGTAGACAGGGATCTACAGTCTCCGAGAGGAGGTCGAGGCCTATCACATCGAGCAGATGGACGCTTGTAGAGCCGATCGAGAAGTGGCTGATGCACGATACATTGAGATGATGGCACTATTCCGATCATGGCAGCCTGGCTCATCTGACCACCCTGGCCCTTCTTCATAGTTAGACTACTTTCAGAATTGTACTAAAACTTGACTCATGTTTGACACTACTGAACCTCTGTTTGACCAGTTAACCTATTTGGTTTGACTATGACTTGAGTATCTGATCTTTACTGTGCTTAGTAGAATAGGTTCAACCTGACTTTTCATTTTTTTACCACTTTATTGACTTTTCATTTTCGTACTACTTCACTCAACATAAAATCAGTTTTGCTTTAAAAATCAGCCTTTATCCAGTTTTGAAAAGATTTAAAAATAATTTTTTTTACTTAGTTTTATTTTCAAAACTACCCCTTTCAAAACTAGGGCTTTTTCGTAAATGGACTTAGCCTATGCCCTAACCCTAGAATTGCATGCACATATAGATTTAGAAGCCAGCATCTCACTGTTGATGCAGTCGGGCCCAGTTGTTGTTTTGGTGTTTGACAATGATTTAAGTTTCGTTGAATGAATGCGGATTAAGTCCTGGTCGGGGACTGGGCATGAAATCCCGGTGAGTGAAGCTGGGTCATGGTGAGTGAAGCCAGGTGATGGAAATCCTAGTGAGTGAAGCTAGGTTGAAATCCCGGTGAGTGAAGTCGGGTCCCGGTGAGTGAAGCCGGGTGACCAAAACCCTGGTGAGTGAAGCTAGATTGAAAAAGTCCTAATTCGGAAGGGATGGGTGAAAAGTCCTAGCTTGGAGGGCTAGGTGAAAAGTCCTAACCTGGAGGGTTAGGTGCAAATTCCCATCCTAGAGAATTAGGTGAAAAGTCCTGGCTTGGAGGGTCAGGTGCCTAGCTTGGAGGGCTAGGTTGGATGAGTTTCTAACTCGGAAGGGTTGGGTGAAAAGTCCTAGCTTGGAGGGCTAGGTGAAAAGTCCTAGCTTGGAGGGCTAGGTGAAAAGTCCTAACTTGGAGGGTTAGGTGCAAATTCCCAACTTGGAGAGTTAGATGGAAAATCCTTAGCTTGGAGGGCTAAGGTGGATGGAAACTTAGCTTGGAGGGTTGAGTTTAAGTCCCTGGATCGGTCTGGTGACCGATCAGGGATTCTGGCATGCTGCTCCTTCGTGGATCGGTCTGGTGACCATTCCAGCGATGACTGATCAGTCGGGTGACCGATCAGGGAGCACACAGTGAGGTTGGGAACCTACTGTGCTGCTCCTGATCGATCTGGTGACCGATCAGGGAGTATGCGTTTCACCCATTGACTGGCTCCTGATCGGTCTGGTGACCGATCAGGGAGCGAGCAGTGAGGTTGAGTTCCCTTGCTGAACTGCTTCTGATCGGTCTGCTGACCGATCAGGATCACTGTGCAGATCGTTCTGTTGAACGATCCAGCTTCGCGGGCTCCTCACTAAGATCGATCAGGACGAAGCCTGATCGGTCTAGGGATGACCTGATCGGACTGCTGACCGATCAGGAGGATCCCTGGTCGGTCAGTTGACCGATCAGAAGGCTTAGCCTGTGAAACTCAGAAATCGCCCAATATAAGGGTGGATCGGTCGGGTGAACGATCCACGACCTGGGATCGGTCTGATGATCGGTCCAGGAGAATCTCAAAGAAATCGCGATTTCTGATTGAGCGTTGGGGATCGATCAGGACGAATCCTGATCGATCTGGGACCAGCCTGATCGGTCTGGTGACCGATCAGGAGGCTCTCTGATCGGTCAGGTGACCGATCACTTTAATTCAAATATGCTGTCAGAAGCTCTGATCGCGTCTGTTTTCACTGCCGATTCTCTGATACATTGCTGATATATTTTGATATGCATTGCTAAGCCTCTGTTGGAGTGTGCAGGTGATAGCAGGTGATTCAAACACTCAAGGAGGGTCAATGGGAGGCTTTTCGTTGAGCAGGTTTGGCTGTTTCTCATTCTCAGGTTTCAACGGGCAACTGACGTAGCTGGCGACTGACGGAGGCTCAGTTGGAGAGGGAGTCTTCAGTGGACTGAGTGCTCAGGGAGGTCAGTGGGTTCAGGCTGGCTCAGTGGATGCTGATGAAGCTTGTGATGGTGAGTAGAGCTTAAGTGATGAAGTTGAGGCAGAGGAGACGAGGCGAGACAGACAGAAAACTTGGGAAGTTGTTGCTGGGCTGTATTCGTGCTCTCTGTTGCTTTGTTCTTGAGCGATCTTGTTGCATTCCTGTGAGAGCTTTGTGTGCTTCCCTTCTCGAGTGTCTCGTGTGCTTAATCTTGTATTCATCTACTGAGATAGCTTGTGGAGAGGTTACTCCACTGAGAAGGAGTCGCTTGATATCCGGTGTTCACCGGGGCTTGATCTGCCGACGATCAAGGGATCGCCCACCTTACGGGCACGCCAAGAAGTAGGGGCAAGTTATCCCCGAACCTTGTAAACGATCCTTGTTAGCGATCCTTGGTTTGTATTTTTGTTTCTACAATTGTATTCCGCTGCTTAACTCTTGAAGTGCAGAAATCCTCAAAAGAGCAAGACTTGTAGTGTCTGGCTATATTTACCCCCCCCCCTCTCTAGCCATCTCGTTCCCAACAAGTGGTATCAGAGCTTGGGACTCTGTTCACGGCTTAACATCCGAGAGCTTATCGACATGATGGCTGGAAGAGAAGGAATGAGCACAAACCGACCTCCATTCCTTGACGGCACAGATTTTCCATATTGGTGGTCAAGGATGGAGTTCTATATGAAAACCAACATGAGCTTGTGGTTCTCTGTCAAGGAGGGGTTTTCCCTTCCAAAGGATAATGAAGGAAAGGAGCTTGAGTTTTCCAAGTGGTCGGCTGAGCAAATCCGGAAGGAGGAAGCCAATGCCAAAGCCATTGTCACCTTGCAATGTGGAATGACCAAGGATCAGTTGGTCAAGGTGGGTCCTTTCACAAGTGCTAAAGATCTATGGAATAAGATTATTGAGCTCCATGAAGGGACTCATGAAACCCGGACAGCCAAGAAGGATCTCCTTCTCAACCAACTTCAAAGTCTCACCATTGGAGAAAATGAAACTGTAAGTAAACTCCATGGGCGGTTCAAAGAAGTCTTGAATGATCTACACTCCATAAATGAAAAGGTAGAAAACCGAGACATTGTGAGGTATGTGCTCAAATCTTTCCCTAGGAATGCCTTGTGGTCATCCATGGTGGATGCCTACAAGGTTTCCAAGGATCTTTCTTTTGTTAAGTTAGAAGATCTATTTTGTGAAATGGAACTACATGAGATCTCTAACCAATGGCATGTGACAGGAAGAAGAAGAAGGAGGAGGAGGAGGAAAAGAACCACTGTCATGTGGCTCTTGTAGCCTTAAAAGAATCATCCAAGGAGAGTGATAACGAGTCAAGCTCCTCAACCGCGCCTTCATCATCTTCGGATGATGAAGAGGTAATCTCTCCCGAGTTAAACAAATGCTATAGAGCAATAGCGTACTTGACAAAAATACTTAAGAAATCTAAGGCTAAAGTCAAAACATTAAGGTTAGAAGTAAAAAAATTGAAATCCTCTAAGGTTGAGGATATTAATGCTTTGCTTGATGAATCCCTTAAGGATGAAAATAAGAACTTGAAGAGTGAAGTTGAAAACCTCAAGAATGTTCTTGAGAAGTTTTCAACAAGCTCTAAAACATTAGATATGATACTCAACTCACAAAGGGCGATGTACAACAAGGTTGGTTTGGGTTACCAACCTAAAGAACCTAGTGTCATATCTTTAATGTCAAGAACCCAATTTAGATTATTAAATGATTCTAGGGTTCAAAAGGTTAGAAAGAAATTGATTAAGACATGGGTGCCTATGTCCCTCATTGTTGATGCATTAGGTCCCAAAATTTGAGTACTTAAAACCTCCGTATTTAAAATTGTATAGCTTTGATTGAGGGGGAGCATCTATCTACATGGGAGGTTGATATTTGGTTCTCCAAAACCATGACCAAAGGCAAAATTGTCATTCACATTGATGGTTATCGAAAATTTGAATTAAATTGTTTGAGCTCTATTGTTTTAGATCTTATGATAATATAATCCCTTGGCTAGTGATTTTTATGATTTTCATGTGTTAAAGTACTTAATCATGGTATAATTTACTTTAGTGTTTAAGTTCTTCCATGATCAAGTATGTCATGATTTTCCTGTATATATTATGCCAACATGAAGAACACATGGTTTGTGAAAATCACTATGAAAATCTCACAATACATGATTAGACAAAGAACATGAGTTTAAGGCCTAGGCTTAAACTTGTCTTATTATATTGGAGATGAATCTACATGAGTATGCCATGACTTTGATGTTTGGATGATTAACATTAACCTATGACATGCCCATTTTGATTAAGAACAATATGAACACATAGCTTAAATTGATCATGATGTGAAATAAGCATGTTTTAGAATTTTGATCATCCATTTAAATTGGCACAAACCTAATTTTGGTTAAGAATAACATGATCACATAGGTTATGATGTTTTAAGTTCTATGACTTGTTTGATTTCCCACTGATCATGCTCTGACACAAATCATGACATATATTTTGATTAAGGGAATCCTTAGAATCAAATGTATTACCTCTATGCTTTGACGCATATCATGTTGATCACTTTGGAAAATGATTTTTGGTTAAAAGATACCCTTTAGGATCAAACAAATTAAAACCAATTGAGTTAGGGTTTGGAATGGCTAAGAACTGGAACAAACCGGATTTCAGAGTTTCTGAAATCGATTTTTGAAATCTGGAACTCAGAAAATATTCTGTGCCGAACCTGATCGGTCACCAGACCGATCAGGGATCCCTCTGATCGGTCCGGTGACCGATCAGACCAACTCTGATCAAGGAACTCCCAGATCGTTCCAAATTGATCCAAAACCTCCTCAAACCAATCAATTTTCATCGAATTGTATCAGATTACTTATCATACTGATACATACAAACATGATACAATCTGATTACAATTGAAACATATTTGATCATCCATTGGTACAAACCTGGTATTAAGGGAGCACAAATTTGTTCAAGTGGTACAAACCTGTACTGAATAGTGATTTGATACAAACCTATATTGGAATGTTCAAATTCATAAGAAAGGGTTTCTTGAGTCATGACTCGTGTTTTTAATGTCGTGTTTCAGAAATATTTCTGAAATGTCGAATATTAATAGAGTCTACACCCCTGTTGTGAAATGCAAATTGTTAATGCAGTCTGATCAGGAACGTATCAAAGTTTCAGGAATTTTTCTGAAATTTGATCGCTCCCCAGACTAATCATAAATTCTTCTGTATCAAGTAATCAACGACCTTGATCGGTCACGGAGACCAATCAGGACTATATTTCAGATACAGTTGCATTCCTTACACGTCCAATGAAGCATATACGTATTTGACCATGATATACTTCTGTATATGTCTTCACATGGGAGTCCAAGTGTTAATGCAGTCCGATCTTGAATGAATCAGAATTACAGAAATTTTTCTGAAAATTGATCATTCATAGATAAATCAGAAATTTTTCTGTATCGATCATCAGTCTGATGGAACTGCAATAAATGTTGTCATATGATGCATATACATTGTTGCCATGATACATTTATGGTATATGCCTCTCATATGCAATTCCAAAATCATCCTTTGACTTACTTGTCATATGAAACATATACATGTTTGACCATGATATAATTTTGTATATGTTGTCATGTGCAATTCAAAACTTAACCTTGATCATTTTGGATTTGGGGAGAGACCCGTGTTTGAGGGGGAGGTATGTTCAAACTTAATAACCATACCCTTTTTGATGGTTGACAAGGGGAAGAAAATGGTTGATTAAGTTTATGGTTATTATAGGGGGAGGATCATGATTCCCTTATGAGAATTGAACGGACTTCAATTGATTAATACATAAACTTAAATCGAGTTGTCAAACAACAAAAAGGGGGAGATTGTTGATGCAGTCTGGCCCAGTTGTTGTTTTGGTGTTTGACAATGATTTAAGTTTGGTTGAATGAATGCGGATTCAGTCCTGGTCGGGGACTGGGCATGAAATCCCGGTGAGTGAAGCCGGGTCCTGGTGAGTGAAGCCAGGTGATGGAAATCCTAGTGAGTGAAGCTAGGTTGAAATCCCGGTGAGTGAAGCCGGGTCCCGGTGAGTGAAGCCGGGTGACCAAAACCCTGGTGAGTGAAGCCAGGTCCTAGTGAGTGAAGCTAGGTTGGAAAAGTCCTAATTCGGAAGGGTTGGGTGAAAAGTCCTAGCTTGGAGGGCTAGGTGAAAAGTCCTAACTTGGAGGGTTAGGTGCAAATTCCGATCCTGGAGAATTAGGTGAAATGTCCTGGCTTGGAGGGTCAGGTGCCTAGCTTGGAGGGCTAGGTTGGATGAGTTTCTAACTCGGAAGGGTTGGGTGAAAAGTCCTAGCTTGGAGGGCTAGGTGAAAAGTACTAGCTTGGAGGGCTAGGTGAAAAGTCCTAACTTGGAGGGTTAGGTGCAAATTCCCAACTTGGAGAGTTAGATGGAAAATCCTTAGCTTGGAGGGCTAAGGTGGATGGAAACATAGCTTGGAGGGCTGAGTTTAAGTCCCTGGATCGGTCTGGTGACCGATCAGGGATTCTGGCACGCTGCTCCTTCGTGGATCGGTCTGGTGACCATTCCAGCGATGACTGATCGGTCGGGTGACCGATCAGGGAGCACACAGTGAGGTTGGGAACCTATTGTGCTGCTCCTGATCGATCTGGTGACCGATCAGGGAGTATGCGTTTCACCCATTGACTGGCTCCTGATCGGTCTGGTGATCGATCAGGGAGCGAGCAGTGAGGTTGAGTTCCCTTGCTGAACTGCTTCTGATCGGTCTGCTGACCGATCAGGATCACTGTGCAGATCGTTCTGTTGAACGATCCAACTTCGCGGGCTCCTCACTAAGATCGATCAGGACGAAGCCTGATCGGTCTAGGGATGAGCTGATCGGACTACTGACCGATCAGGAGGATCCCTGGTCAATCAGTTGACCGATCAGAAGGCTTAGCCTGCGAAACTCAGAAATCGCCCAATATAAGGGTGGATCGGTCAGGTGAACGATCCACGGCCTGGGATCGGTCTGATGATCGGTCCAGGAGAATCTCAAAGAAATCGCGATTTCTGATTGTGCATTAGGGATCGATCAGGACGAATCCTGATCGATCTGGTACCAGCCTGATCGGTCTGGTGACCGATCAGGAGGCTCTCTGATCGGTCAGGTGACCGATCACTTTAATTCAAATACGCTGTCAGAAGCTCTGATCGCGTCTGTTTTCACTGCCGATTTTCTGATACATTGCTGATATATTTTGATATGCATTGCTAAGCCTCTGTTGGAGTGTGCAGGTGATAGCAGGTGATTCAAACACTCAAGGAGGGTCAATGGGAGGCTTTCCGTTGAGCAGGTTTGGTTGTTTCTCATTCTCAGGTTTCAACGGGCAACTGACGCAGTTGGCGACTGACGAAGGATCAGTTGGAGAGGGAGTCTTCAGTGGACTGAGTGCTCAGGGAGGTCAGTGGGTTCAGGTTGGCTCAGTGGATGCTGATGAAGCTTGTGATGGTGAGCAGAGCTTAAGTGATGAAGCTGAGGCAGAGGAGACGAGGCGAGACAGACAGAAAACTTGGGAAGTTGTTGCTGGGCTGTATTCGTGCTCTCTGTTGCTTTGTTCTTGAGCCATCTTGTTGCATTCCTGTGAGAGCTTTGTGAGCTTCCCTTCTCGAGTGTCTCATGTACATAATCTTGTATTCATCTACTGAGACAGCTTGTGGAGAGGTTACTCCACCGAGAAGGAGGCGCTTGATATCCGATGTTCACCGGGGCTTGATCTGCCAACGATCAAGGGATCGCCCACCTTACGGGCACGCCAAGGAGTAGGGGCAAGTTATCGCCGAACCTTGTAAACGATCCTTGTTAGCGATCCTTGATTTGTATTCTTTTTTTCTTCAATTGTATTCCGCTGCTTAACTCTTGAAGTGTAGAAATCCTCAAAAGAGCAAGACTTGTAGTGTCTGGCTATATTCACCCCCCCCCCCTCTCTAGCCATCTCGTTCCCAACACTCACAAGCACCTTAGGATACTTTTGATTGATAACCTAGAATGGGTTGAGATGCTTAGGTCTTTGCCTTAATTCAAGATGCTTTAAGTCAGTGCATCAGCAGTAATTGGGACACTAAATACAACGTATACAGTAATCAAGTTAAGTGTCAAGTTTAGAAAATCTAACTTGAAAAGAACACTTAACTTGACTAACCCTAGCGAAAACTACTGTTTATAACAGTTAGTAAGTAGCTAATCGGGTTAGACAGGACCCTAAACGAAAAATTAAAACTGATTTGATTGGGTTCATATCTTAAAATTGGTTTAGTACAAGCAAATTATGCAGCTCAATTTTTTTTCATGCAATCTGTTTGTTTGCTATATTTATTTATTTTTGATATATGACAAAGGGGGAGAGATAGAAAAGGAGAGAGTTTAAATTTTTCATAAATAAATTTTATTTTAAAAATCAAAACTGGAGAGAGTTTAAATTTTTCATAAATAAATTTTATTTCAAAAATCAAAACTCTATCCTTTATTCAAAAAGACTTTTTAAGCTTTCAAAGTTTTTTCTAACTTCTAAGCTTTCAAAATTTGTCTAACTTCGAAGCTTTTCAAAATGTTTCTATCCTCTAAGCTTTCAAAGTTTTTTTTAACTTCTAAGCTTTGAAAAGCTTCTAAGAACTTTAGAGACTTATGTTTTAAATCCTACTAAAGTACTTTAAACTTAAAGTTTTCAAAACTATCTGAGTACTTTAACTTAAGGCTTCAAAAGTTCTCAAACTTAAGTTTTCAAAATTTTTAAAGTACTTAAGCTTTCAAAATTTCTCTAAGTATTTAAACTAAATTTTTGTATAAATTTTACAAAAGTACACAACCAAAATTATTTTAGGAAAATTGGACTCTAAAAGTTTTCTGTTAAAAAGTGTAAGGAAAACCATCTTTAGACCTAAAACTTATTTTCAAAAATCCCACGAATTCTTGAAAAATCTAGGGGGAGATTCCTTCCAGGGGGAGGGAACTAAATCTGCTATGATTAACTTAACTTTTTGAATCAGGTTGCCATAAATCAGAAAGGGGGAGATTGTTGGTGCAGAAAGCACCCAAGTCAAACCTGAGTTTTGATAATGGCAACAGGGCTCAAAAGTTAAGTATTACTTGTTATCTAACATACTACTCTAGTGTGCAAGGTAAAAAGTCCGAGCGAAGGACTGCTAGGCACTGGCGAAGGAATGCCAGGTCACAAAGCCCTAGCGAAGGACTGCTAGGCACTGGCGAAGGAATGCCAGGTCACAAAGCCCAAGCGAAGGACTGCTAGGTGTTAGTGATATGAGAGAAGTGTTCTAAGGCAATCGCCTTATGATTGTAAACATTTATTTTAATAAATGATAATTCACTATTTGAGTATACATGTTTGTGTATTTGATTGGAATCTTAAACTCATCTACTGAATGTCCACAATACAATTCACAGCATAAGAGAATTTATGATGGGATCACAACTAGTGATTATCTCTAAATGTGCAATTGTGAAGTATTGAAAATATCCCTAGTCGATGAATTGATAAAAACGGACACTATCAATTCTATTGAGACTAGCATGGGTTATTCTCTAATCAACTGATTCTCACTGGCTGGCGACATTGGGATGTCCGGAGATAAACATGGATGCTAGTTAAGGGAACTAGTTCATTCGAGTGACTAGCTGTAAAACTTCACATGGGAGTCTATACATAGACATGTCAGTGAAGTCCTTGCCGCAGCTTAAGTGCGATGTTCGTTTGACTTGCGGTGTTCAAGTCATCTTGGTCATGGAGACTTATACTTTAACATCTTAAGCAAGCATCTCCAAGGAGGTGTGGACCCAGGATGATTGGGTATAAGCCGAATTGCCCGAAGATGTTTGAACAGCATACAAAGGATTCACCACTCCTTGCGAGGAGATGTATACCCAGGCCTATCGTCGGATTGTTACTCAAAGCCTCTGGCCAGAGCATATCATGTTTAGAGTATGAGTCTCTTAAATACATGAGAGTAATTAGAAATCCAAAGGACGAGAAAGATACTACTTGGGCTAGGTGTGACGTAGTCAGCCTAGTGGGGACTGACACACATAGACCATGTCCTGAACCAAGTGGGTATAAGATGGTGAAGGGAATGAGGCACGATTCATTAGAGCTGCTATATAAATTTATTCTTTTTATGGAAATTAAAATGAACCATGGATTGGTTTATTTTATTTTATAAAATCAATTATGAATTGATTTTTCCATGATAAGAAAAATTTATATATAATAAATTTATTTTTCTATGATAAGAAAATTTATATAATAAATTTTATGAAAATTTATTCCATAATAAAAGGAAAGATGTATTTGTTTTATTATAAAGTTAGTTATAATAAAACCTGGCTTAAACGGAATAATTCATAAGAAAATTTATAGGATAAATTTCTTATGAAAATTCCATTAAGAAGAAGACTTGGCAAGGGAGAGACTACTATATAAAGGAACCAAGGCTAGGCTTGAATTCCTCAATATAGAGTAATCAAGAGATTAATTCTCTCCCTCTTTCTCTCTTATTCTCTCCTTCTCCTTCCCTCCTAGGGCCAGCACCCCTTGCTCACCATAGGGTCGGCGTCCACCCCTCCTAGGGTCGGCGCACCACCCTCACATCTCCTAGAGTTGGCGTGAGCAACCTCCATCAAGAAGGTGCCAAAGAAGAAGAAGAAGAAGCGGGTCGCATCTCCTTCGTTCACGGAATTTAGATTCCGTTTCTTGGTGGTTAGTTTCCATCTTTTTCTCTTGTCATTTTAGTTGTGCCTTTGGAGAATCTAGTAGTTCTCGTCGGCACAAAACTCGTGGCTTTGCGAAGTCATCCCGAAGAGAACTCGGCGTGGACGCGAATAGAGGCGGAGCTTCCAAGGGACGCTACGGTTGGATCTCGTCCCTTACTTCGAGTTACGAGAGATACAAAGTAAATTAGTTTACTTTTTCGTAAAATTTTAATTTATGATCATGTCCACACATCATAAGGTCGCATGCTAGATACGTGGTTAAAAATAATTTGAGAAATTATTTATGCTAATTCTTCCGCTGCACGTAAATATTTTCAAATTTACGAACCCGTATCCTTGTCAACATGCACCCGGTCCCAACAGTGGTATCAGAGCCGGTTAGTGTTCGACATAATCATATAATTATTTTGTGGAAAACTTTGTCATGATCTCAATTTTGGAAAATTTTTCAATTATGGAAACTTTCCAAGTATAATAAATTTTAGATTTAGGAATTTCAAAGTTTGGAAATCCTCATGAAATTTCGCAAACTTTTAAAATTTTCTAGTTTATGAAATTTTATAATAATTGTGAAAACTTCCCATCTTTGGAAACTTTCCAATTTTGGAAATTTTTCTATTTTAGAAATTTTCCAATTTTGGAAAAATGTAAGTTTTCTTTGTACCAGAAACTTACAATTATTCTGAAAACCTATTATGAAATCTCGCAATTTTGGGCACTTTCATTCAAGAAAGTCTAGACAAATTTATGGACAATTAATTGACAATTAAATTTGAATTGGTTTTTAAATTGACAACAAAATTCTTTATTTTGGATTGAGCCTCGGGGAGCCGTCCAATTTAAAGTTATTTGTTGTAATTTAATTTCCCAATTTTAAATGAAATTGTCATGTTTAATTTGGTTACGCTTCCAAAGCGGACCAAATTGGATTTACGACAAATTACTTTTCTTTGGGTATCTGAGCCTCGGGGAGCCACCCTTAGAAAACGATTTGTTATAATTAATTAAATCCATGAATAAAATATGATTTAAGAGGTGATGCTCTTACATATTGTTGTCTCCAAAATTAATTAGGAAAATGGTTTCGTATAGAGTTTTCTTAAATGAAATTTTCATGAAAATAATATGTGGTTGAATTAAGGACTCATGTCTCTTAATTTAATAAGATTTGATTTAGAGAAATCAAAGTCTAAAACATATTATTTTCGAAATTGATTATGACAATTTAGGAAATTGTTTCCCAAAATAATTCCTTTAATAAAGTATGAAATTAGAATTAGGAAATCCGATTCCTAATTCAATTAATGAGACTTGATAAATTAAGTCACATACATACTTTATTATGGAAATCGTTAGTCATGACATAATTCAATGTCATGAATGTGCTTAGAAAAGAAAGGATGAGACCCAAAACCCCTTACAAAATATTAAGGCCAACACCTTCCATTAATATGGTTAGAATCGGAGTTTTGTTTCTCGTTTGGGTTGATGGACACATCCATGCCCGGCTTGAACCACAACATGTTGAAACCATGGAATTAGTTTATGAATAATATAGTTGGAGTCAGAGGTCAATCCTTAGTTTTGGTTGTTGGACACATCCAAGCCTGACTAAACGGTTGAATGAGCTCCAACCATATTAAAACTATTTCTTAATTAATGGGTCAGCCTTAAGCTTGGAGCATCGATTTGTTGTGCCACAGCCAAGGTCGATGTAAAGAGAGGTGCAGTTGGGTGCTATGTATAATGTTGCATACTTGTTAATGAGTTAACAACTCAATGATTTATGCAAACATTCAATTAGTTGATAGCATAAAGTGATAGTTACATATATGTGATATGTAATCAGTATAATTACCTATCTTCATAGCTAAAAACAACTTGATGGCCACAGCCATGGTGGTTCTTATATATGGTTGGATATCAACCTATTTGGAGATGTTCCTACGATCTCCCAAATTGATAAAAAGGGTTATTCAATTTGAAAAATAAATAGGATTTTATGTATGTTGATACATTCTTCAATCATTCTTCTCACATAAGCTCAATTTGTATTTCTAGGATAATCACTCGATCATGTCTTCTCTAAATTTGCGTTCCATTTTGGACACCAATAAACTGACTGGGCCAAACTTCATGGACTGACTTCGAAACCTGAGGATAGTCCTCAAGGCAGAAAAGCTTGCTTATGTCCTTGAAGATCAACTTCCCAACCGTCCTCCTGAAAATGCAACTCCAGACCAGTTTCCTGAGTTGCTCAACCTGCTGAAGACTGTAGAGCCTTCTATGAAGCAGGATCAGAAGACGGTACTATTAGTTGGTTCCTCGAAGAAAGGTTCTAAGAGGAAGGTCAAAGAACAGAATAAGGGAAAGAAAAAAATGGCCAACAAGACTGAAACGACCCCAAAAGGCACTCGCCATCACTGTGGCAAGGAGGGTCACTGGCGAAGAAACTGCAAGGTTTATCTTGAGTCCTTGAAGAATAAGGCATCCGATGCCCAATCCTCTTCAGGTATCTTCGTTATTGAATGTCACTCTATTTCCTCAAATACCTGGGTACTTGATACTGGGTGTAGCTCACATATATGTAATGACATACTGGGGCTAAGGAATAGAAGAAGACTCGTCAAGGGAGAAGCGAATTTGCTAGTTGGAAATGGAGCAAAGATTGCTGCTGTTGCCATCGGAACATATTTGCTAAAGCTCCCTACTGGACGTGTCTTAGAATTGGATAATTGTTATTTTACTCCTTCGTTAATAAAGAACATTGTATCTATTTCATGTTTGAATAAAAAAGGTTATCATTTAACTTTTAGTAACAATTGTTGTTACATAACTTTAAATGGCGTTCTTTATGGGAATGGAACTTTGTGCAATGGTATCTACACGTTAGATTTATCCGGTGACGTTTTCAATATCGAAGTTAGCAACAAACGTGCTCGAATAGATAATCGAATAGACTCCTACACTTGGCATTGTCGTCTTGGCCATGTAAGTAAGAAACCCATGACCGAATTACACCGATGTGGAATTTTGGAAACATTTGAACCCGGTTCATTTGATACATGCAAATCATGCTTAAAAGGCAAGATGACCAAATTACCCTTTTCCGGAAAAGGTAATCCAGTGGGAGAATTGCTTGGTCTAATACATACTGATGTATGTGGACCAATGTCAACTCTTGCACAAGGAAGCTATAGCTACTTCATCACCTTTATCAATGATCACTCACGATTCGGGTATGTGTTCTTGATGAAACACAAATCTAAAGCCTTTGAGAAATTCAAAGAGTTCAGAAATGAAGTAGAGAAATAACTTGGCAAAAGTATTAAAATACTTCGATCCGATCGGGGTGGTGAATACTTAAGTCAAGAGTTTCAAGATTATCAAAGGGACAATGGGATATTGTCCCAATGGACTCCGCCGTATACACCACAGCATAATGGTGTATCTGAGAGGCGCAACCGAACCTTGATGGACATGGTTAGGTCAATGATGAATCATGCAACTCTTCCAAAATCCTTTTGGGGCTATGCACTTAAGACAGCTATTTACTTGCTAAACAGAGTCCCGACCATGGTAGTCTCTACTACTCCATATGAGACATGGAATAGTAAGAAACCTCACTTAACTCACCTTAAGATATGGGGTTGTCCTGCTTATGTGAAGCGGACTATATCAGACAAATTGGATGCTAAGTCTGATAAATGTCTATTTATTGGATACCTTAAGGAAACGAAGGGTTACCAATTCTATCATCCCTTGGAACAAAAGGTGTTTATTTTAAGCCATGCTGTATTTCTGGAAAAAGAATTTCTTTTACAAGAAAATAGTGGGAGTGGCATTGAACTTGATGAAGTTCAAGAAACTCCAATAGACATTACAGAGACACCTAGTCTAGACCCACAACCAATAACTCATAATGATGAGCTATCAGTTGAACCTAAAACTACACCACCTCTTCGTAGATCTGATAGGACACGCAATATTCCAGAGAGATACGGATTTCTCATAAGTGAATCGAATGACGTGTTACTCATAAGTGATGACGAACCTATCAGTTATGAAGATGTTCTGAAAAATTCAGAAAGGGACAAATGGCTTGAAGCCATGAAGTCGGAAATGGATTCCATGTACGAAAATCAAGTATGGGACTTGGTTAACCCACCTGAAGGGATTAAGCCCATAGGGTGCAAGTGGGTTTTCAAAAAGAAAACCGACATGGAAGGTAATGTTGTTACCTTTAAGGCTAGATTAGTGGCAAAAGGATATCGTCAGAAACAAGGAATTAATTATGACGAAACCTATTCGCCAGTAGCTATGCTTAAATCCATTCGGATGCTCCTAGCCATAGCAGCTCATTATGATTATGAGATATGGCAAATGGATGTGAAAACAGCTTTCCTTAATGGAAACCTGCTTGAGGATGTATACATGATACAACCTGAAGGATTCACATCGGTTAATAAAACCAAAGTATGCAAGCTTCGACGATCCATATATGGACTGAAGCAAGCATCCAGGAGCTGGAACATCCGTTTTGATGAGACAATTAAAGAGTTTGATTTCTCACAAAATCCTGACGAACCTTGTGTGTACAAGAAGGTTAGTGGGAGTGCAGTCGTATTCCTAGTATTATATGTCGATGACATATTACTTATAGGAAACGATATATCAGTTTTACAGACAGTTAAAATTTGGTTGTCCAAAACTTTCTCCATGAAAGACCTAGGAGAAGCAACTTATATCCTTGGGATTAGAATCTATAGAGATAGATCAAAATGGTTGCTTGGTCATTCGCAGTCTACGTATATAGACCGAGTGCTAAAAAGGTTTAGCATGTCGGAATCCAAGAAAGGTTACCTTCCCATCAGGCATGGGATCAACCTTTCAAAGTCTATGTGTCCGCGCACAGAAGACGAGAGGATTTGCATGAATAAGATTCCTTATGCATCCGCGATAGGATCTATCATGTATGCTATGTTATGTATAAGGCCCGATGTATCGTATGCACTGAGTGTCACAAGCAGATACCAGTCGAATCCAGGAATGGATCATTGGGCAGCTGTCAAGACAATCCTTAAGTACTTAAGAAGAACTAAGGATGCGTTCCTAATATATGGAGAATGAGATATGGTAATACGTGGGTATACAGATGCCAGTTTCCAGATAGATAAGGATGACTCCAAATCGCAGTCTGGATACGTATTTACTTTGAATAGAGGTGCAGTAAGTTGGAAAAGTTCCAAACAAGACACCGTAGCGGATTCTACCACGGAAGCGGAATATATCGCAGCTTCGGAAGCAGCAAAGGAAGCAGTCTGGATCAAGAAGTTCGTCTCCGAACTTGGCGTGGTTCCAACCATCTCCCCCTTTTTGATGTTTGACAATAACTTAAGTTAGATTGGTTTAAAGGGGCTAACTTACTGTCCTTGGGAAAAAATGATATAAGTTTTGAAACTACATTTTTGATCTTTGGGAAAAAAATTTTCTAACTTAAGTACACCTCTCCCCCTTTGTCATACATCAAAAATAAACAAAAGAAAATACTTGCACCAACATTGAAAACCTTTGGTTCTTTTTGAAAATACTTAGTGCAAAATTTTTTTGAAAATATTGTATTTTGAATGATATATTCAATTTTTGAAAAAATGCATAATTTTGAAAAAGACGCTTTGAAAAGTACTAGTACTCTGAAAAATTATGTAATTTTTCAAAAATATAAGTACCTTTGAAAGATGTATTGAATTTTTGAAAAATTAAGAATTTTTGGAGAATGCATAATTTTTGAAAGAATGCTATTTTGGAAAGTATAAGTATTATGCATATTTTGCTAAGTATTTAAAAAAGATGAAACTTTGAAAAATATAAGTGATAATATTTTACTTGACTAGGTTTCTTTTCCAGTCTGATACAATTCTAGGAAACATTGATAACCACAAAGACATTTTCCTAAGTGTCCTGGAAATTCTTCAAACTCAAGTCAATATTAATAGAATTTTGCAAAAATAATGATAGTACTTTTGAAAATATATGCTAGTCGTTTTTGAAAAATATGTAAACTTTTGAAGACCTAATATTTTACTTGACTTGGTTTATTTTCCAGTCTGACACCATCCTGGGAAACCTTGTTGACGAAAAGGACATTTCCTAAGTGTCCTGGAAGTTTTCCAACCCGAGTAAATGCTATTTCAAAAATAGTTTCATAAGTCACAGAATAGTAGGATGTAAGTTAATTTTGAAAAAAGTATGAATTTTTGAAGTCATAATACTTGACTTGATTTATCTTCTAGTCTGACACAATCATAGGAAACCTTGTTGACTACAAGGACATTTTCCTAAGTGTCCTTGAAGATTTTCCAAACTCAAGATAAACATTTTTTTCAAATTGATCAAAACCAGATGAATTTTAGAAAATACTGGAAATTAGAAAAAAAATGTTAGTATTTTGAAAGAATACTTATGTTTTTAGCAAGATTTTGAAGATATTGTTCAAGAAAATATGTTATTGAGTAATTCTTTTAATGTGACCTCCCCCTAAACTTGACTCAGTCCTGAGAAGCTTGTTGACCACAAGTACTCTTCCTCTGAGTCTTAAGGTTTGATTCAGATCAAAAGAATAATTTAATAATTTTCAAAAATAAATAATCTAAAACTTGTCAGAATGTTGACTCAGACTCCCCCTAAAACTGACACGTCATAGGAGTCCTTTTTAGATCATGAAGTGGACCTTCCTCTGTGTCTTTAAGGCTTATCAAAATCAAATGAGCGATAATTTTCAAGTAGATAAATTTTGAAGCCACAATTTAGAAAGAAGATAATTTTAAAACCATGTGTGATGGAAATTAAGGTGCAGTTTTCGAAAAATATTTTTAATAAAAAGAACAAAACACTCCCCCTGCATTCAACATCGTTTGACTCTAACTAAGTGCCTTAAGGAACTTTAGTGTTGTCCTAAGAGGCTTGTGTCTAATTGAGTGAGTCAAACAGTTTTAAAAAGATATAATTTTTGAAAACATATAATATGTATATTCAATCAGACAAGCATGAATTCCATAAAAACATTATTATGTTGAAGCACTATTTTGAAAATATATTTTTAGGAAAATATTCTAATAATTTTGAAAAATATTTTTCAATTCATTAGTCCTTAACATCTCACTCATTTTAGATGTATCAATACAACAAGCATGGTTGCCTTATAGGTGTATTGTGAGATGCTTGAATTATTTTTTTTTAAAATTTATTATTAACTCTAAGATTTAATTGAAGCTTGTGTTAGATTTGAATTTGACAAGAAGTAACTTGAATTTGAATTTCAAAAATTGGCTTCCAGGTCTTGGCGAGGCACTAGGCCTTCTTTGGCCGTAGCCTTATTGGATCATCAACCCTTTCCTTGACAAAGCTTTTTAATGAAATTTCATTTTCAAAATTACTTTTTGAAAAATTCTGGTCTAACTAGTTTGGGTCTTGGATCGGTAGCTTCGGCTAATTTCACCAGTCTAAAGAGACCAAGTAGAGTATACTTAACCTTATTAGAATTGGCTTCCCTAACGTACTATCATCTCACCGCCTCCCAATACTAGGTTGATCAAGTTTCAATTATTCTTTTTCCTATAGCCATTCTAATATATGCATAAAATTTAAATATGAATGACATGTCATATATTAAAAATAAGTAGCAAATGCATGACATGATAATTATGCATGAGTCAAACAATTCAAATCATTTTATTTAAGTTTCTAAAAATATATCAAATTCTCGATTTGATACATGTCGTGTGAACCCGCGAATATGTCAACCCACTTTAACATATTAATGTTATTAATTTTAATTATTACAGTTTGGGTAAAATTTTATTTTAGTTTGAGTTTAGGTTATTTAAGATTTTAGTTGGATTCAGGTTAATTAAGAATTAATTGATGTTGAATTAATTAGAAATTAATTGATGTTGATTAATTTAAGTTTGAATTGATAAGGATTTAAATTGAATTTAATTACAATTTTTAATTTAATTTAATTTGCATTTAGTTAAGGTTTAATTGGAATTTAATTAAAGTTTAATTAAGGTTTAATTCGAATTTAATTAAAGTTTAATTTGAAATTAAGATTTAATTTAATTTAGATTTAAATTGAAATTAAGATTTAATTTAATTTGAATTTGAATAATTAAGATTTAATTAATTTGAATTTGAATAATTATGATTTAATTAATTTGAATTTGAATAATTAAGATTTAATTAATTTGAATTTGAAAAATTAAGATTTAATTACTTTGAATTTGAATTTAATTTGATTTGAGGTTAATTTAATTTGAATTTAATATGGATTAAATTAAGATTTAATTTGAATTTCATTAAATTAAGATTTAATTTGAATTTAATTAAATTAAGATTTAATTTGAATTTAATTAATATTTAATTTAAAGTAAATTAAGATTTAATTAAGATTTAATTTCGAATTTAATTAGGATTAAATTAAGATTTAATTCGAATTTAATTAAATTAAGATTTAATTTGAATTTAATTAAATTTTAATTTAAATTTAATTAAGAGTTAATTTAAATTTTTTATGGTTATAATGATTAATTAATAATTGTGGGTTTAAATTCATCATTTTCATTATTTCGAAAATTTCTTCTTCATCTTTATCTTTCTTTTCACGTTTTTCTAATAATTTAGATTTATTTGAATTTTTATAATTTTTATTAACTATGGCCTTTATCTTAGATAGTTCTATAACCTTCTCAAGATTAGATATTTCACTATCCTCAAGGTAGGTGGAGTAAAATGGGCCACCAGTTAAATTTTTGTAATGACTTTCAAGATTATCTATAATTAAGTTATTATCTAGAAGAATTTTATCTTTATTATCCTTAAGATTTTCAATAATTTCAGGGTTATCTTTAAAATTATCATTAAGGATTTCAAATTTGAATTCGGAATTAACCTTAGAGTTTTTGAATATGAATTCCGGATTATCCTTAGGATTCTCAGAATTATTCTTAGGATTATTTTTAGAATTATCAAAATTATCCTTAGAATTATCTTTAGAATCATCAAAATTATCCTTAGAATTATCCTTAGAATTATCTTTATTATCCTCAAAATTTTCAATTTTAAATTTGGGTTCAGGTTTGTACAAAGGGTTTTCAAATTTGAATTCATAATTATCTAAGAGATTTTAAGATTTTAATTCAGAATTATCAGAGTTAAAATTAAGATTAATTTCAGCAATTTTTGAATTAACTTCAAAAATTAAACAATTAATCTTAGATATATTTACACTTTCTAATTGATCATTCAGAATATTGATTTGCCTACTTACACAGTTTAACTTTTCAGTAACATTATCTAAACAATTTACATAAGAAAGTACAGGAGATTTGAAAATTTTTGGAACATAAATCTTATGTACCTTGGTCGGACACTTATTTTTGTAGTGTCCGTATCTCTCTCACTTGAAACATCTGATGTGGCTTTTATCTCTCCGGACTCCTGGCGCTGGTTCCCCCTTTGCCGGCGGTGATGAGCGATTTTTACGAGTAGGACACTAATTTTTATAGTGCCCTCTCTCCCTGCATGTGAAGCATATAACATGGAATTTAAAAATGGACATTTTTTAAAATTAAAAATACCTGATTCACCCCTGAGCTCCCCCTCAACTCCTGGCGTCGTTGCTCCGTCGGCGGTTAGTCCGGTGAAGAGCGGCTCGGCTCTGATACCAATTATAGGATCGGTGCCGTCAATAGAGGGGGGGTGAATATCGACCGAAAATCTTTTGCAGAAACTTCGTAAACTTTCGACCTACTCAGAGTGTTAGTGCAGTGGAACAATAAATAAAAATAAAGTAAAAACAAGACAGGGACACAGCGGGATTTTTACTTGGTTCCCGACCCCCCAGGGTCAGTACAACCAAGGCCTATGCACGGGAATGCCCGTCCACTATTGGTCTCCTTCCCGGACTTTCCGGAGGCGGAGAAACCCGACTTACAGTGCAAGATTACAAGCAAATAATATAAAAAATTAAGTGCGGAATTTAAATAAAAGCAAACCAACAAGACAAAGTCTGAAGCTCGGCCGATCTTGACCTCCGAAGTGCCGCGCACTTCCTCCTGGAGCCTCCTGGTCGTAGAGCCTCGTCTCTAGCGTGTTGTCGTCGGTCAGAATGCTTCGAATCGCTCATGGAAGTTGTGTTTGAAGCAGAGGGGTCGAAACCCTTTATATAGGCTTCCTGGGGGCGCCCTGGACGTCGGGGGCGCCCCTAATAACTCGGTCAAACCTTATCCTTGCGCCTACCTCGCCGCAGGTGATAAAGTCTTTGACCAGGGCGCCCCAGACCTCCCGGGCGCCCTCCTGAGCACTTATCTACGTTTCTGACATGAAACAGCAAACACTGTTTTTCTTCTTTGGCTAGGGGCGCCCTGGCTGATGGGGGCGCCCCCCTTGATGGGGCCGCCCTGCTTTAAAGGCTGCAACCCGGTTTTTGCTTGCTTTGTCTTCTAATCTTGGTACCTGCAAGATACACGAATACAAAGCAAATATACATACAATTTTAGGCTTACGGACTTGGTTCTGACTTCGAATCTCCACGAAACCCTAGGTCGAACCGGCACAAGTTCCTATCCCTGAGAACTTGCCCTTCACCTACTCCTTTCAGGAGATGGTTGCCACCCAGCCCTTCGGGTGGACTTTTGCTTAGCTTCCGATTACTCCGGATCTCGAGACGCCTGAACCCCGACCCGTCTCTACTCCTGTCCTTAGTCATCGCTCAGCTAAGTTGCCCAATCCCTTGGGCCAAGACTTCATTCCCTAGCAGTCCTTCGCCAGGTGCCTAGTAGCCCTTCGCTAGGTCTTCTATGCCTAGCAGCCCTTCGCTAGGTGACTAGCAGCCCTTCGCTAGGTCTTTTATGCCTAGCAGCCCTTCGCTAGGTGCCCAGCAGCCCTTCGCTAGGTCTTAGGGTTTTCGATACCTAGCAGCCCTTCGCTAGGTGCCTAGCAGCCCTTCGCCAGGTCTTAGGGTTTCGATACCTAGCAGCCCTTCGCTAGGTGCCTAGTAGCCCTTCACTATGTCTTAGGGTTTCGATACCTAGGTTAACTAGGACTTTTCTTCATCTTTGGTTACTTCTCCTTTGCTCCCCTTTGTCTGTTCATTGTATCACTGACTTAAGTATATTGTCAAACATTAAAACACTTAAAGGAGAACATCATTGATACAACTTGCACCAATATTCTTGTCCAAACAAGATACTGAAATTTTGTTCTTAGTCATTGCAGGTACATAAAAGCACTCTTCTAGTTCTTCGATAAGCCCAGTGGGCAAAGACAAGGAATAAGTTCCTACAACACTGGCAGCAACTCTTGCTCCATTGCCTACTCGTAGGTCCACTTCGTCCTTCGTCAATGATCTAGCTCTTTGAAGGCCCTGCACATTAGTATAAATGTGAGACGTGCATCCGGTATCTAATACCCAAGAAGAAGAGATAGATAGATTGACTTCTATAACAAAAATACCTGAGGCAGAAGTCTCACTTTTTTTCTTCTTTACATCCTCCAGGTAGAGTTTGCAGTTCCTCTTCCAATGTCTGGTCCCACCACAATGGAAGTAGGTCCCTTCCTTAGGCAGCTTATCTTTAGCCTTGGATGTAGTAGAGTTGGCCTTGCCTTTGGCTTGGGTCTTACCCTTGCCTTTAGGCTTCCATTTGCCTTTGCCCTTTTGTACCATCGTACATTACTGGTTTTGGTTTTCTTGAGATTAGGTTCAGCAGTTCTTATTATGCTGAGCATCTCAGGCAAAGTCTTGTCAATTTCATTCATGTTATAGTTCATGACAAATTGATTGTACCCTTCTGGCAACGATTGCAAGATAAGGTCCATAGCCAATTGTTGGCCCAGTGGAAATCCTAGTCTTTCAAGGTTCTCGACATACCCATTCATCTTGAGTACGTGAGTTCCTACAGGAGTTCCTTCTTGCATCTTGCATGCAAATAGGGCTTTAGACACCTCAAACCGCTCGTGCCTAGCTTGCCCTTGATATAGTTGCTTTAGATGCTCAACCATCTCATGTGCATTCATATTCTCATGTTGCTTCCGAAGCTCAGAGTTCATGGAGGCAAGCATAAGACATGATACATCAAGTGTATCATCCTGATGCTTCTTGTAAGCATCCTTTTCGGCATGGATAACTGTAGCGGCGGGTGCTTCTGGAAGAGATTGCTCTAGGACGTATAGTTTTCGTTCTTGTTTGAGGACTATCCTCAAGTTTCTGTACCAGTTCAGGAAATTAGCTTCGTTGAGCTTGTCCTTCTCAAGGACAGATCGCAGAGAGAGAGAGTATTTGACGTGTTAGATGACATGGTGATCTACAACAGTAAACTTATGTAGAAATAAGTATTATATCTAATTCATGTAATTAGACCTTTAATTAAATGACGCTCCCACTAAATCGTATAGCTTTGGTTGGGGCTAGTCATAGATGTAGGCAAACTCAATTTACCAACACTACTAGCTCCAAACCAAATAGCAATCATTATTCATATGGGACAAGATTCATATTATACTTCATCTTGAGTTAGCTTTGGCTAATCACCCAAAACTTGGTATAATTAGGTAGGTAACATTTTACCAATTACATCTCATGCAATTCTTTGAAACAAAGGGTCAAGATCCACATTACACATCATCTTGAGTTAGCTTTGGCTAATTACCCATGACATGGAATAATTGTTCTCTTACCCAATTTTTCTAACTTTTGGGATATGCCTCCAAGTTTCTCAATCTAATTGAGGGGACTTAATTAAGTCTCACCCAAAATTTGATAGCGGGACATCACAATTGTCCTCTCACACACTACCAAGATAAAATGCTTTGATTTGCTTTGGCAAATCCAACAACAAATGATCGAGGTAATTTATGAGTACCAAACTTTGGTAGACATATTGAGTTAACTTAATTAAGATAAACATCTAAGCATGCATCAAATACACACACATAGCATATATCAACATATAAGCAAGAAAACGTGACATGGTTATGGCCCGTATACTACAATCTTCTCAAGCCAAAGAGAGATCGATGGTCAACCTAGGGATAACATCTTCTCCAAGTGCATCCTTCGGTCATCGTGTGTGGTCGGCATCCTTCTTATAGCTTCATTCTTCAATGGACACTCCACTGCTCCTTTTGTACATTACAATGTAGGAAAACTCGGGTTACATTCGAGTCTAAATATATTTTTACAACTAGGAAAAATAGAGACAAGGCACGACACGCAGGTCGTATTATGAATTACAACATGCACACACACACACACGCATACATCCAATCACATTGGGGTTAAGGTCATAACCATGCACCATGTCATCAATCAATTATAATAGATTTAGGACATCAATTTTTATTATGATTGTAAAAATGCTCATGAGCCGAAACCTTAGGTTATAAAATTTGTTGAGTAGATTCGCATCATAGCACACTTTCATATCTCATATGATAATGCTATAGACTTTTAGTTTGATCAGCACAAACATTTGTATCTCGACAAATACTCATACATTATACAATCTATAATAAAATTATATCTTACTTCTATATCACATATAAAAGTTTTCTAAACTTTGTACGATTTTTCGCAAGTGGCTCTGATACCACTGTAGGGATCTCTCGATAAAAACATTTAAAATCGCATCGGAAATAAGATCCCTTGAGCGATTCATGCGAAAGAAAAACTCATACAAAGTGATCTACAATTCCTATCTTATAGGAATACCTTTGTCGCGCGCCCTTCGCTTATCCCACTAGTCCTTTGGTTCGCCGGATCTCTTGCATGTTCAAGTGTTCGTGCCTCTATGCGTATCCACACGAACACAATCTACGCCTCGGAGAAGAACCACCTTAGTTGTGCTAGCAACATGGGATGGTTCACAAAGCACAAGAACATCCACTAGGGAGTTATGGACAAGGAGGAAGAAAGAAGAGGAAGGCAGATGCACACACTAGCCTTTGACAAGGGGGGGGGGTATTTATACTCATCTAATGAATACCAAGGGTCTATGTCCCTTGAGCTCCTCTCATCTTAATGCTAATAAAACCCAATGAATACCAAGCCTCATGATATTCCTTGAGACTCTTAATATTCTATTCATCTAATGAATAGAATGTCTCTTAGCCTTCCTCTTAAATAATATTTATTAAACCCTTTAATGAATATTATCCATAATTAAGTGGTTGAGTCTAATCTAGATGAGTCTAACTCAAATTAGACTCAATCCCATAATCTAATTGGATTCACTCGAGTCTAACTCAATTAATCCAATTCGAATCAAATCTTAACCAAACCAAGATCAATTAATCTCCAAAGCATCGTGTCCTTAGTGTGTGACCCAATAGGTTCTCGTAACATTGGCAATGTGTCTAAACCACTTTAGACACATATGCAATTAGCAGCATCTAGCAATGCATCATTACTACCCAAGTAACAAGAAAAGTCGAGATCTGACTAAACCTCCATGACTAAGATAATATATAACCTTGTCCTTCTATCCTCGATATCTAGATTGACCAATGAGGCATAGACCGTGTCATCCTCAGTCAATCTTGTGTTCCTTGTGTAAGTGATATGAGAGAAGTGTCCTAAGGCAATCGCCTTATGATTGTAAACATTTATTTTAATAAATGATAATTCACTATTTGACTATACATGTTTGTGTATTTGATTGGGATCTAAAACTCATCTACTGAATGTCCGTAATACAATTCACAGCATAAGAGAATTTGTGATGGGATCACAACTAGTAATTATCTCTAAATGTGCAATTGTGAAGTATTGAAAATATCCCTAGTCGATGAATTGATAAAAACGGACACTATCAATTCTGTTGAGACTAGCATGGGTTATTCTCTAATCAGCTGATTCTCACTGGCTGGTGACATTGGGATGTCCGGAGATAAACATGGATGCTAGTTAAGGGAACTAGTTCATTGGAGTGACTAGCTGTAAAACTTCACATGGTAGTCTATACATAGACATGTCAGTGAAGTCCTTACCGCAGCTTAAGTGCGATGTTCCTTTGACTTGAGGTGTTCAAGTCATCTTGGTCATGGAGACTTATACTTTAACATCTTAAGCAAGCATCTCCAAGGAGGTGTGGACCCAGGATGGTTGGGTATAAGCCGAAGTGCCCGAAGATGTTTGAACAGCCTACAAAGGATTCACCACTCCTTGCGAGGAGATGTATACCCAAGGCCTATCGTCGGATTGTTACTCAAAGCCTCTGGCCAGAGCATATCATGTTTAGAGTATGAGTCTCTTAAATACATGTGAGTAATTAGAAATCCAAAGGACGAGAGAACACTACTTGGGCTAGGTGTGACGTAGTCAGCCTAGTGGGGACTGACACACATAGACCATGTCCTGAACCAAGTGGGTATAAGATGGTGAAGGGAATGAGGCACGATTCATTAGTGCTGCTGAAGGGTTTCAGAATTAATTCTGAGGTCAACCGTTGATCTTTCGATTAATTGGGGATCATGATGTACTACTAGGTGCCACTCATGATCGTTCTATAATTGATGAATTATAGACGACCAACATAAATCGAAAGCCTATTTAGTCACACGCACAACGAGTAATCCGAGGGATTTAAAACGAGTTGAAAATTAGATTTTTCGATCAAGAGAAATAAGTCGAATCTGAATTTATCAGAGGCGCAACGGAAGCTTAAAATGGCTAAGTCATTTGAAGGCTTATTAGGCGAATTAAATGAGTTTAATTCGCGAGGGAAGGGCTTGGAGTGGACGGCCAAAGAGGGTGCCCACCCTCTTTGGTTTGGCCGGCCACGAAAAGGAGAGAAACCAATTTAATTGGTTTAAATTATAAAATAAATCAAGCGCGATTTATTTTATAAAATTATGGATAAATAAATTTGTTTTCATGGAAATTAAAATAAACTTTAAATGGTTTATTTTTATTTTATAAAATCAATTATGAATTGATTTTTCCATGATAAGAAAAATTTATATAATAAATTTATTCTTTTTATGGAAATTAAAATGAACTATGGATTGGTTTATTTTATTTTATAAAATCAATTATGAATTGATTTTTCCATGATAAGAAAAATTTATATAATAAATTTATTCTTTTTATGGAGATTAAAATAAACTTTAAATGGTTTAATTTTATTTTATAAAATCAATTATGAATTTATTTTTCCATGATAAGAAAATTTATATAATAAATTTTATGAAAATTTATTCCATAATAAAAGGAGAGATATATTTGTTTTATTATAAAGTTAGTTATAATAAAACTTGGCAAAATGGAATAATTCATAAGAAAATTTATAAGATAAATTCCTTATGAAAATTTATTCCGTTAATTCCATTAAAGGGGAGACTTGGCAAGGGAGAGGCTACTATATAAAAGAACCAAGGCTAGGCTTGAATTTCTCAATAGAGTTATCAAGAGATTAATTCTCTCGCTCTCTCTCTCTCCCTTATTCTCTCCCTCTCTTCCCTTAGGGCCGGCGCCCACTTCCTCCCCTTCCAAGGGATTGGCGTGAGCAACATCCACCAAGAAGGAGCCAAAGAAGAAGAAGAAGAAGAAGCGGATCGCAACTCCTTCCTTCCCGGAATTTAGATTCCGTTTCTTGGTGGTTAGTTTCCTTTCTTCTCTCTTGATTTTCTAGTTGTGCCTTTAGAGAATCTAGTAGTTCTCGTCAGCACAAAACTCGTGACTTTGCGAAGTCATCCCGAAGAGAACTCGGCGTGGACGCGAATAGAGGCGGAGCTTCCAAGGGACGCTACGGTTGGATCTCGTCCCTTACTTCGAGTTACGCGAGGTACTTAGTAAATTGGTTTACCTTTTCGCAAAATTTTAATTTATGATCATGTCCACACATCATAAGGTCGCATGCTAGATACGTGGTTAAAAATAATTTGAGAAATTATTTATGCTAATTCTTCCGCTGCACGTAAATATTTTAAAATTTACGAACCCGTATCCTTGTCAACATGCACCCGGTCCCAACATCTTGATCCCCGAGTAGTCTCACTCAAACAAATGAGCTCAATATCTCATATTGACTCATTTGAGCATGACCATGCGTTTTAGTAGTCCTACTCGATCAAGGGGCTCACAGATATCACTCCCATCATATGGGAGGGATAGATCCCATCTACATCACTCACATCCCTCTGCATAATTCATAACATACCCAGTGATCGCCTTTATAGTCCATCTTATTACGGGTAACGTTTGACGATACCAAAATACATAACTCCTTATGTAGGCAACCGTAGTGAGTTCAGGTCTAAGGACTCTTCATTCGAAAAGTCACATGAGAAAGTTTATGACACTCATATGACAATCTATGAAACTTTCTCATGACGGGTCAATTCAGTACACATTCTCCAATGTATACCCATGTGTCAACTTGATATCACATATCCATGACTTGTGAGCTCAATTCATCAATTGACCGACATGCTAGTCTCCATGCATTTATATTGTCCTTGAATATTAATACTTGACTAGGAATGGTTTAGAGTAGTGTTCTCTACATCATCTCACTATCGATTCAACCAATCGATATGATGTAGATAAGAACCTACTACCCAAGGATATTATTATACTTAGTTATTTGACACAAATACATAGTAAGTATAATAACCAATCATGCCTTTATTAATTATAGAATATGATACAAAATGTTCCTAGTCAATCATCACATATTGGCTCTAGGGCTTTGATAAGTACCATTTTGTTGACTATTTTAATTGCTAAAATCCATGTTTGACCTATGATTTTATTGTTTAATTGTGATTTTACCCTAGGTTTTAGGATTTCCTATTATTTTGGACTTAATTGCAAAATTACATATTTTTGGATTATTTGGCCACTAATTTTCTGATATATTTTTGTAGGCATGAAAAGATCCTGGACCTAGGGCATACTGGGTCAAACTTGAGTCGGATGTGAACCGGATCGAATTATCAAGCCTACGATTAATCCGGGCCGTCCGATTCAAGAGCGGCTAGATCTGAGCCATCCGGGACGATCTGAAGCAATCCGAGCTAGGGTTAGGGTTGATCAAGCTCTATGATCAAGATCTGAAGGTTTCATCCCAATCAGAGCTCAATCAACCGTTGGATCAAGCAAGGAGGGCTCTAGAGCGTCCATTCACAGATAGAGTTGATCTGGACCATCCGTTGCATATCTGGAGGATCCGAGCTACCACAAGGCAGATCCTGACCCCAGATCATCATCATTAAAGTTTGGCTCCAATCAGAGCAAGATCTGCCGTTGGATCTCCTCCGATCAATCTGAGCCGTCCATTGGTTCCTATTTAATCAAAAACGCAGCCAATTCTTCCCTGTCGCGTCTCCGCCGCACTGTTCATCCTCTTCAGCTATTCTTCAGTTTTTTAGCTTGTTTCTTCAATCCAAAGGGGCGCGACCACTCAATCTCGACCTTGGATCAATTTCTGAGTCATTGGGGATAGCTTCATTAGAGAATTCAGCTCAAAATCGCACCGGAAGAGGGTTGTTTGAGGGTTTCGGCAGCTCAGCAGTCCAGCCACTTGCGCCTGTTCCATAAGCCATTTCCGACCATCTGAGCCGGCTGTAGGGGTTCTCAGTTGAGCCCAGGTGGTCCGCGAATCACCATAGCAACCACCATCGACTGAGGCCAAGGAAATTGGATTGAAATTCCCAGCTTGCGCAATTTGAGCAGAGTGATCGATTGAAGCTGTTTTTCCTCTGATTTGCTGTGCTTAGGGGTTCGAGGCCGGCTCTTGCTTGACGACCAAGAAGATCTTGAGCTTAGGGAGAGTTGAGGAGTAGTTTAAATTGGTTAATTTGAGTTCTCTAGCTGTAATTTCAGTTCTGCCAATCTATTTCTGTTTCTGAATTTTTATGTATCAGCTGTTAGATGTAGTTTCTAATTGTTTTGCTTAAGTTAGGGTCATTTTCTGCATGTAAATTAGCTAGGCAACTTGTGTAGTGATAGATTTCGTTTAATTTCAGTTTATATCTTGTTTTTAGCTTGCGTGCCATCTCCATTCTTGCGTATCAGACTTTTGTTCTGTTCAGCATGTTTTCTGTTCAGTTTGGAAATTTCAGTTTAATTCCAATTCAGTTTGTGCTTAGCTTAATCCTTGGAATTGAAGATAGCATTTAGTTTGTTAATGCATTGAATCTGCCTTTGTTTCCATTCGTTTGAATTTCTGCATTTTGATCCAGCTTGTTTGCATCAATTTCCATTTCTGCAACTTGAATCCTAAATCTGTCTAGTTCGTTTCATTCTGAACATGGTAGCCATCATTGCTGAGGATGTATCAGTGAAGTGCTGACTCTAGATTTCAGCCCTTGAATTCATTTACTTGCATGTTTTGTGTTCAGATGTTCCGAAATTCTGCACATGACATTCCTGCAGCTAAGTTTCTGCAATTCTGCAGCTTAGTTCTGCATTACAGTTTTGGAGTTTTGTCTTCCAATCAATTGCTGCATCTTTCCTTCATGTTTCTGCAATGTTTCTACCCGATTAACCTTTCTAAATTGCCAGGTTACAGCTGTGGCAATTAGATCATCTCTTGGCACAGAAGTGGCAAAGTTGGCACAAGAGTTTTCCCTTTTGTGTACCAAGCTGATTTGGCACTGGTTTCATCAGGAATTCATCTGTTTTTCTAGTGATGATTGTGTTTTGAAATCAATAAGTATAGCATCGATTTCTGAAGTTTGTTTGCATTGGTTGGCTCCCAAAAAGGAATTATAGCTTGTTTGAGTTGAATTGCTTGTGCGATTTCTGAATTTCAGCTTGTTTGAGTTGAATTGCTTGTGCTGAAAATTAAATTCTGCATCAATTCATCTCTGCATTCCAGTTTAAAACCCGTACCCAATTCATTCCTAAAATATTTGGTTGTAAATGCTAAGTTTGCATCAAGGAAGCTTGGAAATTGAATTCCATTGCATTTGAAATTAATTGCTTGCTTGATTTGCATCTAAGTGGAGTTTAAATTGCAAACTCAGTCCATTAATTGGAGTTATACCTGTACGTTTGATTTCTGTATTGGAGTTATATTCCTCATTCATTTGTTCAATTCCAATTGCTTCATGTTAGTTGTTTGTTGGATTTTGTTTTAAAACCAGAATTGTTGCCCAAAATTGGTTACTTAGACTTTTCCATTGATTGAGTGGTTGATTGCCATCACTTGTTTAGCTTATTAGCTAAGTCCTTTAATCTCATGCGATTTTATTCTTGATTGAAACCCAAAACCGAATACCTATTTGAAGCCCGAAAATTCACAAACGACCTTAATACAAGCGCGAATCAAACAACGTTCAACTAGTCCCCGAGAAAAATACGACCTGTGGCCCCTATATTACATTTTCATACTTTTGATTGTAAAAGGGTTTCCAGCTTTCATTCATTTATTGATATTTAAATTTGATGAGCCCATACATTTCGTGACAACTTTAATTAGTATATTTTGGGCCCGTCAAATTTTTGGCGCCGTTGCCGGGGAAGCAACTAGTTGATTTGTTTGATTTTTGTTTGTATACTTTTGGACATATCATTGGGTTCCATTTTATTGTGCTTATTCTTTCATATACGGTTGCTGCCATTTTTCTTGTTTGATTTGTGACAGTGCTGCAAATTCAAAATGGGGTCAAAAGAGATAGAAAAGACATTGGAGGAGATAAGAAATGTGTTAAAGGAGTGGGACTACCGACTAGAACGTAAAGCTCAGTCATCTACTTACCAGAAGCTACCTCAGCCACAATTTCAGCCTCTCCAGCAATTTCAGCAGCTAAGTCAAGAATTCCAACAGCCCTATTGGAATTTTCAGCAACCAAATCAGTTTTTTCAGCCACAAGATCAACCATCATTTCAAAATTTTCAACCAAATCAGTATTGTCAGAACGGGCAGCCACCATTTCAGAGCTATCAGCCCCAATTTGAGCAACCATATCAGTTTTGTCAGCCTCAAATTCAGCCACCACAACAATTCCAACAATTTCAGCAAGAACTTCAGCATTTTAACCAAAATTTCCAACAGCCTTTTGAGAATTTTCAGCATGGAAATAATTAATTTCAACCTCAATTCCAGCCATATCAACAGGGGCAGCAAGTGTGTCAACCATTTCAGCAAGATCCGCCTCAAAACCAGCCATTTTATCAGCCTACACAGCCCTTGAACCAGTTTTCACAGCCCTACAATCAAGGGTTTCAAGGGCAGAATTTTCAGCCTTCGGCACCTAATTTTCCAGACCAAAATCAGAACTTTCAAGGCTACAACTCCCAGCAAAGTTTCCAAGAATATCAGCCCTTTAATCAGCCTCAACAGCCATGTTTGCAACCAAATCAGCAAGCTCAAAATTTTCAGCCTACTTCATCCTTTCAAAATCAGTCAAGGAGCTATGCTAACCAAGGAGGCTTTGAGAATCTTAATGAGAATGAGGCTCAACTACAAAGAATGGAGGAGATTTATCAACAAGTTGTACAATATCATCAAAGGCAGCAAAGGCTTCAAGACATCGAAAAAGGCGTTGGACAAATTTCTAGTCAAATGAATCAGATACAAGTTCAAGGTGACCCTAGTGGAAGGCCAAATCTTTCTTTAATGGATCTTGCAATTTTAGAAGAAGAAGAAGAAGAATACATTAAAGTCTGGGCACCTAGAGCATGCATTCCTCCGGAGACTCCTACTCAAAATCCAATTCCAAATTTTTCAGCTCCAGAAGAAGAAATTGAAGCTCCACAGGACCATTCTAGACTTTTATTTTCTGATGATAGTGTTATTAGTGGTCCTAATTTTTCTGATACTGTTGTTGCAGATATTACAGGAGAAGTATACAGAGGAGATGATTCCATAGGTGTAGGGGATTGCACTAAGCCCCAGGGACCACCACAAGATTCAGAGAATGAACCAGAAAGTGTAGGGACTTGCATGGTGGAAGCAAGCACCCAAGGATCACCAGTTGAATGTCCACCAGAGCCTGAGGCTGAAGAGGAGCTTGAACATGACCAGGAGGAGACCACAGATACATCTACTATTATAGAGCCTCCAGGTATTATCCAGCACGCTCAGGTAAGTATTTCTCCCCTTTCTTCAGAAAAATGCAGTGAGGTACCTAAGGATGATTCTATTGACTCTGATGATTTTATTGATATACCTTGTGTAGAGATTATTTGTGAAAATCCAATAGCGGTATCAAACATTGATTTTATTGATCATCATGCATTACTTGACACATCCATTGTAAATATGAATTGCGAAATAATTTTAGAGGCACCCATAATTGATGTAGTTTGCTATGATGAATCACTTGATACATCTTTTGTAGATCTGGATAGTGAAAATTTTTTAGAAGTGCCTGAAATGGATGTTATTTATTTTGATGAATCTCTTGCTATTTCATATGCTGAGGTTGAATGTGAAAAACTTATGGAGATTTCTGATATTGATTTGATTGGCTGTGATACATTGCTTGATACATCTTTGATGGAAAATAATTGTGAACTTTCTATTGATGAGCCAGAAATTGATTTCTTTATTTGTGATGAGCTCCTGGATGCAAATTCTGTAGAAAATGATTTTGAAAATTTTATTGAGGCACCACAAATTGATTTAATTGGACATGATGCAGATTTGGATTTATTTCATGCAGAAACTGAACTTATATCATTTCTTTCTGACCCTGCACGCTTGAGAGAGGTATTACATGTTTTTACAGGGTCCAGAAGACTTCAGGAGTGGGTACTCCAACTGAACAGACTTCAGCCTCCTGGAAGGACTTCTGAAGGGCATCAAGAAGGAGGAGATAATCTGACTTTAATTAAAAGCACTCCATCCCTTGAATGGCTCTTGAACCTGAATCGCCTTAGGCCACCAGAGAAATTTTTGCGAAGTTCAAGTGTGGGGGAGTCCTGATTCTCCCAGCCACCCAGACACCTCCACTACCACGATGGAGGCTCCTTCTGGATCGACTCCGTCCACCAGAAATAAAGGGGAGATTTTTCTTTCTTGCATTTTCTTTTATCGCACTTTTCACTTTTATGTTTTTTTAGAGTAAATTGAATAAATAGACATTGTAAATACCATATTTTTTTTTCTTTTAGCACTTTTTCTTGTATGAGTGGAAATAAATGTATCCCTTTAGGTTATCTTCCTGTCATGTTAGAGTCTTTTGAAAATAAATTAAATTTGGTTGTTAAAACTTAGGATTTGAGATCATGGATGAAATCTTGGATGCTTGAGTACTACTTTACTTTAGATTCTTGAGTGAGGACTTGAGATGAATTATTTTTACCTAGTGAGGATTAGCCTTATATTTGTGACACACATGTTATTAAACTCTAGACCTTGCTTAGGTTCTTTCAAAACCATATTTCAATGATTGGATCACATCTATAGAAGCTAATCACTTTGTTTACCTTTCCATATCAAATTGACAAAAATCATATTCATTCCATTTTTCTTTACTTATTTCGTACTCTTACCTTCACTTTTCTTTGGACTTGTTGTTTGATATGTTTCTAATGCTATTTTGCCCGAGACGGACAAAGATTTAAGTGTGGGGGAGTGGCTAAACTTTTGGATGTATTTCATGTCAAAAAAAAAAAAAAAAATTGCCAAGTTGAAGCCAAAAGGTGCCAAGTGAGTGAGTTTGGTGCCAAGATCAAGCAAGAAGAAGTAGTAGAGGAAGACAACAATTGGAGCATCTAGAGTCTTAATCATACTTTGAAGATCCAAGTGGCAATAAAAAAAAAAGAAAAAAAAATCTGCAATAATAAGAAGAGGGCACACACAAAAAAAAAAAAAAGAAAGAAAGGATTTTTGTGCCAAGTGAGAAAAAGTGCCACTTGATTGCAAGGGAGGTCTCCTGCCACTTATAGAATTGGAAGGAAGGCTGATCTGAAGAAGGAATGGAAGCTGAATTGAAGGAATGCAAGCAAGGGAGAAATCTGAAAGTTGTGCCATTTAAAAAGGAAAAATCTGTGATCATTTCGGAAGAAGATTTTGAGCCAAAATCAGTGTATTAACTTGAAGACAATTGTTCCATGGCTGGTTTTCAAACTGATCTGAAAAGGAAAGGAATTTCTGTAGCTGGAAAAATCTGAGATCATTGCAGAACAAATCAGTGCCAAAAACAGAGGAAGAAAAGGAACTTCTGTGTGGATTAGCAATTGAAGTGAAGCTGGACTGTTTTGAATACNGACTTGAGATGAATTATTTTTACCTAGTGAGGATTAGCCTTATATTTGTGACACACATGTTATTAAACTCTAGAACTTGTTTAGGTTCTTTCAAAACCATATTTCAATGATTGGATCACATCTATAGAAGCTAATCACTTTGTTTACCTTTCCATATCAAATTGACAAAAATCATATTCATTCCATTTTTCTTTACTTATTTCTTACTCTTACCTTCACTTTTCTTTGGACTTGTTGTTTGATATGTTTCTAATGCTATTTTGCCCGAGACGGACAAAGATTTAAGTGTGGGGGAGTGGCTAAACTTTTGGATGTATTTCATGTCAAAAAAAAAAAAAAAAAAAATTGCCCAAGTTGAAGCCAAAAGGTGCCAAGTGAGTGAGTTTGGTGCCAAGATCAAGCAAGAAGAAGTAGTAGAGGAAGACAACAATTGGAGCATCTAGAGTCTTAATCATTACTTTGAAGATCCAAGTGGCAATAAAAAAAAAAAGAAAAAAAAAATCTGCAATAATAAAGAAGAGGGCACACACAAAAAAAAAAAAAAAAGAAAGAAAGGATTTTGTGCCAAAGTGAGAAAAAGTGCCACTTGATTGCAAGGGAGGTCTCCTGCCACTTATAGAATTGGAAGGAAGGCTGATCTGAAGAAGGAATGGAAGCTGAATTGAAGGAATGGCAAGCAAGGGAGAAATCTGAAAGTTGTGCCATTTAAAAAGGAAAAATCTGTGATCATTTCGGAAGAAGATTTTGAGCCAAATCAGTGTATTAACTTGAAGACAATTGTTCCATGGCTGGTTTTCAAACTGATCTGAAGAAGGAAAGGAATTTCTGTAGCTGGAAAAATCTGAGATCATTGCAGAACAAATCAGTGCCAAAAAACAGAGGAAGAAAAGGGAACTTCTGTGTGGATTAGCAATTGAAGTGAAGCTGGACTGTTTTGAATACCGAAACTGATATGGGAATGCAAGATGATGCTGCCAAGAATTTTAGATCAAACCATTCGACAGCATAAGAATTATGGAGAGCAGAGAGGTTGATACTTGAGCTGTAAATGCAGTTATAAAGATAAACAAAGCAGTGAATTGCTAATGAGGCAGTTTATGCCAAGAAGAAGCTGAAATTAGATTTTTCAAGGGCTGTTGAATCAAAGAATAAAATTCGGAAATGCATCAAAAGATGTTGAGTACATCACAGCTGATCAGAAACAGAATTTGGAAGCTGAGACAAAAGCAAAAAGAAAAAAAAAACAGTTTGAGAAAAGAAAAGAAAAAGAGAGAAACAAAGTGGACACAAGTGAACTTTGGCACCATGAAATCAAGTGAAGTTTCTCCCATCCGAATCAAAAGCTTTATTCCATTTCGTTTCTGACCTTGTTAGAAGATAAAAGAAGAAGAGAAAAATCAGAAAAGAGAAGAAAGAAACAAAAATGGCACGAAATTGGGAACTTGGCACAAGGCAATCAAAGAAAGGTTTTTCATCCAAACCAAAGGAATTTATTTAAGTTTCACTCACCCATACTTTTGATATCATTAGAGGACTGTTACGATGGGGCAAAGCACATTGGAAACATTTTTAAGCAACCAAGTCTCCCACTCCATCAATTTTTTCCATTTCCTTAATTTTTACTCCATTTCTTATCATTTTCCTTGTTTTTACTTGTTTTTATAGTTGATGATCCTAATCATAATTAATGGTAGAGAGTAGATAATAAGCAAGCCTATGGTAGTGCAAGAAACATGTGTGTGATAGTGAGCTCCACTTCCATCATCAACTTAGAACTTAAGGAGAGAGCCACAAAAATTTTCCTTGAAAGGCTAGTGATTTAAACTCATCTCAATGAATCATGATAGATGAAAAGGCTAAGTTGTTGATTTAAGGACAAGAGACTAATCCATAGAGCTTAGATTTATGAGAATTGACAACCAAAGGTAATTTCTTTTCATTTGTTTCTAATTATGCTTAAGAAAATCTAGGGGATACATGTTTAGTTGTTTCGCGACACGCTCAAGGTTAAGTGTGGGGGAGTTGATAAGTACCATTTTGTTGACTATTTTAATTGCTAAAATCCATGTTTGACCTATGATTTTATTGTTTAATTGTGATTTTACCCTAGGTTTTAGGATTTCCTATTATTTTGGACTTAATTGCAAAATTACATATTTTTGGATTATTTGGCCACTAATTTTCTGATATATTTTTGTAGGCATGAAAAGATCCTGGACCTAGGGCATACTGGGTCAAACTTGAGTCGGATGTGAACCGGATCGAATTATCAAGCCTACGATTAATCCGAGCCGTCCGATTCAAGAGCGGCTAGATCTGAGCCATCCGGGACGATCTGAAGCAATCCGAGCTAGGGTTAGGGTTGATCAAGCTATATGATCAAGATCTGAAGGTTTCATCCCAATCAGAGCTCAATCAACCGTTGGATCAAGCAAGGAGGGCTCTAGAGCGTCCATTCACAGATAGAGTTGATCTGGACCATCCGTTGCATATCTGGAGGATCCGAGCTACCACAAGGCAGATCCTGACCCCAGATCATCATCATTAAAGTTTGGCTCCAATCAGAGCAAGATCTGCCGTTGGATCTCCTCCGATCAATCTGAGCCGTCCATTGGTTCCTATTTAATCAAAAACGCAGCCAATTCTTCCCTGTCGCGTCTCCGCCGCACTGTTCATCCTCTTCAGCTATTCTTCAGTTTTTTAGCTTGTTTCTTCAATCCAAAGGGGCGCGACCACTCAATCTCGACCTTGGATCAATTTCTGAGTCATTGGGGATAGCTTCATTAGAGAATTCAGCACAAAATCGCACCGGAAGAGGGTTATTTGAGGGTTTCAGCAGCTCAGCAGTCCAGCCACTTGCGCCTGTTCCATAAGCCATTTCCGACCATCTGAGCCGGCTGTAGGGGTTCTCAGTTGAGCCCAGGTGGTCCGCGAATCACCATAGCAACCACCATCGACTGAGGCCAAGGAAATTGGATTGAAATTCCCAGCTTGCGCAATTTGAGCAGAGTGATCGATCGAAGCTGTTTTTCCTCTGATTTGCTGTGCTTAGGGGTTCGAGGCCGGCTCTTGCTTGACGACCAAGAAGATCTTGAGCTTAGGGAGAGTTGAGGAGTAGTTTAAATTGGTTAATTTGAGTTCTCTAGCTGTAATTTCAGTTCTGCCAATCTATTTCTGTTTCTGAATTTTTATGTATCAGCTGTTAGATGTAGTTTCTAATTGTTTTGCTTAAGTTAGGGTCATTTTCTGCAAGTAAATTAGCTAGGCAACTTGTGTAGTGATAGATTTCGTTTAATTTCAGTTTATATCTTGTTTTTAGCTTGCGTGCCATCTCCATTCTTGCGTATCAGACTTTTGTTCTGTTCAGCATGTTTTCTGTTCAGTTTGGAAATTTCAGTTTAATTCCAATTCAGTTTGTGCTTAGCTTAATCCTTGGAATTGAAGATAGCATTTAGTTTGTTAATGCATTGAATCTGCCTTTGTTTCCATTCGTTTGAATTTCTGCATTTTGATCCAGCTTGTTTGCATCAATTTCCATTTCTGCAACTTGAATCCTAAATCTGTCTAGTTCGTTTCATTCTGAACATGGTAGCCATCATTGCTGAGGATGTATCAGTGAAGTGCTGACTCTAGATTTCAGCCCTTGAATTCATTTGCTTGCATGTTTTGTGTTCAGATGTTCCGAAATTCTGCACATGACATTCCTGCAGCTAAGTTTCTGCAATTCTGCAGCTTAGTTCTGCATTACAGTTTTGGAGTTTTGTCTTCCAATCAATTGCTGCATCTTTCCTTCATGTTTCTGCAATGTTTCTACCCGATTAACCTTTCTAAATTGCCAGGTTACAGCTGTGGCAATTAGATCATCTCTTGGCACAGAAGTGGCAAAGTTGGCACAAGAGTTTTCCCTTTTGTGTACCAAGCTGATTTGGCACTGGTTTCATCAGGAATTCATCTGTTTTTCTAGTGATGATTGTGTTTTGAAATCAATAAGTATAGCATCGATTTCTGAAGTTTGTTTGCATTGGTTGGCTCCCAAAAAGGAATTATAGCTTGTTTGAGTTGAATTGCTTGTGCGATTTCTGAATTTCAGCTTGTTTGAGTTGAATTGCTTGTGCTGAAAATTAAATTCTGCATCAATTCATCTCTGCATTCCAGTTTAAAACCCGTACCCAATTCATTCCTAAAATATTTGGTTGTAAATGCTAAGTTTGCATCAAGGAAGCTTGGAAATTGAATTCCATTGCATTTGAAATTAATTGCTTGCTTGATTTGCATCTAAGTGGAGTTTAAATTGCAAACTCAGTCCATTAATTGGAGTTATACCTGTATGTTTGATTTCTGTATTGGAGTTATATTCCTCATTCATTTGTTCAATTCCAATTGCTTCATGTTAGTTGTTTGTTGGATTTTGTTTTAAAACCAGAATTGTTGCCCAAAATTGGTTACTTAGACTTTTCCATTGATTGAGTGGTTGATTGCCATCACTTGTTTAGCTTATTAGCTAAGTCCTTTAATCTCATGCGATTTTATTCTTGATTGAAACCCAAAACCGAATACCTATTTGAAGCCCGAAAATTCACAAACGACCTTAATACAAGCGCGAATCAAACAACGTTCAACTAGTCCCCGAGAAAAATACGACCTGTGGCCCCTATATTACATTTTCATACTTTTGATTGTAAAAGGGTTTCCAGCTTTCATTCATTTATTGATATTTAAATTTGATGAGCCCATACATTTCGTGACAACTTTAATTAGTATATTTTGGGCCCGTCAGGCTTCTACTAACACTCTGATCTCAACTCAACAACATCAAACTTGATATATGGGAGAAGGTTGTTAGGATGTATACTAAATGCCTTGCTTTTGGTTAAGAACATCTACATTTTTCTAAAGAGAATCACAAAATTACAAGTTGCATATTTATATTAGTATGTGCACAAAATGTCTCATACATTGCATTGTAGATAACATAGTGTGTGGTGACGTGTAGAAGATCATGTTATCATCTCCTTGCAGAAGTATAAGTAAGAGGCTCACAACGGAGATGGAATTGGACAAACCATCGGGATGGTTGTAATGTAATTAGGTGTGGTTTGTCTTAACCATAGAATTACACTAGTGCACTTTGAGTGCATTGAGTAGGACCAAAAGAATGGTCATCCAATTTTATACTGACTTTATAAATTGGATTAGACCTCGATTTTATATTATGGAATATAATCTCTAAATCCCGAAATAATAACGGGCACATGTATTTAATTATTATTTTCTTTGATTTGCCAATAGGCGAGATCTATTCTGCTAGATCGATAGGCCCGGTAAGTTGCGAAATAATATTATCTACATGGTATGTCATTGATTATTGACGGAATCCGTGTCCTGGTAAGTGATGGACCCAAAAGAGCTATCACGAAAGTGGGTCTCAAATTTAGATATTTATAAATGCTGGAAACCCTTTTAGCAATCAAAGAATAAAAGCGTAGTAAAGGGGCCAGAGGTCGTATTTTTCCTAGGGCTAGTTCAAGTTGTTCGATTCGTGCTCGAGTTAATGTATCGTTGATATTTTTGGGTTTCAAATAAAGCTTGGGTTTGATTTCAATCAGAAATGACAATTCAATGAAAAGGGAAAAAAAACTTAACTCAATGAACTAAACAAGGGAAATGCAATTTATGAACTTAACCAATGAGAGCTTAATCTACCAAGACAGCTAAATCAAATTTGGGCAAAACACAAACGATATCAAATTGCAAATCAGAAGCTAAAAAGATGAATAAAAACAATGCTGGTAATTTTCGAAACCAACGAACTTGAAACAAATACTAGCTACGGAATTCAAAATTCAAACCTTGAATAAACTCAACATGAGCTAGATACAATTTTTAGAAGCAAGCAGATGCAAAGAAATGTTCAGAAATGGCCGAATGTAATATTAGATGTTTTCAAGAACCATAGCACACTAAAAACAGCCTTTTGCTTGATACAAATCAGTGTCCAAGCATGCTTTTGATACAATGTGCTAAGTTGAACAACTTGATACACAGGAAGATACTTATGTGCCAAAACTGAACTGAAAGCAGAAAAAATAAACTGATGTAAAGCAAATGAAGTTGGAGCAACAAGTCTACTACAGATTTCAAATGCAAATGACTGGAAAAGCAAATAACTGTGGAATAACAATTCAAATCCCAACTACTTTGCGAAATGAATCAATTGCAGAAATGAAATAAAGTAGGGTAGAACCCAAATTTAGGAATGCAGCTACAATTCAGAAACAGAACAAACAAACAACTAAGTCGAGGACACAAATCTAGTTTCTGAAAAGATTCGAAGGAACTAGAGCTTAATTTGATACCAAATCAGCAGCTACAATCTGAAAATTGTAGAAATGAAACAGCAGGTTAAATACTGAAACTACCCAATGCAAACTGAATTCAAGGCACTAATCTAAATTCAGAAAAACTTAAAAAGAGTTGGAAGTTCATTTGGCATGGAATCCAGAAACTATCAATGAACATTACAGAGAAAGACTGATACACCGCATGAGATAGGCTGATACGCTAACAGGAAATCTGTTTCACAGAAATTGAACTATTGAGAAAATTAAATTTAAAAGCAATTGAGCACTAAACACATTCCCTAGCTATTAAACTTGCAGAATGAAACGCAATTGAAGCTAAAACAATTCAGAACTTGAAACTAAAGTAGCTGATACGAAATCATGAACAGAACTGGCTCACAGAAATTGAAATTACAGTCTATAATAGAAATGCAATAAGAAACTAAATATCGATTCCTTCCCTGAGCTCCAGATCTTCTTGCCGTCACACAAGAGTGAGCCTCGAACCCCTAAGATCCACAAATCGCTGGGAATCAAGCTCTGCAAAGTGATCCAAGCCAACTCTGCTCAAAGCTGAAATCATCAACCGATCTCCTTGATCTGATCATGTAGGATGGCGATGATGATTTGGAGATGATCAAAGCTCAGCCGAGGACCCTCAGGCTAGCTCAGATGGATGTGAAGTGGCGCAAAACGAAACCAAGGCGATCAATTCACAGATCTGACGAAACCCTCAACCATCTCTGTTTTTGACCGAATTTAAGCTGGATTCCTCACGGAAAGATCTTCCCAACTATCTAGATCTGGATCAAGGATTGAAAACGATGTGATCACGCCCTCTGATTTAGAAAACTTCCAGAAAAACAAAGAACAAGTGAAAAAAATGAGGAACTGAGCTACGAACTGGTGAGGAAGACGCGATGATCCTATTCTGCGGAGGGAATTTCCCTTTTAAACTTATGCAATTTAATTTGGATGGCTGAGATTGTTCAAAGCTCATCCAACGGTTGATCTTTGTCCAATTTGGCTCAAACTTCCCAGATCTTGATCAAGGGACAGGATCATTCTCGGGGTAGCTCGGATCTGCCAGATTCACAATGGATGGTTCAGATCACCTTGATCTTTGAATGGACGGTCTAGATCCTCCTGAGTTTGATCTGATGGCCAGATGATCTCTGATTTGGATGAAATTTTCAGATCTTGATCTGATCGCTCGATTAACCTTAATCCCAACTCGGATTGATCAGAAGTTCTCAAATGGTCTAAATCTAACCGTTCTTGCATCGGACGGCCCATATTAGTCGACGCTTGATCATTTGATCGAGTTCACTTTTGACTCAACTTTGACCCAACATGACCTAGGTCCATGATCCTTCCAAGCCTACAAAAGTAGATCAACAATTTAGTGACAAAACATTTCAAATATATCTAAATTTGCAATTAAGTCCAAAATGAATGTAAATCCTAAAACCTAGGGTAAATCCATAATTACGCAAGTAAAATATGGGTCAAACACGGATTTAAGCATATGAAATAATCAATAAAATGATACTTATCAACTCCCCCACACTTATGCTTGTGCGTCTCGCGAAAAGTACTAAATATGTATCCCCTAGCTTTTCTCAAACATAATTAGAAGCAATTGAAAAGAAATTACCTAGGGTTGTTAATTCTCAAAAATCTAAGCTCTATGGATTAATATCTTGTCCTTAAATCAACAACTTAGCAATTTCAATCTTCATGATTCATTGAGATGAATTTCACTCACTAAACCTCTCAAGGGAAATTTTTGGTGGCTCTCTTCCTAAGTTCTAAGTACATGATGAAAATGGAGCTCACTCATACACACTTGCTTTTTGCACTACCATAGGCTTGCTTGTTATCTACTCTCTACCATTATTCATGATTTAGATCTACATCTACAAAAATTCATCAAACAAGAGAAAGATATATGAAATGGTAAAAATGAAGTAAAAACTTAAGAAAATAGCAAATTTGAATGAGTGGAAGACTTGATTGCTCAAGGATATTTTTGATGCACTTTGCCCTCTTGTCAGTCCTTATAATGAAGTCAAAGTTTGATGGAATGAGGCTTTGGCATTGTCCTTCAAAAATTTGATGAAAAGAATTCATGAATTACTTTGTGCCAATTTTCTATCTTGCGTGCCAACTTGTTTCCTTCTTTTTTTTTCTGATTTTCTTTTCTTTTTCTTTCTCTCTAGTAAATTCAGAATGTAATGGAGCAGATCTTCAATTTGGATGATAGTATCTTGACTAATTTCATGGTGTCGAAACTTCAATGGTGTGCCACTTGTCTCTTTGTTTTTTTTCCTACTTTTTTCTGTTTTTTTTGTTTTTTTTCGGGTTCATCCAATCTTCTAATGGAGCTCATTAGGATCAGCATTCATATCAGAGATCTTGAGACATCAAATAGCAATTAGAAACAAAAATTTTATGCTCCACATATAACCTTCACTACTCTTGCAACTCCCTTTTGATACACATCACTTCAAGTTGGCACACTCTATCACTTTGTTTGCTTTTTTTTTTTGTTTCAATTTCAGCTCCACTGCAGTTCATTTCAGAATTCCAAACCATCAAGCTCTTCATCCTTACAGTTTCCTGATTTCTTATTCAACAATCAACATCACTAGTAGTGGAGAAATTACTTACTTACTTCACTTGAGACCATGGCACTACACAACTTTAGTTCTATCATCCCAACTGATTTCTTTTCCTTTTCCATACAGATTCCACAGCAGCTCTTCAATTATTTCAGCACCTTACAGTTTCTCACTTCCAATATTTCTAGATTACTCAGATTTTCAAACATCTTCTTCCACTTAATGGCTTGATACTTTGCTTCCTTTGTTTTTTTTCTGCTCATTTCTTTTCCACTTGGGCTCAGTTTTTCTTCCTTCTTCAACTGAATTAAACTTGGCACAGAATTCCTGCATTAGTTTCAGGTTAACACAGCTGCCACTCATCCTCTAGCATAATAGCCGAACATGCTCCATAGCAATTTTGATACATCTTCTTCATTTCCGTGCCCTTTCCTTTTCTGCATTACAGATTTTTTTTTCATTGTATGCCACTTGGATCTTTGAAATGTAATAAGAATCTAGATGCTCTAATTGGTTCCATCCTTAACCTCTTCTTTTTGCTCATTCTTGACACCCAACTCACTTCAATTTGGCACATGAAATTGCAAAAAAAAAAAAAAAAATTCAAAAGAAGTGCATCCTTGATAAAAATTGATTCCAAATCACTAACCACTCCCCCACACATAATCATTTGTCTGTCTCGGGCAAAATAACATCAAAGAACATCCCCAAACAAACAAGTCCATAGAAAAGTGTGGTTAAGAGTAGAAAATAAGGAAAAGAAAAATAGAATGAACATGATTATTGTCAAGAATTGATATGGAAAGGTAAACAAATTTATTAGCCTCTATAGATATGATCAAATCATTGAAATATGGTTTTGAAAGAACCTAAGCAAGTTCTAGAGTACAATCACATGTATGTGTCACAAAAATAAGGCTAATCCTCACTAGATACAAATAATTCATCTCAAGTCCTCAATCATGAATCCATGGCCAAGTAGTACTCAAGCATCCAAAATTTCATCCATGAGCTCAAATCTAAAGTTTTAACAACCAAATTTAATTTGTTTTCAAAAGACTCTAAAATGTCATGAAGATAACCTATAGGGATACATTTATTCCTATTCATGAAGACAATGTGCCAAAAGAAATAACATGGTATCTACAATGTCTATTTATTCATTCTACTCTACTCACGCATTTATTAGCAAGAACTCTTTTTAAAAGAAAATTCTACTTCTAAAGAACATAAAAATGAAGCATGCAATGAAAGAAAATGTTGTTGGATCGAGAGAAACGATAGATGAGGGGTGAATATCGTAAATCATTTTCGGATTAAAATTAAGAGCATACGCAGCAGAAAATTAAATCACAACACAAAGACACAAGCAGTTTTACTTGGTTCAGAGTCGCGGTCGGCTCCTACTCTAAGGCCCACGGTCGTTGACCGTTTACTGTGGGCAATTCTATATGTGCGCAAAACTAGTTTACAAATTGTATTACAAGAAATGGTACAGTAAACTTAAAGTAGCTCTTCGTTACCGACGTCCGGTGTAGATTATAGTTTCGGAGCAGAGGGACGTCGTCGGCGCTTGTATCTCATGTCGGGAGGTTTCTGGAGCAGAGCGCGGGAGCAGAAGAGCGTGAATGCATTGGGAGAATTGAGTTTTTAAATCCTTGGGGTCGAGGGCCCTTTTATAGCCCCTGGGGGCTCCTGGAATGTTGGGGGCGCCCCCCCCACGTGTCAGCTGATCCGAGTTCCTCTCGGTCTGCTCTGATCCCTTCAAACTCGGGATCAAGCTTTAACGGGGGCGCCCGGGACGCTGGGGGCGCCCGTGTTGACCGGGTCAACTCTTATCCGTTGGCTTTGCTGGCTTCTGTAACGCCCGCCTTTTTCCCACACCTCGTGGTGTGGCGAGAGAGGCGGCGTTACGCTCAATATTATATGTACTTAGACAATATCTTAATGCAGCGGAATCATCATTTTTCTAAACTTGCTCTTAACCATACAACTAATACATGACATATTTATATGTGCCTAAACTTGTCATTCATAACTTATATGCATAGCATCATAACTTAACCGTTTCATAACTTATTTATCATTTCATAGGTAGCATATACCTATCCATAAATGTAGCATTATGAGTCTTGAGTCACCCATTAGTCATAACCATAAACATAGCATAAAATTTATGAAACATTCCCAAGGCATGCATTATGTATGTAGAATCCTTTGCCAAGTCACTGCCACACACACACATGCTTCTGCCTCCCCTGCGGCTTCCCTTAATAGCTTCTTGGTTGATCTGCGGTACGAGGAAAATAAAACTATAAGCACATAGGCTTAGTAAAACCCCTTTCCTATTCACTAAAATCATTCGTTGCTTCAGCATAAATATATCAAACATCTGACATAACATAACTTCGAGCATAAACATAAGCATAGTCATACATGGCATAAATGAACATACATGAACATGACTTAATATATATCAAGCAACGTATACATGACATAAAGCATACCTACATGAACATGAAACATACTTATACATGGCATAATTCTTAGCATACATGAACATAATGCATTGCTTATACATAACATGATTCCTAGCATACATGAACATAATGCATTACTTATACATGACATGATTTATAGCATACATGAACATAATGCATACTTATACATGACATGATTCTCAGCATACTTAAACATAATGCATACTTATACATGACATAATTCTTAGCATACTTAAAAATAATGCATACTTATACATGACATAAAATATGAGCATAAATACAAGCATAAACTATACCTACCTCGGCGCGATGCATAGCATAGATGTATGAATGAGTCAAATGCATTTACTACATAGGGATGCTTAGTTTTGAAATCATAATTTTAAGTGCTTAAGATAAACATAACATCATTGGGGTCCCCGGCTTGTACCACATACATACATCATAAGCGTGCATCCCTAAGTAGATGTGAGGTAGCTAGCCTCAACCTACTAGGGTAAGGACAGCATAGTCGGTAGTCCTAGAACCGGGGCGTTCTGAAGGTGCCCATCCCTGTTGCACAGCTTCGGTAGTGCCAGAACCGTGGACAGCATAGTCGGTAGTCCAAAACCGGGGCGTTCTTAAGGTGCCCATCCCTTAGACCCTTACTTTGGTCCGGTACAAGCCTCATTCATAAAAAAATAAACATGCATGCTTCATCATTCGTACTTATCATTCATACTTATTTCATATCATCGTTATGCCTTCATCATTCATACTTATCATTCATACTTATCATACATACTTAAGGCATAACCATCACTTTCATTCATACTTATCATTCTTTATTCACATAATAGGACATACATGTATAATCATGTGTCTTAGCCATAATCATTATTTTGGTTCGTAAAACTTGCATGATCATAACACATAAATAAACTTGTACTTTATACATGGAACATTTCATCTAGCATACATAATCCTAATGTTCATCATAAAGCATGGATGGTCAGCTACATATAAACATGACTCATACTACTAGGGTTCATGGCATTCATCTTAACACATACATGTACCTTCATAACCATAATTTATTATAAACATTTATCATTATACATGCATCATTCTATCTACCATAACATACATTCTACATCAAATTACATACATTCATGGTATATGACCTAAGTATTCATGAGTAAAGCATCACCTAGAATCTAACATACCAAAATCATATCACAATACACATAACTAAGATTTTTTTGTAACATAAAGATCCTTACTTCATGCTTAATTACTTACTAGCATCATGGTAACTTAGACACATACAATCTTAAGACCTTAGCCCAATCCAAACCCTAGGTTTGGGTCTTGGCCGAAACATTGAAGGAGGTATACATCCATAGAAAATTTGCTTAGGTTAAGATTAATATCTTATACCTTGCATATCATGCCATGGAAGACCACTTGCAACCTTGAATGGACTTAACACTAAGCCTTAGCCCAATACATGATTTGGCCGAAACTTATAAGGGTAGCAAGCCATAAAAAAATTCATATAAGTCCCTATTATCATCCATACTACTTCATAGTAAGACATACTAAGCATGCTTGAGGAATTTAAAATAAATCCCTAGCCCTATACTTGATATGGCCGAAACCCTAGAAGGGTCTTAGGGCATCCAAAAATTTCCCTATATCATAATCTATGCCTTACATAATATCATGGAACATTTAAGAGCACAAAAGAGAATTTACAACATCCCTAGGCCCAAACCATAGCCTTGGCCGAAACCCTAGGCTCCACATCATGTGTTTCATTTCTCCAACTTACATGTAAACAATATCTAAATCTTATTCAACATCAAGAACAATCATACCACAGGTGAGAAGGTTTTACCTTTCTTAATCTCGCTTACAACTTCGAATAAAAGATAACAAGAGAACCTCCATGTCTCTAAACTTTCCTTAGTCCTTGTATCCTTGTAGGGGGCTTTAGATCTTCAAGATGGGGTCCTTGGTGGAACTTTTCTCAAGGGGGAGAGACCCTTGAACTTTCGGCCAAAGTAAGGAGGAAGAAGAAAATCAAGAAGAAAAGGGAAGTTGTAACTTCCTTTCTATTTATATCATTTTGAAAAGGGGTGAGTGAAGAGTCATGGTGCCTCTTCCCTTGGTGACTCTTCATTTCCTACACCTTCACTAATATCCACTTCATTCCCTCATAGCACTCCCTTGCTAGGTGAATTGGTTAGTGCATGCTTGGTTGTATAAGAGGTCCAAGGTTCAATCCTTGGTGCATGCACTAATTTTCTATTTTATTTTTAGTTTATTTCCTATCATTTTCGAAAATTCCTTAAAAATTCCCCCATAATTATGTTAATAGTTTTCATTACAATCCCTCTATTTTTATATTAAATTTTACCTAAAACCACCCATAATAATGGTACTAGAAAACCCCTATAAGGCCCCTTAGTATTTTAGTTTCTCAATTTAAATAAGAAAACCTTGATTTCTAGGCTAAGGTTCGTACTAATATTCCTAGATCCTTCGGAAAATTATCTAGACCTGCTTAATATTTTAAAGAAAATATTAAGAGAATTTTTCGGGTCGTTACAGACATCTCTATGGATTTTATTTCAGGGCTTCCCAGGACTACGAATGGATATGATGCGATTTGGGTAATTGTGGATAGGCTGACGAAGTCTGCTCACTTCCTGGCAATCAAGATGACTGATTCAATGGAGCAACTGGCTCAAGTATATGTTAAGGAGATAATCAGACTTCATGGAGTTCCCAAGACCATCATCTCAGATAGGGATGGTCGCTTTACTTCGCATTTCTGGGAGTGTGTTCAGAAGTCACTCAGCACTAAATTGTGATTTAGCACCGCCTTTCACCCTCGGACTGATGGGCAAACTGAACGGGTGAATCAAGTACTAGAAGACATGTTGTGAGCTTGTGCCTTGGATTTCAAAGGAAGTTGGTGTCGATATCTATGTTTAGCGGAATTCGCATATAACAATAGCTACCAGGCTACTTTCGGAATGGCACCTTATGAAGCTTTGTACGGGAGGAGATGTAGGTCTCCGATCTGTTGGTACGAAAGTGGTGAAAAGAAGGAAATGGGACTCACAACGGATGTCATCGACAGTACCACCCGAGCTATACAGAATATTCGACAACGGATAGAAGCTACTCAGAGCCGGCAGAAGTGTTATGCAGATGTCCGGCGTAGACCACTGGAATTTGACATTGGAGATTTGGTGTTCCTCAAAGTGGCTCCTATGAAAGGGGTGACAAGATTTGGAAAGAAAGGAAAACTAAGTCCGCGTTATGTGGGGCCGTACCTGATTCTGAAAAGAGTCGGTAAGGTGGCATATGAGCTAGAGCTGCCTCCAGAGATGTCGGCTATCCATAACGTATTCCATGTGTCCATGCTTAAAAAGGGTATCCCAAATATGGACCAAGTGATCGAGCCGCAGACAGTACAAGTTCAGGAGGACCTAAGTTATGGAAGCAGCCTATCCAGATTTTGGATAGGGAAGTCAAGAAGTTAAGGAGTAAGGAGGTACCCTTAGTCAAGGTCCTATGGCAAAGTCAACGGTTCGAGGAAGCTACCTGGGAACGCGAGGACGAGATGAGGCGCAAGTACCCGGAATTATTCTAAGTTCGAGGATGAACTTTCATGAGGTATGGGGGATTGTAACGACCCAGAAAATTTTCTTAATATTTCGTTAAAATATTGAGCATGTCTAGATAATTTTCCGAGGGACCTAGAAATATTAATACGAATGGTAGCCTAGAAATTCATGTTTTCTCATTTAAATTGGGAAAAATAAGCACTAATGGGCCTTATTTGGGCTTTCTAGTATCATGATTATTGGTAAATTTTAGGTAAAAAAACTTATAGAAATATAAAGGGATTTTAATGAGAAATATTAACATAATTATGGGGGAATTTTTAAGGCATTTTCGAAATAAAGGGGAAATAAAATAAATAAAATAGAAAATTAGTGCATTCTCCAAGGATTGAACCTTGGACCTCTTGTACAACCATGCATGCTCTAACCAATTCACCTAGCAAGGGAGTGCAATGAGGAAATGAAGTGGATTATGGTTAAGGCTTAGGGAAAATGAAGAGTCACCAAGGGAAGAGACACCATGACTCTTCACTTACCCTCCTTAATGTGTTATAAAGAGGGGGAATGGGAGTTACTTTCTTCCTTCCATCAAGTCCACCTTTCTTCTTCCTCCTCTCTCACTCTAGCCGAAACCCCAAGAGGGGATTCTCCCTTGGAAAAGGTTCACCTAAGGCTCCATCTCCAAGATCCGAGGCTTTTACAAGGGTATAAAGGCTAAGGTTGGTTAAGAGGCAACAAGATCTTCATCCTTCTCCCAAATCTAAGGTCTATAATCAAGATCAACCAAGGTAAGACTCCCTCACCTGTGGTATAATAGCTCTCCTTGAAGTTTACCATGATATGAAAGTTTTATTTGAGATTTTATGTTGGAAAAAAAAGAAAAGAGCCATGAACCCTCACCTTAGGGTTTCGGCCACCATAGGTTTTGGGTCCAAGGTGATGTTAAAAACCCGTCTCATGTTTTCTAATGTGTTATCATGATGAATATAGAATAAATATAATTTTTGGGGAATTTTTGGAGTACCCTAAAGACCCCTTAGGGTTTGGGACCCTCACCATGATTCTTTGGTTAGGATTGGGCCTAACCTTTCAAGTATGTACTTTGGGTATCCCCATGATTCAAGGGGAGGTTGAAGGTGATTTGTGTGAATTTTCACAAGGACTTGTGACCCTAAAGGTTTCGGGCAAGAAGATAGGGCTTAGCTCAAGTAAGGGGTCCAATGGCTCTTATGGTATGGTATGGAAGGTGTTAGATGATTAGTTGGAAACGTTATGAATTTATTCATGCACCCATGGTCCAAGCATATTTCGGACAAGCTAGAAAATTAGGGCTAAAGGTTAGGGTAAACCCTAATCATGAGCCTTAATGGCTCCTTATGACCGTAGATGTATTGTATGGTTGTTTCTTTTTCCTTATGCTACCTTACATGTCATTGAATGATGGAATCCCTCCCTTGTAGATTTCGGCCAAGCATGGTCACTAGGGTTTGGGTGTAGTTAGGGTTTGAAGAATGATGGGTTGTGCTTTATTATAAAGTATATATAATGGTTCAAGCATGTGGTAGAAATTAAGTTACCTATAACCCTAACCTTAAGCATTATGTTTCATGTTTGTATGTTTATGATTAGATATCATGCTTAATGGGGTTACTCATGAATGTCTTATGTTCTATTCCATGCACTCGGATAGTAGGTTGGATGTTTAAGGAATGTCTACCTATGTATGCTTGTGATAGATACCATGCTTGTGGATGAAATGCAATGCTTACCTTAGATATTATGATCATGCAAGCTCCATGGATTAGGAGAATGGTTTATGTAAATATATCATGTTCAATGAATATAATGCAATGCTTACCTTAGATGCCATGATCATGCAAGCACTAGGAATAGGAATAATATTTTATGTAAGCATGCCATGTTTTATGAATGAAGATGCATGCCACGTTTTATGAATGAAGATGCATGCCATGTTTATGAATGAAGATGCATGTCATACTTATGAATGAAGATGCATGCCAAGTTTTATGAATGAAGATGCATGCCATGTTTATGAATGAAGATGCATGCCATGTTTTATGAATAAAGATGCATGTCATGTCTTATGGATGATGAAATATGTAAAGTATTTTACTTTATGAATGGGCTTGTACCGGACCGAAGTATGGGTCCAAGGGATGGGCACCTTAAGAACGCCCCGATTTTGGACTACCGACTATGCTGTCCATGGTTCTGGCACTACCGAAGCTGTGCAACAGGGATGGGCACCTTAAGAATGCCCCGGTTCTGGGACTACCGACTATGCTGTCCTTACCCTAGTAGGTCGGGGCTCGCTACCTCGTATTTACTTAGGGATGCGCGCTTATGATGTATGTATATGGTACAAGCCGGGGACCCCCAATGATGTTATGATTATGTTTAAGTATTTAAAGTATGATTTTAAAAGTTAAGCATCCTTATGTATAGGCATTTGACTAATGCATTCATTCATGTTATGCATTATGCCATGATAGTAATGTCTTATGCTTATGTTTCATGCTAAGAATATTTATTATGTTTATGTTTATGCTATGTATCATGCCATGCTAAGAATATTTATTGTGTTTATGTTTATGCCATGTATCATGCCATGCTAAGAATATTTATTGTGTTTATGTTTATGCCATGTATCATGCCATGCTAAGAATATTTATTATGTTTATGTTTATGCCATGTATCATGCCATGCTAAGAATATCTATTATGTTTATGTTTATGCCATGCTAAGAATATTTATTATGTTTATGTTTATGCCATGTATCATGCCATGCTAAGAATATCTATTATGTTTATGTTTATGCCATGTATCATGTCATGCTAAGAATATTTATTATGTTTATGTTTATGCCATGTATCATGCCATGCTAGGAATGTTTATTTATGTTCAGGTTTATGCCATGTATCATGCCCTGCTAGGAAGGTTTATTATGTTTATGTTCGTGTCATGTCAAATATATGCTAAGTGATTCTAGATGCTTATGTTCAAAGTAGAGCACCAAGTATGTTGATGTTTCATGTGCTCATTATTAAGTGATGAATGGTTTTAGTGAGTAGGAAAGAGTCTTACTAAGCCTGTGTGCTTATAGTTTTATTTCCTTATACCGCAGATCACGCAAGGGGACAGTAAGGAAGCAGCAGGAGGGCAAGGATGCATGTGTATGGTAGTGACTTGGCCAAGAAAACAATATGTTTACTCGTCTTATGCTAGAATTTTACCTTTGCTACTTATGTGCTTGAATGATGACTTATGTGACTCTATGACATGATGCTAAGTATAACATGATATGATGCTAAGTATGAAATTAATATGTCAAGTTCCCATGTCATCATGTTAGGAATGGTAGTAGGTATAGGTAGGTATAAGTTTAAAGTTATTCCGCTGCCTTATGATGTCTACCTGCCCTACTCATGTTAACGTAACGTCGCTTTATGAAAAAAAACTGGGCGTTACAAAGCTAGGACCTGACCCTCCAAGCCAGGATTTTTCACCTAACCCTCCAGTTGGGACTTTTCACCTAACCCTCCAAGTTAGGACTTTTCACCTAGCCCTCCAAGCTAGGACTTTTCACCCAACCTTCCGAGTTAGAACTTTCCACACCTAGCCCTCCAAGCTAGGACCTGACCCTCCACTCACCTAACCCTCCAAGTTGGGACTTTTCACCTAACCCTCTAAGTTAGGACTTTTCACCTAGCCCTCCAAGAAAGGAATTTTCACCCAACCCTTCCGAATTAGGACTTTTCAACACCTAGCCCTCCAAGCTAGGATTTTTCATACCTAACCCTCCAGGTTAGGATTTTCCAACACCTAGCCCTCCAAGCTAGGATTTTCCATAACATGCCTAATCTCCGATCAGGACTTAACCATAATCATAATAATCATTAACCTAAACTAAAACCGATGTCAACACCAAAACAACAATCAGGGTCAAACTACATCAACAATCTTCCCCTTTTTATTGTTTGACAATCCGATTTTATGTTTAGGGATACTCAATCAATTTCTCAACTTTCAGAATCATAGGGGAATCAAGATCCTCCCCCTACAATATAATCATCCTAAACTTAACCAACCAACACTCTCCCCCTTTGTCGAACACCGAAAAGGGTCTAGATGGGCTGTTATGTTTAACCATACTCCCCCTCAACCCTAGGGGTATCCCAACCAACAAAGATATGATTGATTTTTCAAACACATATGAACGCATATGACAAAAATAGGGCATGACAAAACAAGCATATGTATCATATGAGCATGGCATCATAAGCATGAACATAATCATATAGAATAAGGCATATAGACAGAGAGTAATCATGTGAACACATATAAGCCAACATCCTAAACATGATAAGGCAAATATAAAATACATGCAAAATGTCAGATGCATCATAATGCAAAATCTAGTCATAGTCAAGCGCATAAACAATAATCCAGACAAACAAGTAGATGTATATCCACGCATCAAAGTCAACATCACGCCATAACAGGCAAAAGTCAGGACGGACAGATCCGTCAAATAGTCTGAAATCATTAAACAAGCAGAGAGTATAGTCAATCGTCAGCGGGGGGGATCAGCCTGCATAGGGTCGTCCATCGTGTCATCATCAGCAACAAAGGACCCAGGTGCAGCACTAGCTGAGGGCGCATCTCCTGGAAATGTGTGACGGTGCCACTCATCGTACCATGTCTGCTGCAGTGTACGGATCCCGGAGACGTCAGATTCCACTGTTGTCAATCTGCAGTCGAAGGATCTGAATCCCGAACGGACCTCCTCTCGATGAAGCTCTCGCAGATGAAGATCTTACTGGATCGTCTGATCCAGCTCTAAAATCTGTCATCGTAGATCCGGGTCCGGCTCATAGTCGTAATCATCAGCAGCAACAGCAGCGAGAGCCTCCTGAGGTGCAGCAGCATCGGCTGGTGCCTGAAAATGTGGTCCTCCCCCAGGTAGCTCACCGAGACCTCTCCCATCCTTCCAAACTAAAACCCCATCGCAATCCCGTATGATGATGCCGGACTTGGCAAATGCCCGCCGACCAAGTCTGCAATCCTATCAGACCATGGGCACGGTCCTGCCCTTGGTGACATCAACACCTACTGACATAAGCCAGTCGGTGATGATATGACCAAATGGCATATAGACTGTGCGGCGACTCGGCTCTCTATAAGATAGAATGGACTAAAAGAAGCTCTCCATGATATCGAAGTCCATTCGGCGGTGCATGTCGTAGAGCATAAGGCAATGATAGGGTCGGATCTCGGTCAAAGGCTTTGAAGTGATTGGAAGAATACAATTTGTGATAATCTTGAACAAGACGTAATCAGTGGGAGAGAGACGAAGTGCTGCAAAGGTAGGAAAATCAGGACCCAACTCATCAAGCCCGGCTGAGCGGTGATGACCAAAGAAATGTTGATAGATGGAGTGGGGGTAACATCTGCAAAAGGGGCCAGCAGGGGATCAGGAAGCTCAGGATAGATCGAATACAGGTTGGGTGATCGGTGACCACCCAGATACTCCGCTAAAATGTCATAGGAAAAATCAAGGTTCCTCTTGGCGACCCGAGTAGTGAACTCAAATCCCCCTTGAGGTCCCTGCTGCAGATTGTTGTAAAACTCGGAGACAATGTCGTAATTGATAGTCCTTTCAAGAGAAAGGAGAAAGTCAAGGTTGTAAAAAGTGACTATCTCTATGACCGACGGACAGTGCTCAGTCAGAAAAGGAACGTCAATGGATCAGCAGGGAAGTAACTTGAAGGTGCGGGATTAAAATGCCTGTTCACAAGCAGCATTAGGAAACCGAGAACTGGAGGAAGGTTGTGGCCTTCGAGTGGGTGCTGATGAGGAGGGGGTTTTGTCCCTCGAGCTACCCTCCAGTGGTTCCTTTCCCTTAGATGATTTTCTAAAGAATGGAATAGATCATGCACATAGGTTAAGTCAATTGAGCAAGAGTGATTTGATCATAAAAACACAGGTTGAATCATAGACCCATGATTTGGTCACAACACAATAATCTAAAGAACACAAGGTAAGACATGATCATATGAAGATAGAGTCAATCAAAGACACCAGATTTAATCATAGGAGAAATACTCAAGTAAGCATAAGGTAAAATTGATCAAAGATGGGACATGGCAACAATGGGTTACGGCCAAAACAGGAACATCAAAATAAAGACCATGATTAGCGCAAATACATATACTATGAACTGATTTGCAAGAAAACTAAACCAAAAACTCACTTTGGTGCCATTGGTGGTGATCTGAGAGGATCTTGAAAGTTTGAAGAGGAGCTCGCGCAGAAGAAAGCTCTCGGCGCAAGACAGACGCGCAAAAACCTTGAGCAAGTAGAGAACTTGCCGAGAACAGAGAAGAGCTCGTAGAGATCTTCACAGGAACTCGCACACAAGGGAGAGGGAGGAAGAGGACTCACGCACAGCAGACAGATGCGCAAGGAAGGGTTTTCGGCGCTAGGGTTCGGGAGAAGAGGTTTTTGGAGGAGTTAATCGGTTGGTGGATCGGTCCACCAACCAGACTTTAATGCGATTGAACGGGTCACCGTTCGATCTGGAAACGCTCGGAACGATCAGGCTCTGGCCTGATCGAACTGTACTGGGCCTGATCGGTCGGGTGACCGATCAGGCAGGATCCTGATCGATCGGCTGATCAATCAGGAAGCGAACAGTAGGGTCGGATGATATTCGGGAAGCCCCCTGATCGGTCTGTGGACCGATCACGACAGGGTGCCAGATCGGTCTGGGGACCGAACCAGGCTAGCACAGAATGGTTGGACAAAAATTTCGTTAACTCTCTGTGACCCCTATGATCGGTCTGTGGACCGATCAACGTAGGATGGAGCCAGATCGGTCCGGAGACCGATCAGCACTACGACTAATCGGTCCGGTGACCAATCAGGGTTCCTGATACTCCCAGATACATCTGAAACTTTCAGTTTCAGACATTCACATAATTTCTGAGCGAATCTGATGGAAAATATCGAACTTGGAAGTGATCCCCTGACTATAATTGATCCCTAACCAAGGATCAAAGGTCCTTATAGGTTCAACAATCACTTTGCTCCATCCAAGTGGAGTCAAACTCAAACAACAATCATTCAAATAAATTCAAACAAGATCATGCCAAATTCAGGTTTCCAATCAAGTTTCCTTGATTGGAATGTCCAAGTATGATCATGGAGCCAAATCCACATGTGTTATGCATTGGTTTTCCCCATACTTGGTCTCCGAAGTGATTTTTATCTCGTCAACTTAATTTCTCAAGGGATGCATTAACATTTTGAGAAATTGAGTTGATCCTAGCATCTCACCCCATATCTAGCAAACAAAAACGTTTTGGTAGACCTTATAGTTTGTATGAGATGTACCCAAAGTTACCCAATTATTTCCCAACAAATAGAACTTATCATGAAGGGTTTTGAATGTATTTTGAGAACTATGAAGCGCGACACATTCCCAACTTCCTTCTTAAGAAACTAAACTCATTTTCGGGGAGTGGTTTAGTGAAAATATCAGCGAGGTTTGATTTGGACTCTACATGTGAGAGTACAATATCTCCCCTAGCAACATGATCCCTAATGAAGTGGTGACGCACCTCAATATGTTTGGTCATAGAATGATGGACTGGATTCTTGGTTAGATTAATTGTGCTAATGTTGTCACATAACACTTGCACACTTTTGTAACTTAATCCATAGCCCTTTAGAGTGTGAATCATCCACAACAATTGCGATACACTCTCTCCCATGGCGATATATTCTATCTCGGTCGTGGAGAGAGTAACACAATGTTGCTTCCGACTTGACCAACTTACTAAAGAAGATCCTAGAAATTGGCAACCCCCACTTGTGCTTTTCCGATCCAACTTACATCCAGCGTAGTCAGAATCGGTATAGCCAATTAGATCAAAAGATTCGGTACGGGGGTACCAAAGACCGACTCCAATTGTGCCTTTAAGATATCTCAAAATCCTCTTAACATCGATTAAATGAGATTCCCTGGCACAAACTTGATACCTTGCGCACATAACCACAGCGAAAAGAATATCAGGTCGACTAACTGTGAGGTATAGCAGACTACCTATCATGCTCCGATATTGAGTCAAATCAACGGGTTTACCACTCTCATCATTGTCTAGTCTTGTGTTTGTAGCCATGGGAGTGGTCACCTCTTTTGAATCACTCATATTGAATTTATGAAACATTTTTTGTGTGTATTTCGATTGGTGCACATGGATCTCATCTCGGGTTTGCTTGATTTCAAGTCCAAGGAAGAAAGTCAACTCTCCCACTAGACTCATTTCAAATTCATTTTCCATGTGTCCAATGAATTCATTTAAATAGCCTTGTTATTTAAGCCACAAATTATGTCATCGACATATACTTGGGCTACAAAAATATTATCACCATCTCTCCGTAGAAATAGTGTAGGGTCTATTTGGCCTCTTACAAAGCCTTTTTCAATTAAAAATGTCGACAATCACTCGTACCAAGCTCGTGGTGCTTGTTTAAGGACATAAAGTGTCTTTTTGAGCTTAAATACGTGGTTTGGAAATTCGGTACTCTCAAACCCCGGAGGTTGTTCGACATAGACCTTTTCTCTAATTAAACCATTTTAAAAGGCTGATTTGACATCCATTTGATATAACTTGAAACCTCGATGTGCTGCAAATGTAAGCATCAATCGGATGGACTCTAATCGTGCCACGGGAGCATAGGTCTCATCATAATCAAGGCCTTCAACTTGACTATAGCCCTTGGCTACTAAGCGTGTCTTGTTTCTAATGATTTCTCCCTTATGGTTTAATTTATTCTTGAAGACCCATTTGGTTCCAATGATGGTGGTCTTCTTAGGTCTAGGGACTAAGTCCCAAACTTGACTTCTTTCGAATTGACCAAGTTCATCTTGCATTGCAATGATCCAATCGGGATCATTTAATGCTTCATCAATTTTTCTAGGTTCAATTTCGAAAATTAGAGCAACTTCATTAGCCTCATTCCTAAAGAATGATCTAGTTCTAACCCCGTGGTGGATGTCTCCAACAATTTGGTCTTGGGGATGACTAGAGGCTAATCTAGTTTGCCTAGGTGTTGGTGGTGCTTCTTGAATGGGTTCACTAGACACAAGCTCAGCCTCAGGATCCGGCTGATCAATGGGTTGTCTAGGCTCACCGTCATCGGATTCATCACCATCAACACCATTTGGACTCTCATTCAAACTTAGTCTCCTAAGTTCGAATTGGACTTCATCTTCTGGTTGACCATTGACTTTTGGAATTTCTTCAAAGACAACATCAGAAGACTCTTCAACTAATCTAGATTTCTTTTTGTAGACTCGATAGGCTTTGCTAATTAGGGAATACCCGACTAGTATCCCTTCGTCAGCTTTTGTCGTGAACTTTCCAAGGTGGTACTTGGTGTTTAGGATGAACACCTTACAACCAAACACCCTAAGATGTTTAACCGTAGGTGGTTTCCCAAACCAAAGTTCATGGGGAGTCTTCCCTAAGAACCTATGGATGAGGACTCGGTTTTGCACATAGCAAGCTGTATTTACAGCTTCAGCCCATAAGTAACTCGGGAGTGAGTACTCATTAAGCATGCTTCGTGCAGCTTCTTGTAGAACACGGTTCTTCCTCTCTACAACACCATTTTGTTGTGGTGTTCTAGGAGTGGAGAATTCATGTCTATAACCTCTATCTTGACAGAATTCTAAAAACCATTGATTTTGAAATTCACCTCCATGATCACTTCTAATTGTCTTAATTATTGATGATTTTTTATTTTCAACTCTTATACAAAAAGAAATGAAAACATCTAAGGTTTGGTCCTTATATTTAAGAAAATAAGTCCATGTATATCTAGTAAAATCATCAATAATAACAAAGCAATATCTACTTCCATTCAATGATATGATAGTACTACAATCAAATAGATCCATGTGAAGTAAATCTAAAGCTGTAGATGTACTTACAGCGCTTTTACCTTTATGTGTAGATTTTGTTTGCTTACCCATTTGACATGCATCACAGAGGTTGTCTTTTTCATACTTGATGCTTGGTAAGCCACGGACTAATCCCTGTTGGCCAACTTCCGGATGTTCTTCATGTTAACATGTGCTAGCCTCCGGTGCCAAAGGGTGGACTCTTCTTCTTTTGACATGAAACACTTAGCAAAAGTATTAGTAGCACTTTTAAATGAAACTTGATAAATATTGTCTACTCTTGTTCCTACTAGTACCGTGTCCAAGGTATCATGTTGTCTAACTAGACATTGACTTGGTTGAAAATCAATTGTGTAACCCGTGTCACACAATTGACTGACACTTAGGAGATTAAATATCATCCCCTTGACTAGAAGGACATTTGAGATTCTAAGACATTCGGATATTTGAATGTCTCCTATTCCTATGACCTTAAGACTACCATTGTTACCAAATGAAATATTACTTCTACTTTTCTTGTGAAGGGTAGTAAATAATGATCTATCCCCGGTCATGTGTTTGGAGCATCCACTATCAACGAACCAAGTTGATAGATGCTCTCCCTCAATCATAACCTACACAATTCGAAAAATAGAAGTTTTAGGTATCCAAACCTTGGGACCTAAAGCACCTACTAAACAAGTCTTAGGCACCCATGCCTTGACAACTTTCTTTTGGACCTTGGGTGTTCTAGATTGTCTCATATCAGTCCTAGACATCAAGGACACAAATGAAGGTTCTTTGGGTCGGTAACCAATACCGGCCCTATTGTAGACTGTCCTTTGAGCATTCAAGATCATGTCTAGGGTCTTAGAGCTAGTTGAGAACTTCTCAAGAATATTCTTGAGTCTCTCAACTTCACTCTTCAATGATTTGTTTTCTTCTTCTAGCAATTCATCATGCAAATCATCCACATCCTCAACCCTAGAGGATTTCAAATGTTCAACCTCAAGTTTTAATGACTTAATCTCATCCTCTAACATTTCAACATGCAAATCATCAATGTTATCATCCCTAGATGACTTTAATTATTCAATTTCTAATTGCAATGCTTTAACATTATTTTTTGACTTCTTTAACATATTGGTTAAACATGCAATTGCTCTATAACATTTTTCAAATTTGGGAGAAGTTACCTCTTCATCATCCGAAGATGATCAAGCCACGTTTGAGGAGTTGGAAGATTCATCACTGCTCTCTTGATCTCCAAGAGCCATGAGTGTCACATGCCTTGTGCTCTTCTCCTCCTCTTCATCCGATGAGCTTGAGGATGACTCATCCCAAGTGGCCTTCAAGGCCTTCTTCTTTTTCTTTGATTTCTCCTCTTTCTTTTTGGATTTCTCCTCCTTTTTCTTTAGCTTTGGGCATTCACTCTTAAAGTGCCCTTTCCTACCACACTCAAAACAAGATACATTAGTCTTATCAACTTTAACTTCACTAGGGTTACCTTTACCCTTGAAGCGTCGACCCCTTCTCATCATTCTTCTCACAAAATTTTCCATCTCGGAGGAAGAAGACTCGCTGCCATCTTCCTCGGAATCGGACTCAGATTCGGAAGAAGATGAAGATGAAGAAACTTCCTTCTCCTTCTTCTTTTCCTTCTTCTTCTTGTTGGATCGGTCCCCTACAACTAATGCAATCCCCTTCTCCTTGGGGCCTTTGTTAGCCATTTCATGCAATTCCATTTCGCAAAACAAATCATCTAACTTAACAATTGATAAATCCTTGGAGACTTTGTAGGCATCCACCATGGATGATCACAAAGCATTCCTTGGAAATGCTTTTAGCACATACCTCACAAGGTCGCGATTCTCGACCTTTTCATCAATGGAATGAAGCTCATTGAGGACCTCCTTGAACCGGCTATGTAACTCACTTACGGTTTCATTCTCCTTCATGGAGAGATTTTGGAGTTGGTTGAGGAACAAGTCCCTCTTGGCGATTCTTGAATCTCGAGTGCCCTCGTGGAGTTCGATGAGCTTGTTCCACAAGTCTTTTGCACTCGTGAATGGACCAACCTTGATGAGTTGGTCTTTGTTCATACCGCATTGTAAAGTGACAACCGCCTTTGTGTCAGCTTCACTCTTTCGAGTTTGTTCGGCCGTCCACCGCCACGATTCAAGTTCCTTGCCTTTATCATCCTTTGGAGGAGTGAAACCCTCCTTCACAGCGAACCAAGTGTTGTTGTCCATCTTAAGATAGTACTCCATCTTTGATCTCCAATATTGAAAGTCAACGCCATCAAAGAAGGGAGGTCGGGTGGTGGAGAAACCTTCTCTCAAAGCCATGGATAATAGCTCTCGGTTGTAAATCCGCAAAAACAGAGCCCCAAGCTCTGATACCACTTGTTGGAACCCGGATGGCTAGAGAGGGGGGTGAATATAGCCAAATACTTGGACTTTGACACTTATCGAATTTCTGCACTTAGATTTGTTAGTAGCACAGCGGAAGTAGCAAACACAAAGTATGCAGAAAAACAGAAAACGAAAGCAAACTAACACAACTAGCAAGATCGCTAACAAGGAGGGTTTACAAGGTTCGGGGATAACTTGCCCCTACTCCTTGGCGTGCCCGTAAGGTGGGTGATCCCTTGATCGTCGGCAGATCAAGCCCCGGTGAACACCGGATAGAAAGCAACCTCCTTCTCGGTGGAGAAACCTCTCCACAGCATTTCAATCAAGGATATAGTTTAAGCACAATGAAACACAAGAAAGATCTTACTTAGGACTTAGCAAAGACAAGAACACAGCAAGCTTTCTCCGAGCTTCACCCAGCGACGATCTCACGAAAGAACCCTTTCTCCGTGTCTTCTCGCTGTTGAACTCAAAGTCTCTTGTTCCTTCCTCCAAGTGCTCAAGCAAGGGACGATTGCTTCACTGATCACAGTTGCTTGCTTAAGATGATGGGATCACAGAACACACAAGCAAGAATGTGGAGAACACAAATACCCAGCAAGAACAAGCCAGAAGTTGATTCAGCGAACTCTCCTCCTTCTACTCTTCTCCTCTCCGCCTTTTGTTTCTCCACTGAACACAGGTGACACCATCTCACAGCAGCCTCCAGCTGCTTACCTGCCAACGCCAGCTACCACTGAGCTCTCCCTAGACTCCCTGAGCTTCCCTCAGCCAAGCTCCAGTCTACAGCTCCAGCCGTTGCAACCTGAGATGGAAAACGGACAAACCTGCTCCAAGGAAAGGCCACCTTTGACTCTCCTTGAGTGTTTGAATCCTCCCCTGTCACCTGCAGCTTAATCAGATCATTAGAGCAGTATATCAAACAGAAAATCAAGCATCAGAGATGAAACGCAGAGAATCGATACGTTCAGACGCGATCAGAGCGTCTGACAGTGCATTTTGAATTAAAGTGATCGGTCACCGTACCGATCAGAGAGCCTCCTGATCGGTCACCAGATCAATCAGGCTGGGTTCAGACCGATCAGGCTCCGTCCTGATCGGTCCCCAACGCTCAATCAGAAATCGCGATTTCTCTGGGACTCTCCTGGACCGATCACCAGACCGATCTTAGGTTGTGGATCGATCACCAGACCGATCCACCCCTTTGCCGGGCGATTTCTGAGTTTCGCAGTCCAAACCTCCTGATCGGTCACCGGACCGATCAGGGAGCCTCCTGATCGGTCACTAGACCGATCAGGCTCCGTCCTGATCGATCATAGTGAGGAACTCGCGAAGCTGGGTCGTTCTCGAGAACGATCTACACAGTGATTCAGATCGGTCACCAGACCGATCAGGAGCAGATCAACAAGGGAACTCAACCTCACTGTGTGCTCCCTGATCGGTCACCACACCGATCAGGAGCCAATCAGTGGGTGAAACGCATACTCCCTGATCGGTCACCAGACCGATCAGTCATCGCTGGATCGGTCACCAGACCGATCCACGAAGGAGCATCGTGCCAACTCCCTGATCGGTCACCAGACCGATCCAGGGGCTCCAACCTAGCCCTCCAAGCTAGGGTTTCATCCAACCTAGCCCTCCAAGCTAGGACCTGACCCTCCAAGCCAGGATTTTTCACCTAACCCTCCAGTTGGGACTTTTCACCTAACCCTCCAAGTTAAGACTTTTCACCTAGCCCTCCAAGCTAGGACTTTTCACCCAACCTTCCGAGTTAGAACTTTCCACACCTAGCCCTCCAAGCTAGGACCTGACCCTCCAAGCCAGGATTTTTCACCTAACCCTCCAGTTGAGACTTTTCACCTAACCCTCCAAGTTAGGACTTTTCACCTAGCCCTCCAAGCTAGGACTTTTCACCCAACCTTCCGAGTTAGAACTTTCCACACCTAGCCCTCCAAGCTAGGACCTGACCCTCCAAGCCAGGATTTTTCACCTAACCCTCCAAGTTGGGACTTTTCACCTAACCCTCCAAGTTAGGACTTTTCACCTAGCCCTCCAAGCTAGGAATTTTAACCCAACCCTTCCGAATTAGGATTTTTCAACACCTAGCCCTCCAAGCTAGGATTTTCCATACCTAACCCTCCAGGTTAGGATTTTTCAACACCTAGCCCTCCAAGCTAGGATTTTCCATAACATGCCTAATCCCCGATCATGACTTAACCATAATCATAATAATCATCAACCTAAACTAAAATCGATGTCAACATCAAAACAACAATCACGGTCAGACTGCATCAACACCCAGCCCTCGGTCAGGACTTAGTGCCCAATCCATGATCAGGACTTAGTGCCCAATTCTTCGAACCAAGACTTAGTGCCTAGGTTTACTAGGACTTTCTTTCACTTTAGAATTCCACTCTTGACTTACCCTTTCCTTGTTTAATGTATCACTGACTTAAGCATATTGTCAAACATTGAAACATTTAGAGGAGGACATCACTGATGCAACTTGCACCAACAATCTCCCCCTTTTTGATGTTTGACAATATCTTAAGTTAGATTGGCTGAAGGGACTAAATTAAACTCTTTGAAAACTGATCTATGTTTTGAAAATAAATTTTGGTTCTTTGGAAAAGCTCTCTATCCTTTAGGAAAAAAATTCTAGTCTTAAGCTCACTCTCCCTTTTTGAAAAAAAACATTTTGATTTCATTTATATCCATTGAAAAAAAAATTCTCTAACTTAACTCTCTCCCCCTTTGTCATACATCAAAAAATCACCAAAAAACACTTGCACCAACAATGAAAACATCTTGTTCTTTTGAAAATACTTAGTATAAATTTTTGAAAGCACAGTAAAACTAGGTACTTAAATTTCTAGAAAAAAATCCACTTTGAAAAATATTCTGCAATTCTGAAAAATGTTTTGTATTTGTAGGAAAATGTTTGATCTGAAAAAAATCCTTAGAAAAATTTTAGAATGGATTTTTCAAGAGTTTGCAAGAAAATAAAAATATTGTGAAAATACTCTTGAAATATTTTTTTTTGCTTAACACATTTTCACACAAAAAAATGTTCTTTGAAATATGATAGTATTTGAAGAAATATCTGTACCTTTGAAAAACATTTAATCATTTTCAAAAATGCAAGTAACTTTGAAAAATATTATGCATTTTTGGAAAATATAAGTACTTTTTTAAAAAAATATATAAGTTCGGTAAAAAGTATAAGTTCTTTTGAAAGAAAATTACTTGACTTATATTTTGAAAGTACTTAGAAAAATATTATTTTGAAAACATAATATTTTACTTGACTTGGTTTCCTTTCCAGTTTGACACAATCCTAAGAAACCTTGTTAACTACAAGGACATTTCCTTAAGTGCCCTGGAAAATTTTCCAAACTCAAGAAATATTATTTCAAATTGATTCTATAAGTTTAAAAATGTAGGTTTTTGAAAATGATGATATTTTTTTTAAAACAATTTAAAATGATAGTATAGAAACATTATGTTCTCAACAGGACTTAATAATGCAATTCATTAAAACATATTATTAAGTTATTAAATAATTCTTTTAATTTGACCTCCCCCTAAACTTGACCCAGTCCTAGGAAGCTTGTTTACCACAATTACTCTTCCTCTAAGTCTTTAGGGTTTAGTTTAGATCAAAGGAATTATTTAATAATTTCAAAACAAATAATTTTCAAAAAAACTTGTCAAAAATTTTTCTTTTGACTTAGACTCCCACTAAATATGACACATCCTAGGAGTCCTTGTAGATCATGAAGTAGACCTTCCTCTGTGTCTTTTAGGATTTATCAAAATCAAATGAACAATAATTTTCAGGAAGATAAATTCCGAAACCACAATTTGGAAGGAAGATAACGTATAAGCTTTTTTGAAAACATAAGTGATAGTAATTAAGGCACAGTTTTCGAAAAACATTTTGAAGTGATAGTGATGTTTAAAGCACAGTTAACAACGATTTTAAAGGATAATGATGTTTAGAGCATAGTTTTCAAAAAAACATTTTAAAACAATTTTAAAACACTCCCCTGTAACCAACACCATTTGATTCTATCTAAGTGCCTTAGGGGACTTTAGTGTTAACCTAAGAGGCTTGTGTCTAATTGTGTAGGTTAAACAATTTTTCAAAAGAATATAGTTTTTGAAAATCTATCATATGTATAAGCAATCAGACAATCATGAAATTCATAAAAATATTATTATGTTAGAGCACTATTTTGAAAATAGATTTTTAGAAAAGTATTCTCACAATTTTGAAAACCAATTTTGAAAAACATGTTTCAATTTATTAGTCCTTAACATCTGATCCATTCTAGATGTCTCAATATAGCAAGCATGGTTGCCTTATGGGCGCATTGTGAGATGCTTGAATCAATTTTCTTAATTCATTGTTAAATCTAAGATTTAATCAAAACTTGTGTTACATTCAAATTAACCAAATAGTAAAGTGAATTTGATTTTCGGTAATCGGCTTCCAGGTCTTGGTGAGGCACTAGGCCTTCTTTGGCCGTGGCCTTATTGGAACAGCAACTCTATCCTTGATAAAGGCTTTTATTGAAAATTCATTTTCAAATTACTTCTTGAAAAATTTTGGTCTAACTAGTTTAGGTTTTGGATCGGTAGCTTCGGCTAGTTCCACCAAACGGCTTCCCTAACGTACTATTATCTCACCTCCGCCCTAATACTAGGTTAATCAAGTTTCAATTATTCTTTTTTCTTATAACCATTCTAAATCATGCATAAAATTAAACGTGAATGACATGACATATATTTTAAGAAAATTGCATATTCATGACACGACAGTGATGCATGAGTCAAACAAGTTAAATTATTTTACTTAAGTTTCTAATGATGTGTCAAATTTTAGATTTGATACATATCGTGTGAACCCGCGAATATGCCAACCCACTTTGACATATTTAGTTTTATTAAATTAACTATTGCGGTTTGGCTAAGATTTTATTTAATTCGAGTTTAAGTTACTTAGGAATTAATTGGATCTAAATTAATTAAGGTTGAATTAATTAAGAATTACTTAAAGTCAATTGACGTTGAATTAATTAAGACTTAATTGAAATTAAGAACTAATTGAGATAGAATTAATCGAAGTTATTAAATTAAGGGTTAATTGAATTAATTAGGAATTACATGAATTTGAATTAATTAAGGATTAATTAAAGTTGGAATAATTAATGATTAATTGAATTTGAATTAATTAAAGATTAATTGAATTTGAATTAATTAAAGATTAATTGAATTTTAAATTAAAGATTAAGATTAAGTTGATTAAGGATAATTAAAATTAAGTTAACTAAGGATTATTTAAGATTGAAATAAATAAGGTAAAAATTGTTAGGATTTAATTAGATTTAAATTTCACCTTTTCTGGGTTAGATAATAATTGTGGGTTTAGCTTCATCATTTTCATTATTTCAAAATTTTCTAATTCTTTTACTATTTCTTCTTTATTTATCTTTTCAAGTTTTTCTAATATTTCTGATTTAATTAAATCTTTGTTAACTTTATTAACTATAGCTTTGATCTTAGATAATTCTTTTTCCTCCTCATGCTCAAAATTACATCCTTCAATATCATCACAGTAGGTGGAGTAATTTGGGCCACTAGTTAATGTTTTGTAATAATTTTCAGAATTATCCAAGATAATAATTAAACTATTATCTAAAAGAATTTCATCCCCACTTTCCTAAGAATTATCCTCATTATCCACATAACAATCATCAAAAATATTTTCAATGTTATCCTTAAGATTTTTAAATTTGAATTAAGAGTTATCCTTAAGATTTTCAAATTTGAATTCAGAGTTATCCTTAAGATTTTCAAATTTGAATTCAGAGTTATCCTTAAGATTTTCAAATTTGAATTCAGGGTTATCAGATTTAATTTTAGAATTAATCTCAGAGATAAGTTTATCAGAATTTATTTCAGATTTAAATTCAGAATTAATTTCATATTTAAATTCAGAATTAATTTTAGCATTATCCATAAAATTATCAGAATTTATTTTAGATTTAAATTCAGAATTAATTTCATATTTAAATTCAGAATTAATTTTAGCATTATCCGTAAAATTATCAGAATTTATTTCAGATTTAAATTCAGAATTAATTTTAGCAATTATTGAATTGATATTAAAGATTAAACAGTTAATTTCGGATATTTTAACCATATCCACATTTTGTAACTGGTTATGCAGGATATTTATTTGACTATGCAATAATTCAAATTTATCAGAAAAATTATCTAAATTATCTACATAGGATAGTGCAGGATTTGAAAATTTTTCGGAATGTAAATTTTGCGTACCTTTGCCGAACACTTATTTTTGTAATGTTCGTACTTTTCGCATTTGAAGCACCTGATATGATCCTTGCTCCTCTGGACTTTGGATGCTAGTACTTCCTTTGTCGCTGGTGAAGAATGAGTCTTTCGAGTAGGACACTGATTTTTATAGTATCCTCTCTCCCTGCACTTGAAGCATATATCATAAAATTTAAAAATTGACATTTAAAATACAATGTACCTGATTCACCCCTGGGCTCCCCCTCAACTCCTGGCGTCTTTGCTCCGTCGACGGTTAGTTTTGTGAAGAGCGATCTGGCTCTGATACCAATTGTAGGACCGGTGTCGTCGATAGAGGGGGGGTGAATATCGACCGTAAATCTTTCGTGGAAACTTCCGATCATATACTTAAGAGTATTCGTTCTAAACAGAGTGTTAGTAGCACAACGGAAAATAAAGCAGAAAAATAAAGAACGACACAAATTGTACACAAGATTTTACTTGGTTCCCGACCCCCAGGGTCAGTACATCCAAGGCCTAAGCACGGGAATGTCCGTCCACTAATGGTCTCCTTTCTGGACTTTCCGGAGGTGGAGAAACCCGTCTTACAGTGCAAGAGTTACAAACGAAAGATAGATAAAATGAGAATGCAGAATTTAAACTCAAACCAAACAAACAGATTGAAACTTGACCGATCTGGACCTCCGAAGTGTCGCGTACTTCCTCCTGGAGCCTCCTGGTCACAGAGCTTCGTTGTTAGCGCTTTGTTGTCACTTGGGAAGCTTAGAATCGTGTTTGGAAGTTGTGTACTGAGCTGAGGGGTCGAAGCCCCTTTTATAGGCTTCGTTGGGCGCCTGTGTTGATGGGGGCACCTCAAAGGGCTTGGTCAAAGCTTATCTCCGCGCCGAACTCACCGCAATAGATAAAGCCTTTGACCTAGGCGCCCTGGAACTTCCGGGCGCCTCAATGAACTTGGTCAAAGATTATCCTTGCTTCGCACTCGCAGCAGCAGATATAGCTTTCAACCAGGGTGCCTGTATCATAGGGGGCGCCTGAATGAAGACTGGGTTGCCTCCTTTCAATGGGGGCGCCCCAGTTGATAGGGGCACCTGAATGAAGAGCCTTGTTTGCCTGGCTCCATTGGGGCGCCTCCTTCAATGGGAGCACCTAGCATCCAGCCTTCCAGCCACTTTGTGTGTTGTTTGCCTGCTTTGTCTTCCACTCTAGGTAACTGCAAGATACATAAATACAAAGCAAATACACACACAACCTTAGCCTTAATGTGATGGTTCTGACTTCAGATTTCTTTGAAACCCTAGGTCGAACCAACGCCTAATGTTCCCTTCCGGGGAACGCGCCTTTTACCTACTCCTTTCAGGAGAAGTTTTGCCAACCAGTCCATTCGGTTGGACTTTTACTTAGCCTTCGGATCTCGAGACGTTCGAACCTCGACCCGTCTCTACTTATGTCCTTAGTCCTCGCTTAGCTAAGTTGCTCAATCCCTCAGACCAAGACTTCGTGCCCAAACCCTAGGTCTAGGACTTAGTGTCTAACTTCACTCATCAGGACTTTTGCCCAACTTCACTCACTAAGACTTATTGTTGGATCGAGAGAACCGATAGAGGGGGGTGAATATCGGAAATCGTTTTTCGGAAAAACTTAGAGCAAGTACGCAGCGGAAATTAAAAAAAAATAATCACACAGAGACACTATCGATTTTACTTGGTTCGGAGCCTGGGTCGACTCCTACTCCAAGGCCCACGGTCGTTGACCGTTTACTTTGGGCAATTCTATATGAGGCGCAATAATAGCTTACAAGAATTGATTTACAAATTCAGCACAGTAAACTAAATAATTAAAAATACTCTTCTTTTACTGACGTCCAATTGTGGGTTGACCTTTTCCGGAGCAGCGGGACGTCGTCGGCTCGAGTTGGGCAGTTTCCGGAGCAAGGCGCGAGAGCAGAAGAGCGTAGAAGCGTTGTGTTCGAGTTGTTGTTGGAAGCCTGGGCGTTGGGTGCTATTTATAGCACCTCGGGCGCCCTGGACGTCGGGGGCGCCCCCCCCCCCACGTGTCACGTGATCCGAGATTAGCTCGGTCAAGCTTTATCCCAGTCGAATAGGGATGATGCTTGACACTGGGGGCGCCCTGGACGCTAGGGGGCCCTGCTTGACTTCTTCTGCGTGGGCATCTCGGCTGGATAAGGATGATGGACTTCGCAGGCTTAGGCGCGGGGCGCCTTGGCTGCTGAGGGCGCCCTGGGTACTGAGGGCACCCTAGCTGCTGAGGGCGCCCTGGCTGCTGGGGGCGCCCTGGCCAGTATTCAGCCGAGGCTCCTTTTTGCTTCATTTATTTCATCTTCACCTTGGGGGCGCCCTGGACACTCAGGGCGCCCTACTCAGCTGCTGCCTCACTCCATTGAGGCTCTCTGAGCTGCAGACACACGTTCCTTCGGTCCTGCATCCAGGGTTAGTCCAAAACACAATGAAACAATAAATTATTAGTTTATACAGCCTTAGCTGTCTTGGTTCTGACTTTGGGTTTCCAAAATAGAACCCTAGGTCGAACCGACGCCTACTGTTCCCTCGACGGGAAACGCGTCCTCACCTACTCCTCTCGGGAGAGTTTACCTGATGCCAACCGCTCCTTTGGTTGGACTTTTGCCTGACGGTCCTTTGCCAGGTCTTGGATGCCGAGCTGTCCTTCACCCGGTGCCTAGCATTCCTTCGCTAGGGATTCAGTCCCAAGCTGTCCTTCGCCTGGCGCCTAGCAGTCCTTCGCTAGGGCTTGGATACTGGCAGTCCTTCGCCAGTTGCCTAGCAGTCCTTCGCTAGGGCTTGGATACTAGCAGTCCTTCGCCAGTTGCCTAGCAGTCCTTCGCTAGGGCTTGGATACTGGCAGTCCTTCGCCAGGTGCCTAGCAGCCCTTCGCTAGGACTTTGTTTCCTGGCAGTCCTACGCCAGGTGCCTAGCATTCCTTCGCTAGGACTTTGTCTCTGCACACTTGAGTAACATTGTTAGATCACAAATAGACTTAACTTTGAATCCTTTGCCAATATCAAAACAAGGTTCGATATGGTGCTTCCTGCACCAACAATCTCCCCCTTTTTGATTTATGGAAACACAATTCATAGTTAAGTAAAAAACATATACAGTTTAAGCAAAAAGATAAAAACACAATGAACTATGAACAGAATAGATTAAAAAAATTCTTTATTTCTCATACTCCCCCTAAAACCCTGAATTCTTGTGTTAAAACACTTAACTTTGACCTTTCCTCCCCCTTTGACATATATCAAAAACATACATGGGCTAAAAAAAAGTTTCTAATAGAGACTTTTGAGTTTGTGTAAAACTTCTAAATTTTTGACAAAGTATTTTTTTTAAAAAGCATTTGCATAAAAACTTTTTACACTTAGACAATTTTCCATTTTGCAAACCTAAATTTTGTTTAAAAAAACTTTTACTTACAAGGCTTTGCAAAAAGGAATTTTACTTAGTCCAAATTTTGAAGTCAAATTTCAAAAAAATTAACTTTGAGAATTTGAAAAAAAATTGTTTTTTTTTAAAATAATTTGCACACTTAGACGAATTTGCTTGGAAATACTTTGTGTATTTAAAAACAAAATTTGTAAAGCTTCTAGACAAGTTTTTCACCAAAAAAAACTCTACCTAGAAACATTTGCCAAAATTTTCAACTAGTTTTTGCTCAGACAAATTTTGTTTACTAAGAAGAAGAATTTTACTTAAGAAAAAACATGCACTTAAGAAATTTTGAAATACCTAGAAATGCTTAGAAATTTTTGAAGCACTTTTAAAGAAAATTAAACAAAATTTCCTTTCTCTCCCCCTTAATGTGAAATTCTTCTCCTTCTGTTTTAGACCATTTCTAAGTTCAGTTTTGAAAAAGATATTTTGAAAAACTTCTGAGTATCATAAAGGAAATTCTTAGTTAAGAGCAACTCGGAGTTTTCAATAAAGTTTCTTTAAAAAGGAAAAAGTTTAAGGAGAAGGTTTGTGTATCAGAGCCTATGAGTTTTGAAAACGTAAAAATACTTAGTATAATTCTCAAAAGCATAGCAAAAAGCTTAAATTTCTAGATTAAATCCATTTTGAAGAGTATTGTGAGGTTCTAAAAAATATTTTGTAAGAACAAAATTTCCTTAAAAAATTTAGAACAGATTTTTCATGTACTTTTGAGATAAATTATGATTTGAAACACATAAGTACTTTTAGAAAAGTGTCAGACTTTGAAAAACATGAGTAATTTTTGAAACGTATTAGACTTTGAAAAAAATATAAGTAATTTTTGAAACGTATTAGACTTTGAAAAATATAATATTTTACTTGACTAGGTTTCTTTTCCAGTCTGACACAATCCTAGGAAGCCTTGTTGACTACAAGGTCATTTTTCTAAGTGTCCTGGAAATTCTCCAGTAAATATTATTTCAATCATAAGCCACAACAATAATAGCATTTTGAAAGACATATATTTTCAACAAGGATTTTGAAGATATAGTTCATGAAAATATGTTATTAGATAATTTTAAAACAGATAATTATTAATAAAAACTTTTCAGAAATTTTTCTTTTGATTCAGCCTCCCCCTAAATTTGACACATCCTAGGAGTCCTAGTAAATTGTGTAGTGGACCTTCCTCTGTGTCTTTAGGGTTTATTAAAATTTTGAACAATCTTCTGAGTATGATAACTTTCAAGATAAATTTTTGAAAACATAACTGGAAATGATAGCACAGTTTTCGAAAATCATGATGATAATTTTTCAACGAGATAGTAATATCGAGGGTTTTTGAATAAGTTTTAAAGCATAAGGTTTTTGAAAAATTTGAATTTTTTGAAAAAAAATTAAGAAGAACTCCCCCTGTATCCGACACATTCTGTCTTTTATCTAAGTTCCTTAAGGGACTTCAGTGTTGACCAGTTTTGACTATATGGACTAGGGTTGACTATTTTGACTAAATCAGAATAAGCCCTAGACTCTATTTATTGTGATATTTGACAAAAAATTGTGATAAGTGAAAAAGTAGGGTACAGTACAATAAATTAAAAATTAGAGGTAAGTTTGAATAATTTTTGCAAACTTTTTCATTTAAAAGGATAGTGAATCATGCTTTTATGTCCTAGATGTCTCACCCAGTTCTACGTGGTCAAACATGTTAAGATTATGGGTTGTGTGAGACGAATGTTTAATTTTAAAAAAATGGTTAATTTTGAAACATTAAACATTAGTTTTAAAAAAAATAATTTTTGAGGATTTTGAAATTAATTAGAATTTTAACTTTGAATTTTAAAAGTTAGTTAAATTAAATTTGAATGTTAAAAGTCAAATGAATTAAATTTGAATTTTAAAAGTCAGATGAATTAAATTTAAATTTTAAAAGTCAGATGAATTAAATTTAAATTTTAAAAGTCAGATGAATTAAATTTAAATTTTAAAAGTTAGATGAATTAAATTTGAATTTGATTGAATTAAATTTAATTTATTAAGATTTAATTGAATTTAATTGATTTAATTAAGATTTAATTGAATTTAATTGATTTACTTAGGATTTAATTTTGATTTAATTAAGATTTGATTTTGATTTAATTAAGATTTGATTTTGATTTAATTAAGATTTGATTTTGATTTAATCTGAATTAGTTGGTTGGGTTGGACTCAACTTTTAGGTCCTAAGCATCTCACCCATTTCTAAGTGACAAAACATGATATCCTTAATTGTTTTGTGAGATGCATATTTTAATAGAAAGATTAATTTTGAAAAGTTAAATTAATTTTCAAACCCAATTTAAGTTTATTTTGAAAAGAGATATTTGGATCTAAAATTAACTGAAAATTTGTGTTAGATTCGAATTTAACAAAGAGTAAATTGAATTTGAATTTCAAAAATTGGCTTCCAGGTCTTGGCGAGGCACAAGGCCTTCTTTGGCCGTAGCCTTATTGGATCATCAACTCTTTCCTAGACAAAGTCTTTTAGTGAAATTTCATCTTCAAAATTACTTTTTGGTAAATTCTGGTCTAACTAATTTGGGTCTTGGATCGGTAGCTTCGGCTAGTTCCACCAAGATGGCTTCCCTAATGTACTATCATCTCACCTCCACCCAGTATATGTTGTTCAAATTTCAATTAACTGATTTAGTCCTTATACTAACCAATCCTAATTCTAAGCACAAAAAAACAAAAATAAAAAGAAACACATAACTAAAACAAACAATTGTCTAAGTAAGGTCACAATTGGAGTAATACTCCGGATTTTCGAAATCAGCAAGATTATGAATTAAATTTTCTAACTTATTGACCTTATGTTTTAGGGTTTCATTTTCTTGTTTCAATTTTCTGAAATTTGTTTTAATTAAGTTACATGAATCAATCACATTATTCAAGGTAAATAACGGATTTTCAAATACTGTAAATTCTTCTTCCCTAAACCTGCCGCCAACATTCTACTTGTCTCCCTCGCCGCCGACACCTTTACGCCCTTCCTCCTCACCGCTGGCCCTCTTCCCGACCTCCTCAAGGTGAGCTCTGGCCACAAGCTAGTAAGGGAGAAGCTCTTCCCTCCCTTGCAGCCCTCACCGAGAGAAAAGAAGAGGAAAAGAGATCCTCTTCTTGTGTTGCATCGGCGCCCTAGGAGAGAGAAGGAGAGGGAGAGGAAAAGAGAGAAGCCAAGGGTTTAATGAATTGGATTAAGCCATGGTTTCATGATCTCATGGGGTTTATATAGGGCTAAGGTAGGGACCAAGAGGAGGAGTTGGATCTTGGCCTGCTAATGGATCCAAACCCGATCCATTAATGAAGATCCATTCCACTAAAGGATTCTCATAGAATTACCTCACTAACCCCATATTTTCATATGGGCTCCACCTATTATGAGTCATCCATCACTCCATGTTTAAGATATCGAATGCCCATCGATTAATTTAAATTACTGACAATTTTAATTAATCGACTTCTGGCTCCTTGATTAGTACCACTCAACCTTATCATCATGTCGGATCAAATCCACCTGCAGGGTTTAACATGATGAACCTTTTGTTAGTGAGAGCCCTAGAGTCAATCATATGATGATCACTTTTTGGACTCATTGTATCATATTCTTGTATATATATTTCTTATATATAAAGGCATTTCTTATGGTTATTGTACTTATGTGTATTGGTGCCAAATAACTTAGTATAATAACGTTCTTGAGTAGAAGGTTCTTATCTATATCAATCGATTAGTTGAATCGATAGTGAGATGATATAGAGAACACTACTCTTAATTATTCCTAGTCAAGTATTAACATTCAAGGACAATGTTAATGCATAGAGACTAGCATGTAGGTCAACATGATGACTTGATCTCACAAGTCATGGATATGAGATATCAAGTTGACACATGGGGTATACATTAGAGAATGTATACTGAATGGCCCGCCATGAGAAAGTATCATGGATCGTTATATGAGTGTCATATACTTTCTCATGTGACTATTAGTATGACTATTAGTCCTTGGACCTGAAGTCACCANATCCGAATGGATTTAAGCATAGCTACTGGCGAATAGGTTTCGTCATAATCAATTCCTTGTTTTTGACGATATCCTTTTGCCACTAATCTAGCCTTAAAGGTAACAACATTACCTTCCATGTCGGTTTTCTTCTTGAAAACCCACTTGCACCCTATGGGCTTAATCCCTTCAGGTGGGTTAACCAAGTTCCATACTTGATTTTTGTACATGGAATCCATTTCCGACTTCATGGCTTCAAGCCATTTATCTCTTTCTGAATTTTTCATAACATCTTCATAACTGATAGGTTCGTCATCGTTAATGAGTAACACGTCGTTCGATTCACTTATGAGAAATTAGTATCTCTCTGGAATATTGCGTGTCCTATCAGACCTACGAAGAAGTGGTGTTGTTTTAGGTTCAACTGATAGCTCATCATTATGAGTTATTGGTTGTGGGTCTAGACTAGGTGTCTCTGTAATGTCTATTGGAGTTTCTTGAACTTCTTCAAGTTCAATGCTACTCCCACTGTTTTCTTGTAAAAGAAATTCTTTTTCTAGAAATACAGCATGCCTTGAAACAAACACCTTTTGTTCCAAGGGATGATAGAATTGGTAACCTTTTGTTTCCTTAGGGTATCCAATAAATAGACATTTATCAGACTTAGCATCCAATTTGTCTGATACAGTCCACTTTACATAAGCAGGACAACCGCATATCTTTAGGTGAGATAAATGAGGTTTCTTACTATTTCACGTCTCATATGGAGTAGTAGAGACTACCTTGGTCGAGACTCTGTTTAGTAAGTAAACAGCTGTCTTAAGCGCATAGCCCCAAAAGGATTTTAGAAGAGTTGCATGATTCATCATAGATCTAACCATGTCCATCAAGGTTCGGTTACGCCTCTCAGATACACCATTATGCTGTGGTGTATATGGCGGAGTCCATTGAGACAATATCCCATTGTCCCTAAGATAATCTTGAAACTCTTGACTTAAGTATTCACCACCCCGATCGGATCGAAGTATCTTAATACTTTTGCCAAGCTGTTTCTCTACTTCACTTCTGAACTCTTTGAATTTCTCAAAAGCTTCAGATTTGTGTTTCATTAAGAACACATACCCGAATCGTGAGTGATCATCGATAAAGGTAATGAAGTAGCTATAGCCTCCTTGTGCAAGAGTTGACATTGGTCCACATACATCAGTATGTATTAGACCAAGCAATTCTCCCACTGGTTTACCTTTTCTGGAAAAGGGTAATTTGGTCATCTTGCCTTTTAAGCATGATTCGCATGTATCAAATGAACCGGGTTCAAATGATTCCAGAATTCCACATCGGTGTAATTTGGTCATGCGTTTCTTACTTACATGGCCAAGACGACAATGCCACATATAGGAGTCTATTTGATTATCTATTCGAGCACGTTTGTTGCTAACTTCGATATTGAAAACGTCACCGGATAAATCTAATGTGTAGATACCATTGCATAAAGTTCCGGTCCCATAAAGAACACCATTTAAAGTTATGTAACAGCAATTGTTATTAAAAGTTAAATGATAACCCTTTTCATTCAAGCATGAAATAGATACAATGTTCTTTATTAACGAAGGAACAAAATAACAATTATCCAATTCTAAGACAAGTCCAGTAGGGAGCTTTAGCAAATATGTTCGATGGCAACAGTAGCAATCTTTGCTCCATTTCCAACTCGTAAATTCGCTTCTCCCTTGACGAGTCTTCTTCTATTCCTTAGCCCCTGTATGTCATTACATATATGTGGGCTACACCCAGTATCAAGTACCCAGGTGTTCGAGGAAATAGAGTGACATTCAATAACGAAGATACCTGAAGAGGATGGGGCATCAGATGCCTTCTTCTTTAGGGACTCAAGATAAACCTTGCAGTTTCTTCGCCAGTCGCCCTCCTTGCCGCAGTGATGGCAAGTGCCTTTTGGTGCCTTTTCAATCTTTTTGGCCTTTTTCTTCCTTCCCTTATTTTGTTCTTTGGGCTTCCTCTTAGAGCCTTTCTTTGAGGAACCAACTAACAGTACCGTCTTCTGATCCTGCTTTACAGAAGGCTCTACAGTCTTCAGCAGGTTAAGCAACTCAGGATTGGTAGTCTCCAGTTTGTTCATCCGATAGTTCATCACAAACTGTGAGTAACTCTTGGGCAAACAATGCAGAATTATATCAATACTTAGTTCGTGATCCATTGCAAATCCGAGTGTGCCTAGTCGCTCAATGTACCCCAACATCTTCAACACAAACTGTGAAACAGAAGTGCCTTCCTGCATCTTAGAGGTGAAGAGGAGTCTGGAGACCTCAAACCTTTCGGATCTCGCCTGCTCGTCAAACAACTCATGAAGATGGAAGACGATGGTATGAGCATCCATATGCTCATGTTGCTTTTGTAGCTCAGGTACCATAGCGGCCAACATGATGCAACTCGCAAGTTCAGAATTGACCACATGTTTTTGATAGGCCACTAACTGATCTGAAGTTGCATCTTCAGGAGGATGGTTGGGAAGTTGTTCTTCAAGGACATAAGCAAACTTTTCTGCCTTGAGGACTATCCTCAGGTTTCAAAGCCAGTCCATGAAGTTTGGCCCAGTCAGCTTATTGGTGTCCAAAATGGAACGTAAATTCAGAGAAGGCATAATCAGGTGATTATCCTAGAAATACAAATTGAGGTTATGTGATGAGAATGATAAAGAATGCATCAATATACATTAATTAAATCCTATTTATTTTTCGAATTGAATAACCCTTTTTATCAATTCGGGAGATCGTAGGAACATCTCCAAATAGGTTGATATCCAACCATAGATAAGAACAACCATGGCTAGAGTCCATCAAGTTATTCTTAGCTATGAAGGTAGGTAATTATACCGATTACATATTATACATATGAAACTATCACATTATGCTATCAACTAATTGAATGTTTGCATAAATTATTGGGTTGTTAACTCATTAACAAGCATGCAACAATATACATAGCACCCAACTGCACCTCTCTTTACATTGACCTTGGCTGTGGCACAACAAATCAATGCTCCAAGCTTAAGGCTGACTGACAGGCCCAAACTATGTGTCACGAATGTGGGCCTTAAATTTAAAATTTATAAATGAATAACTGGAAACCCTTTTACAATCAAAAGTATGAAAATGTAATATAGGGGCCACAGGTCGTATTTTTCTCGGGGACTAGTTGTCGTGTTTGATTCGCGCTTGTATTTAGGTGTCGTTTGTGTTTTCGGGTTTCAAATAGATGTTCGGGTTCTGGGCTGCAATCGGAAATGACAAAATCACAATGGAAAATAATGGAAACCTAACTCATGAACTAACCAAGTGAATGCATTTAATGATTCAACCAATTGGATCACTTACTCCTCTAAAGCCCTTAAGCAATTTGTTTAAAACTGATTTCTGATTTCAAAAGCAAATCAAAATGCCAAGCAATGAAATTAAAGCAGTGATTGAGTTTCCGGAAATAACCTAGCTTGATACAATGAAAAGCATGCAAAATTAAGAACTTGAACAAGTACCAACTTCAATTCAATTTTAGCTACAAGTTTTGGTAGCCAACAAATGCAAACTAAGTTCGAAAATGGATGAATTCAGTACCAATTGATTTCAGACAATTATGCACACTAGAAACACCCTATAACTTGGTACCAATCATTGCTTAAACATGAACTTGATACAAAGTGATGAATCTCAGCAAATTGGCACGCAAGAGAAGGAAAACCTCTTCCCAAATTCTGCTGCCCTAGCAAATAATCTCCAACTCAGAATGCAAAGTGGAAGCTGGTCAATTGAGCTTAGGAAGCAAGGCAATTAGTGAATAAATTTGCAAGAATTGAAGGAATGAATTTAACTTCCAAGTGCAGCTCCATATCAGGCATGTTAAGGCAAACAATGTGCAGAATTTCATGTTCAATTCAGATGCAGGGCAAACAATCAAGGTAAGCTGGCTGAAAGTGATTTCTCAATTAGCTCTCAGATGGGATTTAAAAGGTCTAACGTTCCATTGATGCAGCATTTAGAAATAATGAATCAAAACCTTTCAAACAACAAGCCAGAAACTGTCAAATACAGTGATGACCTAGAAATTCAGAAACTGATACTCAAAATTTGATTCCAACTGCTAATGAAATGAACCAAGCTCCAATGAAAGTTCAGAAGAAAACCAAGGTTAGATGATTCTCAATTCAGATACTATCAGTTGATACTCAAAACAAGAACTGATTTGCAGGAAATTTAAACTGAATTTCAGCAACTTTGGATGCGCAGACATGGGGACTGAAAACAGGGAAATTGATACTCTACAGCCAAATGCCTAGACAAATTGATCAAGTGGAGATCTAATGCAATGGTTCACCAAACAATAACCTCTTCATGTGCTGGAATCGAAAACATAGAAACAAATTGGGGGAATGCAGAAACCAAACTGAAATTTCAGAAACTAAGGGATGATATGCAGGATTAACTCGATGCTGACCAAATGGAAATTCCGAAATACAACTAAATATGAAGCAAACTTGGATCAGCTAGATTCATACACTAAATGTGATCTCTAACTGCAGGGAATAAACTAAACAAGATTCGAAATTGAAAGAAGATGCAAAAATCAGAAACCAAGCTGAAAAATTCAGAAACTAAACTGCATTTGCAGGGCAAGGGCTGATACGCAATGATCTAAGTGGAGAGCAAATTGAAATTTCGATTTACCAAAGCTAAACAGAATTCAGGAATGAAACTAGAGTCTAGACTAACTTAATCAAACTAAATCATCTCACTAAAAAGGAAACAAACTGAAAAATTCTGAAACTGAAATTCAGTTTCAGAATTGGAATGATACGCAAGCATACAAAATGGCACGCAAGAAATAAACAGAAATTAAGCTGAAATTTGATCTAATTATCATCTAAACAAGCTCGTAAACTAACTAACTTAAAGATTGACAACCTAATTAAGCTCCAACAATTCAGAATTACAAACTAAGTTGCTGAAAACTGAAATTTGCAGGAGACAAAACAGAATACAGCAGTAATTGAAATTACAGCTAAACAAACGAAATTAACTAAGAAATCTAAACTCAATTCCTTCCTAAGCTCAAGTGCTTCTTGGTCGTCAAGCAAGAGTGAGCCTCAAACCCGCAAGCTCAGCAAGTCGATGGTAACAACCCCTGCGATTCAAAACCAACTCAAATTGCTCAAATCTGAAATTTTCCATTCGAAATCTTCATTGCAGCTGCGTCTGCGTGAATTGGTGAGTGGATGATGATCAAAGCTACTCAGGGAACCCCTCTGGATAGCTCAGGTGGAAGGTAATAGAGCACAACCGATCCAAAGGCATCAAATGGAAGAGTTGCGGAAACCTCTCAACATCCCTGTTTCTTGGGCAAATTGAGGCTGGAATTTCACCGAGAAGCTTTCCCACTGACCTAGCACATGATCTAAAGGAGAAATCGAGTGGACGCGCCTCCTTTGATGAAGAACTATGGAAGAAAATGCTAAGAACTCGCGAAGAAGATGAAGAACGGCGGAGACGCGATGAAGAACAGCTGCTGCGAATTTTTCCTTAAGTTATAACCAATGGACGGCTCAGATTGATCGGAGGAGATCCAACGGCTGATCTTGCTCTGATTGGAGCCAAACTTTTATGATGATGATCTGGGGTCAGGATCTGCCTTGTGATAGCTCGGATCCTCAAGATATGCAACGGATAGTCCAGATCAACTCTATCTGTGAATGGACGCTCTAGAGCCCTCCTTGCTTGATCCAACGGTTGATTTAGCTCTGATTGGGATGAAACCTTCAGATCTTGATCATAGAGCTTGATCAACCCTAACCCTAGCTCGGATTGCTTCAGATCGTCCCGGATGGCTCAGATCTAGCCGCTTTTGAATCGGACGGCCCGGATTAATCGTAAGCTTGATAATTTGATCCGGTTCACTTCCGACTCAAGTTTGACCCAATATGCCCTAAGTCCTTGAACCTTTGGTGCCTACAAAAATAGATCCAAAATTTAGTGGCCAATTAATCCAATTTAATACAAATTTGCAATTAAGTCCAAAATAAAGGTAAGTTCTAAAACCTAGAGCAATTTCACAATTAATCAATAAAAATATGAGTCAAACATGGATTTTAACATCTAAAATAATCAACAAAAATGGTACTTATCAACTCCCCCACACTTAACTTTGAGCGTCTCGCGAAACAACTAAATAAGTATCCCTTAGGCTCTCTTAAGCATAATTAGAAACAAATGAAAAGAAATTACCTAGGGTTGTCAATTCTCATAAATCTAAGATCTATGGATTAGTATCTTGTCCTTAAATCAACAACTTAGCCTTTTCATCAATCATGAGTCATTGAGATGAATTTAAATCACTAGCCTTTCAAGGGAAGTTTTGGTGGCTCTCTCCTTAAATTCTAACTTGATGATGGAAGTGGAGCTCACTCAAACACACATGCTTCTTACACTACCATAAGCTTGCTTATTATCTACTCTCCATCATTAATCATGAAAAGGATCAACATCTACAAAAACAAGTGAAAACATGGAAAATGGTGAGAAATGGAATGAAAGCTAAGAAAATGGAAAATTTGATAAAGTGGGGGACTTGGTTGCTCAAAGATGTTTCCAATGTGCTTTGCCCCTCTTGACCATCCTCGAATGATATCAAAAGTGTGGTGAAGCGAAACTTGAATAAATTCCTTTGATTTGGATGAAAAACCTTTTCTTGATTTCCTTGTGCCAAGTTTCCTTTTGTGTGCCATTTTTGTTTCTTTCTTCTCTTTTCTGATTCTTATTTTTCTCTTGGTCAGCTGCTGATTAGTTTTCTGCTTTCTTTCTTTCTTGTACGGTCAAGAAGGTAGTGGAACAAGGCTTTAAATTGGATGAGAAACTTCACTTGATCCCATGGTGCCAAAATTCCATTTTGTGACATCTTGTATCCCCCTTCTTTTCTTTTCAAACTGCTTTTCATCTTTTTTTTTCTTCTTTTCTTTCTCTGCCTCGATCTGACATTCACTTTTTTTTTCTGATCATTTGTGATGCACTCAATACTTGTTACTACATTCCTACCTATTGCCTTGTCCATAGCCTCAAAAACTCAAATTTCAGCTTCAATTTGACACAAACTGCATTCTCAGCTTGCTTCCTCAACCTTACTGCATTTCCAGCTTGTATTCTCTGCTTGATTCATTAATGCCATGCTCAACAGCTGCCATTTCAATTCAGTTCAAAATTCCAGCTCAAATCAGTCCACTACACTTCATTCCTAATCTACACAGAATTTCCCTTTTCTTCCTCTGTTTTTGGCACAGATTTGCTGCCATGTTTCAGATTATCCAGCTTGTGTGCGGTCTCTACAAGATGTTGCTGATCTCAGCAAAGAACAGCTCTAGCAGCTACAAATTCAGCTGCAAATTCAGCTTACTGATTTTTTTCTATATGGCATAACTTTGCTTTTGCTTGTGTGCCATTTTTGCTTTTCATTGAAGATTTCTTCTTCAAAACTGCTTCACTTAATTTGGCACTGCATCACTGATTTTCAACACCCAAAAATTCAAATTTAGATGGATACTAACCGTGTCTATGCCCATTGAAATCAAGTGATACCGAAACAATCTCTTCTTCTTTGAATTCCTTGCTTTTGGATTCAATCTCTTGACCACTTCTTCTCAAATTTTTGTCTCAGAATTTTCTTTTGAAATGGCATGGATTTTTTCCATTGCTTGCCACTTAAATCTTCAAAATATGATAAGGAAGCTCCATCTCCAATTGCCTCCATCTCTTTTACTTATTCTTGGCACATGGAATTTGCAGATTTTTTTTTTCAAATGAAGTGCTTCCTTGATAATAATACATTCCAAAACACTAATCACTCCCCCACACTTAAATCTTTGTCCGTCTCGGGCAAAATAACATTAAGAAACATTTCAAACAACAAGTCCAAAGAAAAGTGAGGGTAGGAGTAGGAAATAAGTAATGAAAAATGAAATGTACATGATTTTTTTTTTGGTTAAAAATTGATATGGAAAAGTAAACAAAGTGATTAGCCCCTATAGATGTGATCCAATCATTGAAATATGATTTTGAAAGAACCTAAGCAAGTTCTAGAGTTCAATAACATGTGTGTCATAAATATAAGGCTAATTCTCACTAGGTGCAAATGATTCATCTCAAATCATCAATTAAGAATCTAAAGCAAAATCGTACTCAAGCATCCAATAATTCATCCATTAGCTCAAACCCTAAGTTTTGACAATCAAATTTAATTTGTTTTCAGAAGACTCTAAAATGCTATGGAGAATACCTAAAGGGATACATTTATTTCTACTCATGCAAGAAAAAAATGCTAAAAGAAAAGACATGGTATTTACAATGTCTATTTATTCAATTTACTCTAGAAAACATAAAAGTGAAAAATGCGATAAAAGAAAATGCAAGAAAAATAAACTCCCCTTTATTCGGGTGGGCGGAGTCTATCCAGAAGAAGCCTCCATCTTGGTAGTGGAGGTGTCTGGGTGGCTGGGAGAATTAGGACTCCCCCACACTTGAACTTCGCAAAAAATTTCTCTGGTGGCCTAAGGCGATTCAGGTTCAAGAGCCATTCAAGGGATGGAGTGCTTTTAAAGTCAGATCATCTCCTCCTTCTTGATGCCCTTCAGAAGTCCTTCCAGGAGGCTGGAGTCTGTTCAGTTGGAGCACCCACTCCTGAAGTCTTCTGGACCTTGCAAAATAATGTAATACCTCTCTCAAGCGTTCAGGGTCAGAAAGAAATGAAATAAATTCAGTCTCTGCATAAAATGAATCCAAAACTGCATCATGTCCAATTAAATCAATTTGTGGTGCCTCAATAAAATTTTCAAAATCATTTTCTACAAAATTTGCATCCAGATACTCATCATAAATAAAGAAATCAATTTCTGGCACATTAATAGAAATTTCACAATTATTTTCCATCCAGGGTGTATCAAGCAATATGTCACAGCCAATCAAATCAATATCAGATATCTCCAAAAGTTTTTCACATTCATTTTCAGCATAAGACATAACAAGAGATTCATCAAAATAAATAACATCCATTTCTGGCACTTCTAAAAAATTTTCACTATCCATATTCACAAAAGATGTATCTAAAGATTCATCATAACAAACAACATCAATTATGGGTGCCTCTAAAATTATTTCACTATCCATAGCAAGAGATGTATCAAGTAATGCAGTACGATCAATGAAATCAATGTTTGGTTCCTCTATTGGATTTTCACAAACAATTTCTACACAAGGTATATCAATAAATTCCTCAGAACTACTTACCTGAGCGTGCTGGATAATACCTGAAGGTTCTATAGCAGTAGATGTATCTGTGGCCTCCTCCTGGTCAAGTTCATGCTCCTCTTCAGCCTCAGGCTCTGGTGGACAATCAACTGGTGATCCTTGGGTGCTTGCTTCCACCATGCAAGTCCCTACACTTTTTGGTTCATTCTCTAAATCTTGTGGTGGTCCCTGGGGCTTAGTGCAATCCCCTACACTTATGGAATCATCTCCTCTACATGCTTCTCCTGTAATATCTGCAACAACAACATTAGAAAAATTAGGACCACTAGTAACACTATCATCACAAAATAAAAGACTAGAATGGTCCTGTGGAGCTTCAATTTCTTCTTCTGGAGCTGAAAAATTTGGCAATGGATTTTGAGTAGGAATCTCCGGAGGGATGCATGCTGTAGGTGCCCAGATTTTAATGTATTCTTCTTCTTCTTCTTCTACTAAATTTGCAAGATTAATTGAAGAAGGACTTTGCCATGCACTAGGGTCACCTTGAACTGATATAAAACCAACTCCGGGGCTCTCAGAATTAAAAATAGCTTGAGAAGCTAATTGTTCTGCTCTTTGGGCTTTTATCTGATTCAAATCATTAGCCACTTGTTTCATTTGCCTTTCGAGGTTTTGAAGCTCTTGTTGACACATTTGTAGAAATTGAGACTGTGGGGGTTGATCGAATGGTTGAACAGACTGATTAAACTGCTGAAAAGTTGGTTCACCACTTGGTGGAAATTGCTGAAAATTGTAGCCCTGGAATTCTTGTATCTGAGGTTGAATTTGTGGTGGTGAACACTAGAGTTGCATGGGCTGGAAATTTTGGTTAAAATGCTGAAATCCTTGGTTTGGTTGGACTTGAGGGAAGGGTGGTTGCTGAAAATTCAAATTACCTTGACACCCTTGCTGAATTCCTTGAAAAAGTGATTGATCTTGTTGATAAGGGGGCTGAAAATTCTGGAATAATGGCTGCCCAATCTGATTTTGCTGGAAAATTGGTTGAATTGGCTGAAAATCCGGCTGAAATTGTTGGAATTGCTGTGGTTGCTCGAATTGTTGTAATGGTGGCTGAAACTGTTGCCATGGTAGCTGAAATTGCTGACTTTGTTGATCAAAATTCTGAAATGGTGGCTGCCCATGCTGAAACTGTTGAAAATTTGATTAGCTTGGCTGCTGAAATTGGAAGGGCTGACTTGGCTGACAATTAGGTTGAAAAAACTGGTTTGGTTGTTGAAAATTTTCACAGGAATGTTGGAAATTTTGATTTGGTTGCTGATTTTGTTGGAATTGTTGACACGGCTGCTGGTAAGTAGATGGAAACATTCTGAACTGGCAGTCATGTCACAAAACAAACAAGAAAAATGGCAGTACCCGTATACAAAAGAATAAGCAACAAAAAATAGAACCCAATAATATGTCTAAAAGTATACAAGCAAAAATCAAACAAATCAACTAGTTGCTTCCCCGGCAACGGCGCCAAAAATTTGACAGGCCCAAACTATGTGTCACGAATGTGGGCCTTAAATTTAAAATTTATAAATGAATAACTGGAAACCCTTTTACAATCAAAAGTATGAAAATGTAATATAGGGGCCACAGGTCGTATTTTTCTCGGGGACTAGTTGTCGTGTTTGATTCGCGCTTGTATTTAGGTGTCGTTTGTGTTTTCGGGTTTCAAATAGATGTTCGGGTTCTGGGCTGCAATCGGAAATGACAAAATCACAATGGAAAATAATGGAAACCTAACTCATGAACTAACCAAGTGAATGCATTTAATGATTCAACCAATTGGATCACTTACTCCTCTAAAGCCCTTAAGCAATTTCGGCAGCTAACCACAAAAGGATGGCCGGAATTAAAATTCCGGCAAAGCAAAAGAAGATGCTTGCGGCAAAAGGATCCTTGCGGCAAACTCTAATTCTGGCAGCACCTTCTTCCGGCCAAGAAATGGCCGGAGCTTCCTTCTCCGACAGCAGATGGTGGTCAGCAGGGAAAGGGTAGGGGCGGCCGGCTGATGCTCCTTCTTGGGGCTGGTTGGTGCACGGCAAGAAGGGGAGAAGAGAAGGAGAGAAAGAGAGGGAGAGAGCCTATGCCTTCATCTCTACGATTATCACCCAAGCCTTGCCTTGGGTCCTTTATATAGTGGCCTCTCAACCATCAAGCCTCTCAAATATGGAATAACTTATTCCATCATGCCAAGTTTGATTTTATATCATGGTTAAAATCATATTTTAATTCATGATAAAAAATCAATTAAGTCTCTTCTCTCCTATGGAATAAATTTCCTTATCATGGTAAATCAATCCATGATTGATTTTATAAAATAAACCAATCCATGGTTCATTTTAATTTCCATGAAAAATAAACCAAACCTTGGTTTATTATATAAAAGTTTATATCATCCATAATTTTATAAAACAAACCACACTTGGTTTATTTTATAAATTGAACCAAAAACTTGGTTCTCTCCATTTGTTGTGGCCGGCCAAGCAAAGAGGATGGAGGCCCTCTTTGGCCGGCCCATCCAAGCCAAGCCCTAATGAATTAAACTTATTTAATTCATCTATTAAGTCTTCAAAAGACTTTAGTCATTTTACGCTTCCAATGCATCTCTGAAAAATTCAGATTCGACTTATTGTTTGGTTCAACCAAACTTAATCTCTCTTGATTGGAAAATCCAATTTTCAACTCGTTTTAAATCCCTCGGATTACTCGTAGTGCGTGTGACTAAATATGCTTTCGATTTATGTTGGCCGTCTATAATTAATCAATTAATTATAGAACGATCATGAGTGGCACCTAGTAGTACATCATGATCCCCAATTAATCGAAAGATCAACGGTTGACCTCAAAAACAATTCTGAAACCCTTCAGCAGCTATAATGAATCGTGCCCCATTCCCTTCACCATCTTATACCCATTGGTTCAGGACATGGTCTATGTGTGTCAGTCCCCACTAGGCTGACTACGTCACACCTAGCCCAAGTAACGTTTTCTCGTCCTACGGATTCTAATTACTCTCATGTATTTAAGAGATTCATACTCTGAACATGTCATGCTCTGGCCAGAGGATTCGAGTAACAATCCGGCGATAGGCCTCGGGTATACATCTCCTCGCAAGGAGTGGTGAATCCTTTGTAGGCTGTTCAAACATCTTCGGGCACTTTGGCTTATACCCAATCATCCTGGGTCCACACCTCCATGGAGATGCTTGCTTAAGATGTCAAAGTATAAGTCTCCATGACCATGATGACTTGAACACCGCAAGTCAAAGGAACATCGCACTTAAGCTGCAGTAAGAACTTCACTGACATATCTATATGTAGACTACCATATGAAGTTTTACAGCCAGTCACTCCAATGAACTAGTTCCCTTAACTAGCATTCATGTTTATCTCCGGACATCTCAAAGTCACTAGCCAGTGAGAATCAGCTGATTAGAGAATAACCCATGCTAGTCTCAACAGAATTGATAGTGTCCGTATTTATCAATTCATCGACTAGGGACAATTTCAATACTTCACAATTGCACATGTAGAGATAATCACTAGTTGTGAATTCATCACAAATTCTCTCATGCTGTGAATTGTATTGCGGACATTCAGTAAATGAGTTTAAGATCTCAATCAAATATACAAACATGTATACTCAAATAGTGAATATTCATTTATTAAAATAAATGATTACAATCATAAGACGATTGCCTTATGACACTTCTCTCATATTACTAACATAATCTACGCACATCAACAAGATGGTCGTGGATCATTTTATAATGTGCATTCCTTTTTCTTAATCCGTGTTGGTTCCCCACTCTATTTTTGGTGATGCATCACCCTTGCCGATCCATGGCTGATACTTTCCTTGCTATGGTGATTTGCTTGGCTTAGCGAGACTGGATCTCGAGGAGATAGCAGGGCTCATTGGAAGGGAAGGTTGTTTTTCGGATTTCCTGTGGTGGTTGGGTTTCTTCGGATCAAAGTAGAGGAGTTGTTGTTGTTAGGATGTATACTAAAAGCCTTGCTTTTGGTTATGAACATCTACATTTTGAAAGAGAATCACAGAATCACACGTTGCATATTTATATTAGTATGTGCACAAAATGTCTCATACTTTGCATTGTAATAACATGGTGCGTGGTGACGCACAGAAGATTATGTTATCAGTTCCATATAGAAGTATAAGAAAGAAGCTCATAATCGAGATGAAGTTGGACAAACCATCGGAATGGTTATAGTGTAATTAGGTGTGGTTTGTCTTAACCATAGAATTACACTAGTGCGCTTTATGTGCATTGAGCAGGACCAAAATAAAGGTCATCCAATTTGTACTGACTTCATAATTGGATTAGACCTCGGATATATTATGGAGTACAATCTCTAAATCCCGATATAATAACGGGCATGCGTATTTAATTATTATTTCTTTGATTTACCAATGGGCAAGATCTATTCTGCTAGATCGATAGGCCCGGTAAGTTGAGAAATAATATTATGTACATGGTGTGCCGTTGATTATTGACGGAATCTGTGTCCTGGTGAGTCGAAATGATGATGCCCCCTTGATGAGCTCATAATGTTGATCATGTTAAATCTTTCAAGTGGACTATGGTCCAACATGATTAAAAGGTTGAGTGGTACTAGTTAAGGAACAAGAGGATGATTAATTAAAATTGTCAGTAACTTAAATTAATCATCGTGCATTCAATATCTTAAACATGGGGAGATGAATGACTCATAATAAAAGTGGAGCTCATATAAAAATATGGGGGTTGGTGATGAAGTTCAATGGGGATCCTTTAGTGGAATGAATCTCCATTAATAGATCGAATTTGGATCTATTAGCGGGCCAAGACCCAACTCCTCCTCATGGTCCCTACCATAGCCCTATATATACCCCATAGGAGTCATGAAACGAAGGCTAATTAATGAGGAATTAATCCTATTAATCATCAAAAAGCCAAAAGCCAAAACCCTAACTCTCTCTCTCTCCTAGGGTTGTTTGCGCCAGGTGATGAAGAGGAGAAAGGAAGAGGTTTTCTCCTTCCACCATCCTCATCTCTTCCTCCTCTTTAGTGTGAAGGATCACCAGGTCTAGGATGAGCACTGTGGTGCTCGGCGAGGAGTGAAAGCAAAGGAAGAAGGGCCACCGGTGGTGATCTTGGAAGGTTGCGGCGCCGGGTGTAGAAAGGAGAAGAATTTGGATTCTTCTCCTTCTTATTTCCACTATCTCTTCTTCCTTTCTTCTTCACACCTTCTTCCTGAGCATGCGCAGGCCCTGAGCAAGGATGAAAGGTGGTCGGCAGCAGGAGAAACAAGGTTCTTCCTTGTTTTATCGCCGGCGGAATTGAAGAGGACAAGGCTGCGGGTTTTGGGAGGAAGAAGGAGCTTCTTTCTTCTTATTCTTCCTCTTCTTTATCTTCCTATCCTCCTACACCTTAGTTCCCATATGGCCGGAGCTCCTTGGAAGGTGGAGGTCCCCGGCGATGCAAGGTGGAGGTGAAGAAGGAGGGCCGGTGCAAGGAATCCCTAGGTCCTAGGGTTTTTGTGTTGGTGCTTGGAAGAGGATTGAAGAAAGGTGATTAATTTGAAGCCTTGGTGACTCCGAGTCTTGGTAGATCGTCGCCCACACGACCTCCATGAGGGTAGGGTCATACGGTAGAAAACTGTGAGGTAAAAGACGAGGTATACCTCTCTTTAGCTCCTTCTTTATTCTTGATATTTTATGTGATATTTATTATTGCATGTGTGATGTGTATTAATTATCATGGTTTAATTAGTTGCCAATTAATATTGATAATTAATTATGTCATGGACCTCGATAATAAACACAAAAATCGGTGATCCATTCGTCGTCTTTTCCGCGGTCACTTGATTCGGAAAGTTACAAGTCCTTACTCTTGAGTTTGGCTAAGTTGTGACATGGATCAATTGATACGACGACGAGACTGTCGTTTAGTAGACAGGTCTCTATTTTGATTAAATTTTTAATCCGTAGATATAGAGAGGTCTCTCATGTTCGACCCCGTGTTAGCTCAGGAAACCCGCCGAGCCATACACCGGCTATAAGCCAATAGTTGTGTGCAAGCCAATAGGTTAGATACGGTATGTTTTGGTCAATCATGGATGGAATTGCTGACGGATTAAGTTAGATAAGTTGGTGATGATTTTTGTATTCCTTCAATTGTGTCCCAAAAGAAAATTCTATTGGAATGAGGTTATAGCTTGGAGTTTTGGAACTTATGATGTTTTGCCATATTATTCCCTATTGGATCAGTTTAGAAAGGTAAGTGAGTGAGCTATTGTTACCATGATTTGAATGTGGTATGTCGTGGGATACATTGTGTAAGGTTTGTTATAAAATTTGCAAGTAGATGTGTAATCCACTTAATGATTGGTGTCAATCATTTTGGGGATCATTCTTGCGTTTTTGAAAGATGGCCTTGTAAAGATCTCCAGGAGGAAACATTGTTGGTGCAGGAAGCACCATATCAAACATTGTTTTGATATTGGCAAAGGATTCAAAGTTAAGTACTATTTGTGATCTAATAAAGATACTCAAGTGTGCAGGAAAGTCCTAGTTGATCTAGGCAATAAGTCCTGGCCACGGGCTAGGCAACTAAGTCCTGACATAAGGTTGGGCAATAAGTCCTGGTCGTGGACTGGGCACTAAGACCTGGCCGAGGGCTGGGCACCGAAGACCTGGTTCGAGGAATTGGGCACTAAGACCTGGCCGGGGGCTGGGCACCGAAGACCTGCTCGGAAGGTGGGCACTAAGACCTAGTCGAGGATTGGGCACGAAGACCTGGTCAGGTGCATCAGGCAAAAGTCCAATCGGTGGAGCCGGTTGGCAAAAGGTAAACTCTCCTGAGAGGAGTAGGTGAGAACGCGTTCCTCGTTGAGGGAACAGTAGGCGTCGGTTTGACCTAGGGTTCTATTTGGGAGACCCAAAGTCAGAACCAAAACAACTACGACTGAAAAAAAAATTAACTAATATTCTTGCCTTGTTTGTTGTGGAACTAACCTTGAATGCAAGAACCAAAGGAATGTGTTTCTGTAGCTCAGAACGCCCCAAAGGAGAGGGACAGCAGCTGGGCTAGGCGCCCGGGAGGTCTCGGGCGCCCAAGGTCAAAGCCAAACGAATAACTAAGCAAGAATCGCTTCGGAAGCTTATTGGGACAGGCACCCTCAAGGTCCCGGGCGCCCTGGATGTCTCGGGCGCCCTGGGTCCAAGCCAACCAGTGATCGAAGCGAAATCAGCCGCGAAGCCAAGCAGACCAAGTCAACCGGGGTGCCCCGTCAGCTCCGAGGCCGATTTTGGAGGGATAAACGCTGACCGAGCTGCGGATGAGGTTTCTCGGATCCGTAGGCATGTGTTAGGCCCCCCCAGCGTCCAGGGCGCCTCCAGGAGCAGTATAAAAGGGGCTCGCCCCCTAAGGCCTCGACATCACTTTTTCCAACACTTCCAAGCTCTTCGTTCAAGCGCTCTGCTCTGGCAAACTCCGTTCTCGACATTCTAGCGCCGACGACGACCCTCTGCTCCGAAGTACAATCTATACCGGGCGTCAGTAACGAAGAGAGTAGTCATTTTATTTATTGCAATAATTTTGTATCATATTTTTGTAAACCTTTTGCGCGAATATAGAATTGCCCGCAATAAACGGTCAAGGACCGTGGGCCTTGGAGTAGGAGCCGACCCCGACTCCGAACCAAGTAAAATCTCTTGTGTTCCGTGCTTGGTTGTTTTAATTCCGCTGCGTATTCTCTTTTATTAATCCGAAAGTTTTTCACGATATTCACTCCCCTATCGTGTTTCTCGATCCAACAAACATCACATACATGTAGTAGAAAATAAGATCCCTCGAGTGATACATGTGAAAATCTCATACAAAATTTCTATCTAAAGGGTTATATCTTTGATTTGTGCCCTTCGATTATCCCGCTAGTCCTTAGTTCGTTGGATCTCTTGCACGTTCAGAATGAGTTCCAGGTGGAGTAAGTTGAGATATGATCAGAAACCCCAATAAACTCTCCATGGGTAAGCTTATATCACACAAGCCAATGCAAGGTCTAAAAACCAAATCCAATATGCCTCCTGTATGCGCATGTCAAACATATGCAGCAACCATAGCTCAATCAGGTGCAACAAGCGCAAACAAATGCGAGAATGCATCATATGCACATGATGCAATGTTATGTGTCACCCCTGATGCCAGTCAAGCCAGCATCACATCTCATCTGTAAGGCCAAGTGGGTAGGGATGTGACAACTATACGCATTATACTACTACTATTCTAGAGTGGCCGAGTGGATAGATGTAAGCGGAGTACCACACTCCTACCCTAAGAGATGGGAGAGCACTACTCTCATCCTCTCGTAACTCTGGAAAGAGGGGAGATCCCTACCTGCACACCACTCCGATCTACTATCTACCCTTGAGTGGTCGAGCATGGCGCGACAGGGTAAACTACACACACTCCGACAACTACTAATCCATGAGTGGCCGAGTGTGCAGATCCAATATGAGTAACGACCTGTCTTAATCATAAGGGAGCCAAGGGTCGACAGCTATGCAATCGTGTAAGGATGGTGCATGATACTAAGTAACACATCGCTCATTAGAGTATGAATCATAACTTGATATGACATGCATATGTCATAATCATGTATCTATGTCAATCAAACATCAAAGTAGATATATAAGTATAACTAGTGATCAACTCAATGCCAAGTATAGTATGACATACATCTCTCCTACGCACACATTCACACATGTGTACTTTATATAGTGAGAGTATCCAAGTGAGACTGTATTGATATAAACATGATTATCCAAGTTCGAGCAGCTAAATATCATGTAGGAAAAATCAAGAGCAGATATAAGATAATTAACCTACTGCAACACATAACATGTCATGCGTAGAAAAGCAACATCTACAAAAACAAGTAGAAGGTACCCGCATACAAAGAAGAAGCTCGTATATGAAGAGAAGCCCCATTCACGTATTCACAATGAATCAATGCCCTATAACAAAATGCAGATTTAGCTATTATCACAATGATAACTAGCTAAACATATATACAACCCCAATTAGGATTACCCTAATCACATCGTTCATTGATTAGGTTTTGGCCCGACGTAGCCCTAATTATGTTATGCTTGAATAACTTAGGCATTTCTCAATTCATGAATCAATTCCCTATGCCTGAGTTGATTAAATAGTATTGGCTCATGGCAATAGTAATAAATTCAAGAGGATCAAGCTAAAACAACAACCAAGATCATGGTCTATTCCAAATTAATAAAACATTTATCACACTTCACAATCGAACCATTCTCACCAAGGTCAAACAACTCACGGTAAGGAAGATACAAGCTCAGAGTACCCCTCAAAACTCCAAGTCAAAAGCAATACTTATATCCAACAAAATTGGAAATCATAAGCAGTGATCTAAATAGAACAATTCAAAACCAACTCCAACATAAAACCCCACAGCATTTGTCCTAAGCCCAAAGAACTCAGCTGAAGATTACATCCAACGCAACATCACTCCATGATCTAAAATTCAATTTGAAGCACAGTTGTATTCAAACCAAAACAGTGATTCCTAACCACTGTTCTAAGCCATTGCAACACAAAATTATCTTAAAACAATATCAAAATGAAGATACTCCTTAGGATTTGGGAATAACTGGATTCCAAGATAGTCAACCTCCAAACCGATAAGGATTCACACAGTAGTATCCTCCCAAATCTGAATCCGATCCAATAGACGTCCCACGACAAAACACATCTCCAAATCAAAGGTACTAACCTAAGCGCAAATCCAAAATAGAAACCACTCCAAAATCTATAGTTCGATTAGAAAATCAATTCTCTAGAGAGATCTAATATAGAGTATCATTAATTTAACCAGCAACACACCCTAACACAACGAAGCCTTATGTGAAATTCCACCGGGACCCTTCCTCTGCCCTTGATCTGGCACCACAGCAACAATGGGAATAGATCAACTAATCCTAGATCCAAATCTGAGCTAACAACTCACGCAACCCTCTAGTTCACTGGAATACTGAGGAATGTTGTGATTAGAGACTGATGATTTAATGCTAGAATGAGAGGATCGCTAAAATCGCCCTACCTTAATGTGGTCGTCCGGCAATAGAGATAGAAGCTCATCATTCCCGGCGACTGAGGCAAATATCTGTGACTAAAGGGGAGGATATTTAGTTATTTAACCTTGATCACTCAAGCTTCGAATTAGTGTAATTTCACCATCCAAACAAGGTGTTAATCACCTCATCTCCCCAAATCTCATCCATGGGTCCGAATGCCCCTAATAATCACTCTGAGTAAAGTTCTCGATTTTCTCATCTAGGTTTTATTTAGCCAAATATAACAGTCGAGGAAACCCATGATAATTTATAATCTTAAGATCAATTTGTAAATTTGGGATCATCCTTTTCAAAAGTGAAAGCTAAGAACATGAAATGCAAATTAATTCAGCTTAAAAAATGTAAACACACTAAACTATAGACGTAAAGAAAATAACGAAAATCTTGCATTCTAATCTAATTTAACCTAAAAGAAACTCACAATCTAAATGCATAACGGAAATTTATAACATTCAAACAAAACAAAACATTGCAAAAATTAAAAGAATTGAAATGCATTAATGGAAGTAAAAATAGCTTAAGGAAATCAAACAACCTGTTCCAACAAATGTTCTAAATGAAAACCAAGTGCTAGAGATCTCAAACACTTGTATGAAAATTAAGGGTTACAGATCAAGTGATTGATGATAAGATCATTCAGGTTGCAATGATGGAGCCTCCCTCAATCAAGGTGAGAGTTTCTCGATTGAGCTTAAGAAACCCATGCATGTAGTGGAGTTGATTCAAAAATGGAGTGGAGGATCATGGTCACAATGCTACGAGTTCACAAGCATGTAGATGATGATGTGGGGAAGGGATGATGGCGTGAGGAAGATTGTTCTGGATGATCGATGGTGAAGAGGATGTTGAGGCCCGTTGGTGGAAAGGATGGTGGAAGAGATGGTGGATAAACTCTAGAATCTCACAACTCACATATGGATGCTACAATGGTTGGAGTAATCCAGTGGTTCGGTATACGTTAAGTTTACCTACAATGAGGTAGAGATGACTGCTAAATAAGGGAGATGGAGTGTGTTCTCTAGGAGATTCAAGAGGAGGATGTGTTGAAGGTGGAGATGGATGGTAGAGCCTCTTTCAATCAGGAGAGGTGGCTTGTGGATGAGAGATGACAGGAGGATTCCCTCATGCCTGGTTCGGATGATGATGCACTGGTTGAGGATGATGCTTTGTCCGTGAGATTAATTGCAAGGGAGGAGATGGAGTTTCATGAGAATGGAGACTCTGATCCCCCTGGGGGTTGCGGATGGATGAACCATCATGAACTGACCTCCACCCTTAAACATTTTATATTTGTTAAAACTAAATATTTAGCTCATTTGATTTTTATATGTACACATGAACATGTATACAAGATTCTCTTCCTTTTTAGTAACAATCAAATACATTGACCAAATATAAACTTTATTTAACATATTCATCAAACATATAAAAAAACCATTATTTGAATGTGGTCATCCTTAACTAGAGATCAATTGCACCAATAAATATTTGATAGGAGTCATGTTAGTCATGAAAGAATCTTTTGTTTTTAATGGGTAATTGATCATGAGGATTGGCTCACTGTTTTTATCCTCTCATAAATTACAAGAAATATATGACAGAGATGGTTATGATAATTTGAGATAAATTAGATGACAATAAGTAATTTTTCTTCATAGTTATTTTTGATGGAATAAATAACTTTCCTTATCATTTTGGTAACCTATAGTAAATTGAATTATAAATATGTTTTTACACTTATTAAACATTCCTTTACATATTTTAAATAACTTACTACGTTGAAAGTCTAAAACATTAAGTTATCCATTTTATATAAAAGTAACCTATGTTTCTATCCATATAAATAGTAGGTCTAAAATATCAAATAATTCAATTCCCTTTGAAACCTAATCAACTTTGTTTTCACATCCATCTTATATTAAAGACATGACGATGGCCACAAAGAAAATTAGCTTTACTATCCTCCTAATGTTATCTATTTTTATTATTCCAACAACATCTAGAGAGATTGTTACTGAATCAGTTCCCACTGCAATAGATTTTTTTGAATTACTTTGTAAGTTATTATTATATCCATACACATTATTTGTAAATATAAATCTCAAGGTATTTGAATGAAAGAAGCTCTGAGAATTATAGATTTAGATAAGCGACATTTCTTTATTGTTCCAATAAGAAATGTCAAATCTTTTCTATATACAATATTTATTTTTGTGTTTATGATTTTGCAAATATAAATAATTGATTACCTATTTCTTTTTATTATTATGCAGTAATCAAACTTGCAGAAATTACAGAAAAAGGTCAAGACATATTGTTTCCAAGGAATCAGTTAATTGGAAATCGTAACATGAAGTGTTGGCTTTGCTTGGATCCCCCTCGACAGTATGATTAGTCATAACTATATGAAATATAAATTACTTAAATAAATTACTTTTAAACATTTATAATTTAGATGTGTGTAAGAGTCATATTCAAATGATGTAAAATAAGATACATCACATTTTACTATATTAAATATTGAGCCTATTTAAAACTAATTTGAGTTAAATTAATATATTACAATAAAAAATAAATTTATAATTTTACAAATTATTAAAATTTTATTAGTATTTTCAAAATAAAGTAAAATCCATAATATCTTATATCAATATTAACTAATGTAATGAAATATTAAGGAATCGATGAATAAGTAAATATGACAATTCAAATAAAATCTAACGCTGTTTATAATTAAATGTCAAGATTTGAACTATAATTTAGTATAAAAATAAAATGATTTTTATAATTAATTTTAATCTTATTAGTAATCTTAATATAATATATTATTTGATTGATAATAATTGTAGCTTTTAGACAATATCAACCCTAAAATTTAGGTGAAAATTTTGATTATTTTAAATAAAATTGATAAATTAATATGATGGTGATAAAAATGTAAAATGTCAATACTATGAAATATTTTGGCTTTATAGAAATTGTAAAGAAAAATGATAGCCTAGATAGCCCATGTAAATAAAAAAAAAGGATAAATTATAGATCTCATTATATTTTCACTTTACTGTCATAGTCGCCTCTTTTCCTAGTCTAGGGTATTATGAAAGTTTAACAAACTTTATTAATGATATCAATGCTGTTGGGAAAAAACCACGCCAAAAAAATATCGATTTAAATTAAAGGTTATAAAAATAACAAATAAGGAAAAATATCTGTAACGACCCGGAAAATTCTCTTAATATTTTCTTAAAATATTGAGCATGTCTAGATAATTTTCCAAGGGGCTTAGAAATATTTATATAAAATTTGGCCTAGAAATCCATATTTTCTCATTTAAATTGAGAAATTTAGTAGTAATGGGCCTTATATGGGCTTTTTAGTACCATAATTATTGGGGATTTTAGGTAGAAATTTATATAAATATAAAGGGGTTTTAATGAGAAATATGAACATAATTATGGGAGAATTTTTAGGGGATTTTCGGAATTTTTGGGGAAAAATAATAGAAAATAAAAAGGGAAAATAAAATAAAAAATAGGGTGCATGGGCCAAGGATTGAACCTTGGACCTCTTGTACAACCATGTAGACTCTAACCAACTCATCTAGCAAGAGAATGTTATGAGGAAATGAAGTGGATATTGGTTAAGGCTTAGAAGAAGATGAAGGGTCATGGAGAGACTCTTCATTTACCTCCTTAATGGGTGATAAAGAGGGGGGGGTTTGGGAGTTTCTTTCTTCCTTCCATCAATTGCATTTGCTCCCCTCCTTCCTCCTCATTCTAGCTAAAACCCCAAGGAGGAGTTCTCCCTTGGAAAAGCTTCCACCAAGGCTTCATCTCCAAGAGCTAGGGTCTTCACAAGAGTACAAGGGCTAAGGGTGATCAAGAGGCAACAAGATTTCCATCATTCTTTCAAATCTAAGGTTATAATCAAGATCAATCAAGGTAAGACTCCCTCACCTGTGGTATAATGGCTTTTCTTGAAGATTAACATGATATGAAAGTTGTATATGAGGTTTATGTTGGAAATACCAAAGGAAACTCATGAATCTAACCTTATAGGTTTCAGCCCATGGGATTCTTGGTCTAAAATGATGATAAAAATCCAAATCATGTTGTTTAATGTTCTCTCATGATGTCTAGAGGTTTAATACAATTTTTGAGAATTTTTGGGGTACCCTAGAGACCCTATATGTTTCGGCCAACCTCAAGGACCCAAGGGTTAGGGTTGAGCCTTTAACTTCAAGTATATGTTTTATGTGTTGCCATGATATAAGGGTGATGGAGGGTGATTATGTGAATTTTCACATGGCCTAGAGACTCTATAAGTTTCGGCCAAGAAGGGTTAATAGGGTAAAAGTTAAGATTTATTTCAAGTAAGGGCTCCAATGGCTTCATGGTAAGATGTGATTAGTGTTTTATGAGTTGTTGGGGATTTTAATGGAATTTTTCCATACCCCCATGGCCTTATAAGTTTTGGCCAGCCCTAGGAAAGTGGCCTAAAGGTTAGGGTTAACCCTAATCATGAGCCCAAGGACTTCCTATGGTCTCATAGATGATGTATGGTTGTTTCCTTTACCTTATGCTATATTACATGTTTATGGAAGTGATGGAACTCCACCCTAGAAGTTTCAGCCAAGCCTTGTATCTAGGGTTTGGGGTGGAGTTAGGGTTCAAAGAATGATGGTTCATGTTTACCATAAAGTATTTATATGTATAGGATCAAGCATGTGGTAGAAATCATGTTAACCATAACCCTTAATGTTTAAGCACCATGTTTTATGCTTTTATATTTTATGTTTATGATTGGATGCCATGCTTAATAGGGTTTATTATGAATGCCTTACATCTTTATGCCATGTATTTGGATGGTAGGTAGAATGTTATGGAAATCCTACCTATGTATGCTTATGGGATGTAGAGAACCATGCTAAGTTACATGCTCATGTTATGTTAAGGACCATGCTAAGTTATTGTGTATGTTCATGATATGATTGATGCCATGATAAGTATGATAGGTTTATGTTCAGGATATGAATGATGCCATGATAAGTATGATAGGGTTATGTTCACGATAAGAATGATGCTATGATAGGTATGTTATGTTAGGTTCATGATAGAAACGATGCCATGATAAGTATGTTATGTTTATGTTCATGATGAGAATGATGCATGCCATGTTGTATGAATAAAGATGCATGTTATGTTGATGAAAGAAGATGCATACCATGTTTATGAATAAAGATAATGCTCATGCCTTACAGGCATCATGATGTTATGCAATAAGAATGAACAATGAAAGGACAAGCATGTGTTAAGTCATGCTTTATGTAGCATGGTTATGCTATGAATGTCTTATGAATGATGAAACATGAAAAGTATTTTACTTTATGTATGGGATTGTACCGGACCGATGTATTGGTCCAAGGGATGGGCACCTTAAGAACGCCCCGATTTTGGACTACCGAAGCTGTCCACGGTTCTGGCACTACCGGAGCTGTGCAACAGGGATGGGCACCTTAAGAACGCCTCGGTTCGGGGACTACCGACTATGCTGTCCTTACCCTAGTAGGTCGGGGCTCGCGACCTCGGACTTGCTAGGGATGCGCGCTATGATGTATGTATGTGGTACAAGCCGGGGACCCCAAATGATGTTATGATGATTATGTTTAAGCATTTAAGAGTATGTTTTAAAAGTTAAGCATCCTTATGTATATGCATTCCACTCATGCATCCATTCATGTTATGCATTATGCTATGTTGATAAGATTTTATGCTTACGTTTCATGTTAAGAAGTATGCATGAGAATGAATGATCTATGCCATGATTATGTTAAGAAGATGTTCAAATGCTATGATATGTATTATGCCATGCTTAGAATGTTCACTATGTTTATGTTTATGCCATGTATCATGCCATGCTTAGAATGTTAACTATGTTTATGTTTATGCCATGTATCATGTCATGCTTAGAATGTTTACTATGTTTATGTTTATGCCATGTATCATGCCATGCTTAGAATGTTAACTATGTTTATGTTTATGCCATGTATCATGCCATGCTTAGAATGTTTACTATGTTTATGTTTATGCCATGTATCATGCCATGTTTAGAATGTTTACTATGTTTATGTTCATGCCATGCTATGTATACGATAAGTGATGTAAGATGTTATGTTCTAAGTAGAGCACCAAGTATGTTAATGTTTCATATGCTCATTATGAGATGATGAATGATGAATGATTTTGTGAGTAGGAAAGAGTCTTACTAAGCCTGTGTGCTTATAGTCTTATTTTCTTATACCGCAGATCATTCAAGGGGACAATGATGGAAGCAGCAGGAGGGCAAGAACGCATGTGTGTAGTAGTGACTTGGCCCAGGAAACCCTATGTTTACCGTTTATGCTAGAACTTTACCTTGGTTACTTATATGTTTGAATAATGACTTATGGAACCTTATGATATGATATTATGTATGACATGATATGATGCTTAAGTTCAAAGTTAATATGCTAAGGTTCCCATGTCATTATGTTAAGAATGGTAACAGGGCATGTATAAGTTAAAGTTATTCCGCTGCCTTATGATGTCTACATGCCCTAAGCATGTTAACGTAACGCCGCTTATGGGAAAAAAAAAGCGGGCGTTACAGGTTGGTATCAGAGCAGTAACCATCTCACTACACACACATCCAGCCCTCTTCCTGCAGCTTCCAAGTAAGTACCCCTGTGCATATCTTATGATAGTAAGCACTTCTAGGATGTTTTATGGTGTTAAGATATGCAAGTATGAACGATAGTAAGATGAAACAGTACTTTAAGATATGTAACGATGAATGATATTTTACTTCTTTTACGAATTAAATAGTTGGAATTCAAGGATAGGAAAGAGGTTATATATTTTAATCACTAGGGTAGAAGAAATGGATTTGTGTGTGTAAAAAGAGAAATGGTTTTGTACTGGCTTAGTCAGTTTTGTACTAACTATGTCATTTTTTTTCCAATTCCAGATGTCGCATGAGAACTACACTGAGAGGTGCCGCGTATTGATGGAGCGGATCGAGACGGTTGAGTATAGTCCGACCCTTGGAATTCAAGGCAACATGGGGTTTTTGGATCGGCTATTCTGGAAACTGGAGCAGGAAGGGTTTCCACTGGTGGATGATCATAGGATCGGAGCTCTGTTGCGTTCATTGCCCAATCGGGCAAGAGAGGTCGCTCATCAGATCTGGGGACAGCACGGATGCCGTATCTCGTATACGGAATTGTGTAAGCAGCTTCTCCGCCATGAGTTTCCGGGAGATCTGGGGGACTCGGAGGGGGAGCCCGAGATGTACGACGAAGACCCCGAGCCATTCGAGGAGGACCCCGAGGAGGATCCCAAGCCGTTCGAAGAGGACCCTGAGATGTACGCGGAGGACCCCGAGCCATTCGAGGAGGACCCCGAGATGCTTGAGATGTTTGAGGAAGACCCGATGAGCGAGGACGATCTCGAGGTGTTCGGAGAAGACCCCGAGATCTTCGAGATGTTTGAGGAAGACCCCGGGATGTTTGGGGAAGATCTTGAAGTGGCTGAGGAGGTTCCCGAGATAGAGGAAGAGGATCCGATGGAGACAGTAGAAGATCCGGAGGTAGGCCAGGGAGGGATGAATGAGGGAGTAGCAGTGACTGCCATGATGTACTTTGTTATGGGCCTGATGGCAGCCCATCTATTTCACTGAGTTCTGTTGGTATTGTGAATCAATAAGGTCTAGGTAATTATAATACAATTGGTCGAGAGTGTGGTTTAATCTTATGTTTATGAACCTGATATTAACAATGCGCGACCTATTATAACACACAATGGTGTCAAATTACATAAAGGAAATGATAATGCTGTGAGGACATATTGGAAAAAAAAACAAAATGGTGATCTCAGTCTCCAGAAAATAAATCAGGAGATTCTAGAATGAAAGGGCGATGACTTTCATATCGCAAAAGGGGGGCTCACGAAACCCCTTATTCAATGCATCCAGGATCCACCAAGATGTATCAAGATCTGAAGGAGAGGTTCTGGTGGTCCGGTATGAAGAGGGATGTGGCTCAGTATGTTAGTACTTGCATGACTTGCCAGCAAATGAAAGCAGAACATCAGCGACCCGGGGGAGTTCTGCAGCCACTCGCAATTCCGGAGTGGAAATGGGAAGACATCTCTATGGACTTCATTTCAGGGTTTCCCAGGACTACAAATGGATATGATGCAATATGGGTGATTGTGGACCGGCTGACAAAGTCTGCTCACTTCTTGGCGATCAAGATGACTTACTCGATTGAGCAACTGGCTCAATTATATGTCAAGGAAGTAATTAGGCTTCATGGAGTTCCCAAGACCATCATCTCAGATAGGGATGGTCGCTTTAATTCGCATTTTTGGGAATGCGTTCAGAAGTCTCTCGGCACTAAATTGCAATTTAGCACCGCCTTTCATCCTCAGATGGACGGGCAAACTGAACGGGTGAATCAAATATTGGAAGATATGTTGAGAGCTTGTGCCCTGGATTTCAAGGGAAGTTGGTGTCGATATCTATGCTTGGCGGAATTCGCTTACAATAATAGCTACCAAGCTACTATCGGAATGGCACCTTATGAAGCCTTGTATGGGAGGAGATGTAGGTCTCCGATTTGCTGGTACGAGGGTGGTGAAAAGAAGGAAATGGGGCTCACAACGGATGTTATCGATAGCGCCACCCGGTGTTGGGACCGGGTGCATGTTGACAAGGATACGGGTTCGTAAAATTTTAATTTTTACGTGCAGCGGAAGAATTAGCATAAAATAATTTCTCAAATTACTTTAACCACGTATCTAGCATGCAACCTTATGATGTGTTGACATGATCATAAATTAAAACTTTGTGGAAAAGTAAACTAATTTACTAAGTACCTCGCGTAACTCGAAGTAAGGGACGAGATCCAACCGTAGCGTCCCTTGGAAGCTCCGCCTCTATTCGCGTCCACGCCGAGTTCTCTTCGGGATGACTTCGCAAAGTCACGAGTTTTGTGCCGACGAGAACTACTAGATTCTCTAAAGGCACAACTAGAACAACAAGAGAAAAGAATGGAAACTAACCAACAAGAAACGGAATCAAAATTCCGGGAAGAGAGGAGTTGCGATCCGCTTCTTCTTCTTCTTGTTTGGCTCCTCATTGGTGGATGTTGCTCACGCCAACTTCTTGGAGATGAGGGTGCGCCGGCCCTAGGAGGAGTAGGTTGGGCGCCGGCCCTAGGAGGGGATGGGGGGCGCCGGCCCTAAGGGGAAGAGAGAGGGAGAGAATAAGAGAGAGAGGGAGAGAACTAATCTCTTGATTACTCTATTGATTGGAATTCAAGGCTAGCCTTGGTTCCTTTATATAGTAACCTCCCCCTTGCCAAGTCTCCCTCTTAACAGAATTTTCATAAGAAATTTATCCTATAAATTCTCTTATTAATTATTCTGTTTAAGCCAAGTTTTAATAAAACAAATATCTTCTCTCCTTTTATTATGGAATAAATTTTATAAGAAATTTATAAATTTTCTTATTATGGAAAAATCAATTCACAATTGATTTTATAAAATAAAATTAAACCATTTAAAGTTTATTTTAATCTCCATAAAAAGAATAAATTTATTATATAAATTTTTCTTTATCATGGAAAAATCAATTCATAATTGATTTTATAAAATAAAATAAACCAATCCATGGTTCATTTTAATTTCCATAAAAAAGAATAAATTTATTATATAAATTTTTCTTATCATGGAAAAATCAATTCATAATTGATTTTATAAAATAAAAAATAAACCATTTAAAGTTTATTTTAATTTCCATGAAAACAAATTTATTTATCCATAATTTTATAAAACAAATCGCTCTTGATTTATTTTATAATTTAAACCAAATAAATTGGTTTCTCCCCTTTGTATTGGCCGGCCAAACCAAGAGGGTGGACACCCTCTTTGGCCGGCCAAACCGAGCCGAACCCATCGCGAATTAAACTCATTTAATTCGCCCAATAAGCCTTCAAAAGACTTAGCCATTTTTAGCTTCCGTTGCGCCTCTGATAAATTCAGATTCGACTTATTTCTCTTGATCGAAAAATCCAATTTTCAACTCGTTTTAAATCCCTCGGATTACTCGTAGTGCGTGTGACTAAATAGGCTTTCGATTTATGTTGGCCGTCTATAATCAACTAATTATAGAACGATCATGAGTGGCACCTAGTAGTACATCATGACCCCCAATTAATCGAAAGATCAACGGTTGACCTCAGAAAGAATTCTGAAACCCTTCAGCAGCTCTAATGAATCGTGCCCCATTCCCTTCACCATCTTATACCCACTTGGTTCAGGACATGGTCTGTTTGTGTCAGTCCCCACTAGACTGACTACGTCACACCTAGCCCAAGTAATGTCTTTCTCGTCCTTTGGATTTCTAATTACTCTCATGTATTTAAGAGACTCTCACTCTAAACATGATATGCTCTGGCCAGAGGCTTTGAGTAACAATCCGACGATAGGCCTGGGTATACATCTCCTCGCAAGGAGTGGTGAATCCTTTGTAGGCTGTTCAAACATCTTCGGGCACTTCGGCTTATACCCAATCATCCTGGGTCCACACCTCCTTGGAGATGCTTGCTTAAGATGTTAAAGTATAAGTCTCCATGACCAAGATGACTTGAACACCGCAAGTCAAAGGAACATCGCACTTAAGCCGCAGTAAGAACTTCATTGACATATCTATATAGATAACCATATGAAGTCTTACAGCTAGTCACTCCAATGAACTAGTTCCCTTAACTAGCATCCATGTTTATCTCCGGATATCCCAATGTCGCCAGCCAGTGAGAATCAGCTGATTAGAGAATAACCCATGCTAGTCTCAACAGAATTGATAGTGTCCGTATTTATCAATTCATCGACTAGGGATACTTTCAATACTTCACAATTGCACATGTAGAGATAATCACTAGTTGTGATCCCATCACAAATTCTCTTATGCTGTGAATTGTATTGCGAACATTCAGTAGATGAGTTTAAGATCCCAATCAAATACACAAACATGTATACTCAAATAGTGAATTATCATTTATTAAAATAAATGTTTACAATCATAAGGCGATTGCCTTAGGACACTTCTCTCATATCACTAACAAACTCCCACTTGGCCTAATGCCAATCGCTACGGTATCCAATACCACAGGCTCTAACATGACCCTCAAACTTGTTCTGAGGCAAGGCCTTAGTTAAAGGATCCGCTAAATTCCTTTCAGTGGGAATTTTCTCAATTTGTATATCATTCCTACTTATAATCTCTCTGATCAGATGATAGCGGCGAAGCACGTGTTTGGATCGTTGATGAGACCTCGGTTCCTTTGCTTGTGCAATAGCTCTATTGTTGTCGCAGTAAACCGGCACTGCTTCATCAATGGTTGGAACCACACCAAGTTCGGAGACGAACTTCTTGATCCAGATTGCTTCCTTTGCTGCTTCCGAAGCTGCGATATATTCCGCTTCCGTGGTGGAATCCGCTACGGTGTCTTGTTTAGAACTTTTCCAACTTATTGCGCCTCTATTCAAAGTAAATACGTATCCAGACTGAGATTTGGTGTCATCCTTATCTGTCTGGAAACTGGCATCTGTATACCCACGTATTACCATATCTCCTTCTCCATATATTAGGAACACATCCTTAGTTCTTCTTAAGTACTTAACGATTGTCTTAACAGCCGCCCAATGATCCATTCCTGGATCCGACTGGTATCTGCTTGTGACGCTCAAAGCATACGATACATCGGGCCTTGTACATAACATAGCATACATGATAGATCCTATCGCGGATACATAAGGAATCTTATTCATGCAAATCCTCTCGTCTTCTGTGCGCGGACACATAGACTTTGAAAGGTTGATCCCATGCCTGATGGGAAGGTAACCTTTCTTGGATTCCGACATGCTAAACCTTTTTAGCACTCGGTCTATATATGTAGACTGCGAAAGACCAAGCAACCGTTTTGATCTATCTCTATAGATTCTAATTCCAAGGATATAGGTTGCTTCTCCCAGGTCTTTCATGGAGAAAGTTTTGGACAACCAAATTTTAACTGTCTGTAAGACTGATATATCGTTTCCTATAAGTAATATGTCATCGACATATAATACTAGAAATACGACTGCACTCCCACTAACCTTCTTGTACACACAAGGTTCGTCAGGATTTTGTGAGAAATCAAACTCTTTGATTGTCTCATCAAAACGGATGTTCCAGCTCCTAGATGCTTGCTTCAGTCCATATATGGATCGTCGAAGCTTGCATACTTTGGTTTTGTCAACCGATGTGAAACCTTCAGGTTGTATCATGTATACATCCTCAAGCAATTAAGGAAAGCTGTTTTCACATCCATTTGCCATATCTCATAATCATAATGAGCTGCTATGGCTAGGAGCATCCGAATGGATTTAAGCATAGCTACTGGCGAATAGGTTTCGTCATAATCAATTCCTTGTTTCTGACGATATCCTTTGCCACTAATCTAGCCTTAAAGGTAACTACATTACCTTCCATGTCGGTTTTCTTCTTGAAAACCCACTTGCACCCTATGGGCTTAATCCCTTCAGGTGGGTTAACCAAGTCCCATACTTGGTTTTCGTACATGGAATCCATTTCCTACTTCATGGCCTCAAGCCATTTGTCCCTTTCTGAACTTTTCAGAACATATTCATAACTGATAGGTTCGTCATCGCTTATGAGTAACAGGTCGTTCGATTCACTTACGAGAAATCCGTATCTCTCTGGAATATTGCGTGTCCTATCAGACCTACGAAGAGGTGGTGTTGTTTTAGGTTCAACTGATAGCTCATCATTATGAGGTATTGGTTGTGGGTCTAGACTAGGTGTCTCTGTAATGCCTATTGGAGTTTCTTGAACTTCATCAAGTTCAAAGCCACTCCCACTGTTTTCTTGTAAAAGAAATTCTCTTTCCAGAAATACAGCATGCCTTGAAACAAACACCTTTTGTTCCAAGGGATGATAGAATTGGTAACCCTTCGTTTCCTTAGGGTATCCAATAAATAGACATTTATCAGACTTAGCATCCAATTTGTCTGACACAGTCCGCTTTACATAAGCAGGACAACCCCATATCTTAAGGTGAGTTAAGTGGGGTTTCTTACTATTCCATGTCTCATATGGAGTAGTAGAGACTACCTTGGTCGGGACTCTGTTTAGCAAGTAAACAGCTGTCTTAAGTGCATAGCCCCAAAAGGATTTTGGAAGAGTTGCATGATTCATCATCGACCTAACCATGTCCATCAAGGTTCGGTTGCGCCTCTCAGATACACCATTATGCTGTGGTGTATACGGCGGAGTCCATTGGGATAATATCCCATTGTCCCTAAGATAATCTTGAAACTCTTGACTTAAGTATTCACCACCCCGATCGGATCGAAGTATCTTAATACTTTTGCCAAGCTGTTTCTCTACTTCATTTCTGAACTCTTTGAATTTCTCAAAAGCTTCAGATTTGTGTTTCATCAAGAACACATACCCGAATCGTGAGTGATCATCGATAAAGGTGATGAAGTAGCTATAGCCTCCTTGTGCAAGAGTTGACATTGGTCCACATACATCAGTATGTATTAGTCCAAGCAATTCTCCCACTGGATTACCTTTTCCGGAAAAGGGTAATTTGGTCATCTTGCCTTTTAAGCATGATTCGCATGTATCAAATGAACCGGGTTCAAATGATTCCAGAATTCCACATCGGTGTAATTCGGTCATGCGTTTCTTACTTACATGGCCAAGACGGCAATGCCAAGTGTAGGAGTCTATTCGATTATCTATTCGAGCACGTTTGTTGCTAACTTCGATATTGAAAACGTCACTGGATAAATCTAACGTGTAGATACCATTGCACAAAGTTCCATTCCCATAAAGAACGCCATTTAAAGTTATGTAACAACAATTGTTACTAAAAGTTAAATGATAACCCTTTTCATTCAACATGAAATAGATACAATGTTCTTTATTAACGAAGGAACAAAATAACAATTATCCAATTCTAAGACACGTCCAGTGGGAGCTTTAGCAAATACGTTCCGATGGCAACAGCAGCAATCTTTGCTCCATTTCCAACTGCAAATTCGCTTCTCCCTTGACGAGTCTCTTCTATTCCTTAGCCCCTGTATGTCATTACATATATGTGAGCTACACCCAGTATCAAGTACCCAGGTATTTGAGGAAATAGAGTGACATTCAATAACGAAGATACTTGAAGAGGATGGGGCATCGGATGCCTTCTCTTTCAAGGACTCAAGATAAACCTTGCAGTTTCTTCGCCAGTGACCCTCCTTGCCACAGTGATGGCAAGTGCCTTTTAGGGTATTTTCAGTCTTTTTGGCCTTTTTCTTCTTTCCCTTATTCTGTTCTTTGGCCTTCGTCTTAGAACCTTTCTTCGAGGAACCAACTAACAGTACCGTCTTTTGATCCTGCTTCACAGAAGGCTCTACAGTCTTCAGCAGGTTGAGCAACTCAGGAAACTGGTCTGGAGTTGCATTTTCAGGAGGACGGTTGGGAAGTTGATCTTCAAGGACATAAGCAAGCTTCTCTACCTTGAGGACTATCCTCAGGTTTCGAAGCCAGTCCATGAAGTTTGGCCCAGTCAGTTTATTGGTGTCCAAAATGGAACGCAAATTCAGAGAAGACATGATCGAGTGATTATCCTAGAAATACAAATTGAGCTTATGTGAGAAGAATGATAAAGAATGTATCAACATACATTAATTAAATCCTATTTATTTTTCGAATTGAATAACCCTTTTTATCAATTCGGGAGATCGTAGGAACATCTCCAAATAGGTTGATATCCAACCATAGATAAGAACAACCATGGCTGTGGCCATCAAGTTATTCTTATCTATGAAGGTAGGTATTATACCGATTACACATCACATATATGTAACTATCACATTATGCTATCAACTAATTGAATGTTTGCATAAAACATTGGGTTGTTAACTCATTAACAAGTATGCAACATTATACATAGCACCCAATTGCACCTCTCTTTACATCGACCTTGGCTGTGGCACAACAAATCGATGCTCTAAGCTTAAGGCTGACCCATTAATCAAGAAATAGTTTTAATATGGTTGGAGCTCATTCAACCGCTTAGTCAGGCTTGGATGTGTCCAACAACCAAAACTAATGATTGACCTCTGACTCCAACTATATTATTCATAAACTAATTCCATTGTTTGAACATGTTGAGGTTTAAGTCGGGCATGGATGTGTCCATCAACCCAAACGAGAAACCAAACTCCGATTCTAACCATATTAATGGAAGGTGTTGGCCTTAATATTTTGTAAGGGGTTTTGGGTCTCATCCTTTCATTTCTAAGCATATTCATGACATAGAATTATGTCATGACTAACAATTTCCTTAATAAAGTATGTATGTGACTTAAGTTATCAAGTCTCATGAATTGAATTAGGAACCGGATTTCCTAATTCCAATTTCATATTTAATTAAAGGAATTGTTTTGGGAAACAATTTCCTAAATTGTCATAATTAATTTCGGAAATAATATGTTCAAGACTTTGATTTCTCTAAATCAAATATTATTAAATTAAGAGACAAATCCCTTAATTCAACTACATATTATTTTCATGAAAATCTCATTAAAGAAAACTCTATAGGAAACCATTTTCCTAATTAATTTTGGAGACAACAATATGTAAGAGCATCACCTCTTCAAACATATTTCATTCATGGATTTAATTAATTACAACAAATTATTTTCTAAGGGTGGCTCCCCGAGGCTCAGATACCCAAAGAAAAGTAATTTGTTGTAAATCCAATTGGACGGCTCCCCGAGGCTCAATCCAAATCAAACATGACAATTTCAATTAAAAATTGGGAAATCAAATTACAACAACTAACTTTAAATTGGACGGCTCCCCGAGGCTCAATCCAAAATAAAGAATTTTGTTGTCAATTTAAAAACCAATTCAAATTTAATTGTCAATTAACTGTCCATGAATTTGTCTAGACTTTCTTAAAAGAAAGTGCCCAAAATTGCGAGATTTCATAATAGGTTTTTAGAATAATTGTAAGTTTCTGGTACAAAGAAAACTTACTTATTTCCAAAATTGGAAAATTTCTAAAATAGAAAAATTTCCAAAATTGGAAAGTTTCCAAAGATGGGAAGTTTTCACAATTATTATAAAATTTCAGAAACTAGAAAATTTCAAAAGTTTGCGAAATTTCATGAGGATTTCCAAACTTCGAAATTCCTAAATCTAAAATTTATTATAATTGGAAAGTTTCCATAATTAAAAATTTTTTCCAAAATCGAGATTATGACAAAGATTTCCGCAAAACAATTATATGATTATGTCGAACACTAACCGGCTCTGATACCACTGTTGGGACCGGGTGCATGTTGACAAGGATACGGGTTCGTAAAATTTTAATTTTTTACGTGCAGCGGAAAAATTAGCATAAAATAATTTTTCAAATTACTTTAACCACGTATCTAGCATGCAACCTTATGATGTGTTGACATGATCATAAATTAAAACTTTGTGGAAAAGTAAACTAATTTACTAAGTACCTCGCGTAACTCAAAGTAAGGGACGAGATCCAACCGTAGCGTCCCTTGGAAGCTCCGCCTCTATTCGCGTCCACGCCGAGTTCTCTTCGGGATGACTTCGCAAAGTTACGAGTTTTGTGCCGATGAGAACTACTAGATTCTCTAAAGGCACAACTAGAACAACAAGAGAAAAGAATGGAAACTAACCAACAAGAAACGGAATCAAAATTCCGGGAAGAGAGGAGTTGCGATCCGCTTCTTCTTCTTCTTGTTTGGCTCCTCCTTGGTGGATGTTGCTCACGCCAACTTCTTGGAGATGAGGGTGCACCGGCCCTAGGAGGAGTAGGTTGGGCGCCGGCCCTAGGAGGGGATGGGGGGCGCCGGCCCTAAGGGGAAGAGAGAGGGAGAGAATAAGAGAGAGAGGGAGAGAACTAATCTCTTGATTACTCTATTGATTGGAATTCAAGGCTAGCCTTGGTTCCTTTATATAGTAACCTCTCCCTTGCCAAGTCTCCCTCTTAACAGAATTTTCATAAGAAATTTATCTTATAAATTCTCTTATTAATTATTCTGTTTAAGCCAAGTTTTAATAAAACAAATATCTTCTCTCCTTTTATTATGGAATAAATTTTATAAGAAATTTATAAATTTTCTTATTATGGAAAAATCAATTCACAATTGATTTTATAAAATAAAATTAAACCATTTAAAGTTTATTTTAATCTCCATAAAAAGAATAAATTTATTATATAAATTTTTCTTTATCATGGAAAAATCAATTCATAATTGATTTTATAAAATAAAATAAACCAATCCATGGTTCATTTTAATTTCCATAAAAAAGAATAAATTTATTATATAAATTTTTCTTATCATGGAAAAATCAATTCATAATTGATTTTATAAAATAAAAAATAAACCATTTAAAGTTTATTTTAATTTTCATGAAAACAAATTTATTTATCCATAATTTTATAAAACAAATCGCTCTTGATTTATTTTATAATTTAAACCAAATAAATTGGTTTCTCCCCTTTGTATTGACCGGCCAAACCAAGAGGGTGGACACCCTCTTTGGCCGGCCAAACCGAGCCGAACCCATCGCGAATTAAACTCATTTAATTCGCCCAATAAGTCTTCAAAAGACTTAGCCATTTTTAGCTTCCGTTGCGCCTCTGATAAATTCAGATTCGACTTATTTCTCTTGATCGAAAAATCCAATTTTCAACTCGTTTTAAATCCCTCGGATTACTCGTAGTGCGTGTGACTAAATAGGCTTTCGATTTATGTTGGCCGTCTATAATCAACTAATTATAGAACGATCATGAGTGGCACCTAGTAGTACATCATGACCCCCAATTAATCGAAAGATCAACGGTTGACCTCAAAAAGAATTCCGAAACCCTTCAGCAGCTCTAATGAATCGTGCCCCATTCCCTTCACCATCTTATACCCACTTGGTTCAGGACATGGTCTGTTTGTGTCAGTCCCCACTAGACTGACTACGTCACACCTAGCCCAAGTAATGTCTTTCTCGTCCTTTGGATTTCTAATTACTCTCATGTATTTTAGAGACTCGCACTCTAAACATGATATGCTCTGGCCAGAGGCTTTGAGTAACAATCCGACGATAGGCCTGGGTATACATCTCCTCGCAAGGAGTGGTGAATCCTTTGTAGGCTGTTCAAACATCTTCGGGCACTTCGGCTATACCCAATCATTCTGGGTCCACACCTCCTTGGAGATGCTTGCTTAAGATGTTAAAGTATAAGTCTCCAAGACCAAGATGACTTCAACACCGCAAGTCAAAGGAACATCGCACTTAAGCCGTAGTAAGAACTTCATTGACATATCTATATAGATAACCATATGAAGTCTTACAGCTAGTCACTCCAATGAACTAGTTCCCTTAACTAGCATCCATGTTTATCTCCGGACATCCCAATGTCGCCAGCCAGTGAGAATCAGCTGATTAGAGAATAACCATGCTAGTCTCAACAGAATTGATAGTGTCCGTATTTATCAATTCATCGACTATGGATATTTTCAATACTTCACATTTGCACATTTAGAGATAATCACTAGTTGTGATCCCATCACAAATTCTCTTATGCTGTGAGTTGTATTGCGGACATTCAGTAGATGAGTTTAAGATCCCAATCAAATACACAAACATGTATACTCAAATAGTGAATTATCATTTATTAAAATAAATGTTTACAATCATAAGGCGATTGCCTTAGGACACTTCTCTCATATCACTAACACCCGGGCTATACAGAATATTCGACAACGGATAGAGACTGCTCAGAGCCAGCAGAAGAGTTATGCCGACATCCGGCGTAGACCACTGGAATTTAATGTTGGAGGTTGAGTATTTCTCAAAGTGGCCCCTATGAAGGGGGTGACCAGATTTGGGAAGAAAGGGAAACTAAGTCCGCGCTATGTGGGGCCGTACCTGATTCTGAACAGAGTCGGTAAAGTGGCACATGAGCTAGAGCTGCCTCCAGAGATGTCAGCTATCCATAACGTATTCCATGTGTCCCTGCTGAAAAAGTGTATCCCAGATATGGACCAAGTGATCGAGCCACAGACGGTGCAAGTGCAAGAGGACCTAAGCTATGAGAGCAGACCCATCCAGATTTTGGATAGGGAAGTCAAGAAGCTGAGGAGTAAGGAAGTACCCTTAGTCAAGGTCCTATGGCAAAGTCAACGGCTTGAAGAAGCTACCTGGGAACGCGAGGATGAGATGAGGTGCAAGTACCCGGAGTTATTCTAAGTTCGAGGACGAACTTTCACGAGGTATGGGGGATTGTAACGACCCGAAAAATTCTATTAATATTTTCTTAAAATATTGAGCATGTCTAGATAATTTTCCGAGGGGCCTAGAAATATTTATATAAAATTTGGCCTAGAAATCCATATTTTCTCATTTAAATTGAGAAATTTAGTAGTAATGGGCCTTATATGGGCTTTTTAGTACCATAATTATTGGGGATTTTAGGTAGAAATTTATATAAATATAAAGGGGTTTTAATGAGAAATATGAACATAATTATGGGGGAATTTTTAGGGGATTTTCGAAATTTTTAGGGAAAAATAATAGAAAATAAAAAGGGAAAATAAAATAAAAAATAGGGTGCATGGGCCAAGGATTGAACCTTGGACCTCTTGTACAACCATGTAGACTCTAACCAACTCATCTAGCAAGAGAATGTTATGAGAAAATGAAGTGGATATTGGTTAAGGCTTAGAAGAAGATGAAGGGTCATGGAGAGACTCTTCATTTACCTCCTTAATGGGTGATAAAGAGGGGGGTTTGGGAGTTTCTTTCTTCCTTCCATCAATTGCATTTGCTCCCCTCCTTCCTCCTCATTCTAGATGAAACCCCAAGGAGGAGTTCTCCCTTGGAAAAGCTTCCACCATGGCTTCATCTCCAAGAGCTAGGGTCTTCACAAGAGTACAAGGGCTAAGGGTGATCAAGAGGCAACAAGATTTCCATCTTTCTTTCAAATCTAAGGTTATAATCAAGATCAATCAAGGTAAGACTCCCTCACCTGTGGTATAATGGCTTTTCTTGAAGATTAACATGATATGAAAGTTGTATATGAGGTTTATGTTGGAAATACCAAAGGAAACCCATGAATCTAACCTTATAGGTTTCGGCCCATGGGATTCTTGGTCTAAAATGATGATAAAAATCCAAATCATGTTGTTTAATGTTCTCTCATGATGTCTAGAGGTTTAATATAATTTTTGAGAATTTTTGGGGTACCCTAGAGACCCTATATGTTTCGGCCAACCTCAAGGACCCAAGGGTTAGGGTTGAGCCTTTAACTTCAAGTATATGTTTTATGTGTTGCCATGATATAAGGGTGATGGAGGGTGATTATGTGAATTTTCACATGGCCTAGAGACTCTATAAGTTTCGGCCAAGAAGGGTTAATAGGGTAAAAGTTAAGATTTATTTCAAGTAAGGGCTCCAATGGCTCCATGGTAAGATGTGATTAGTGTTTTATGAGTTGTTGGGGATTTTAATGGAATTTTTCCATACCCCCATGGCCTTATAAGTTTCGGCCAGCCCTAGGAAAGTGGCCTAAAGGTTAGGGTTAACCCTAATCATGAGCCCAAGGACTTCCTATGGTCTCATAGATGATGTATGGTTGTTTCCTTTACCTTATGCTATATTACATGTTTATGGAAGTGATGGAACTCCACCCTAGAAGTTTCGGCCAAGCCTTGTATCTAGGGTTTGGGGTGGAGTTAGGGTTCAAAGAATGATAGTTCATGTTTACCATAAAGTATTTATATGTATAGGATCAAGCATGTGGTAGAAATCATGTTAACCATAACCCTAATGTTTAAGCACCATGTTTTATGCTTTTATATTTTATGTTTATGATTGGATGCCATGCTTAATAGGGTTTATTATGAATGCCTTACATCTTTATGACATGTATTTGGATGGTAGGTAGAATGTTATGAAAATCCTACCTATGTATACTTATGGGATGTAGAGAACCATGCTAAGTTACATGCTCATGTTATGTTAAGGACCATGCTAAGTTATTGTGTATGTTCATGATATGATTGATGCCATGATAAGTATGATAGGTTTATGTTCAGGATATGAATGATGCCATGATAAGTATGATAGGGTTATGTTCACGATAAGAATGATGCTATGATAGGTATGTTATGTTAGGTTCATGATAGAAACGATGACATGATAAGTATGTTATGTTTATGTTCATGATGAGAATGATGCATGCCATGTTGTATGAATAAAGATGCATGTTATGTTGATGAAAGAAGATGCATACCATGTTTATGAATAAAGATAATTCTCATGCCTTACAGGCATCATGATGTTATGGAATAAGAATGAACAATGAAAGGACAAGCATGTGTTAAGTCATGCTTTATGTAACATGGTTATGCTATGAATGTCTTATGAATGATGAAACATGAAAAGTATTTTACTTTATGTATGGACTTGTACCGGACCGAAGTATGGGTCCAAGGGATGGGCACCTTAAGAACGCCCCGATTTTGGACTACCGAAGCTGTCCACGGTTCTGGCACTACCGGAGCTGTGCAACAGGGATGGGCACCTTAAGAACGCCTCGGTTCGGGGACTCGCGACCTCGAACTTGCTAGGGATGCGCGCTATGATGTATGTATGTGGTACAAGCCGGGGACCCCAAATGATGTTATGATGATTATGTTTAAGCATTTAAGAGTATGTTTTTAAAAAGTTAAGCATCCTTATGTATATGCATTCCACTCATGCATCCATTCATGTTATGCATTATGCTATGTTGATAAGATTTTATGCTTACGTTTCATGTTAAGAAGTATGCATGAGAATGAATGATCTATGCCATGATTATGTTAAGAAGATGTTCAAATGCTATGATATGTATTATGCCATGCTTAGAATGTTCACTATGTTTATGTTTATGTCATGTATCATGCCATGCTTAGAATGTTAACTATGTTTATGTTTATGCCATGTATCATGCCATGCTTAGAATGTTTACTATGTTTATGTTTATGCCATGTATCATGCCATGCTTAGAATGTTAACTATGTTTATGTTTATGCCATGTATCATGCCATGCTTAGAATGTTTACTATGTTTATGTTTATGCCATGTATCATGCCATGCTTAGAATGTTAACTATGTTTATGTTTATGCCATGTATCATGCCATGCTTAGAATGTTTACTATGTTTATGTTTATGCCATGTATCATGCCATGTTTAGAATGTTTACTATGTTTATGTTCATGTCATGCTATGTATACGATAAGTACTGATGTAAGATGTTATGTTCTAAGTAGAGCACCAAGTATGTTAATGTTTCATATGCTCATTATGAGATGATGAATGATGAATGGTTTTGTGAGTAGGAAAGAGTCTTACTAAGCCTGTGTGCTTATAGTCTTATTTCCTTATACCGCAGATCATTCAAGGGGACAATGATGGAAGCAGCAGGAGGGCAAGAACGCATGTGTGTAGTAGTGACTTGGCCCAGGAAACCCTATGTTTACCGTTTATGCTAGAACTTTACCTTGGTTACTTATATGTTTGAATAATGACTTATGGAACCTTATGATATGATGTTATGTATGACATGATATGATGCTTAAGTTCAAAATTAATATGCTAAGGTTCCCATGTCATTATGTTAAGAATGGTAACAGGGCATGTATAAGTTAAAGTTATTCTGCTGCCTTATGATGTCTACATGCCCTAAGCATGTTAACGTAATGCCGCTTATGGGGAAAAAAAAAGTGGGCGTTACAATATCCTTGATTAACAAAATTGTAATCAAACTAATATCAATTTGAATGGATGGGTCATGGGTCCTGTGGCTTAACACGATAAAGTTATGCTCATTTGAAGTTTGGTTTGCTATTTTGGACTCAGGACAACAATAAACACACCTGTGTCGCCCAACACATCATGGTTATTTTCCACTCTAGATGCTCTAATTGATGCTTTTCAGTTGCCTCTGTTGGTGCAGGCAGCACCTAAGTCATACCTGAGTTTTGATAATGGCAAAGGGTTCAGAAGTTAAGATGTTATTGTGATCTAACTTGTTCACTGAGTGTGCAGAAAGAAGTGCTATGGACACTAGGCAAGAAGTCCTGGCAAAGGGCTGGGCAAAGAAGTCCTGGTCGAGGACTGGGCAAGAAGACCTGGCCGGAAGTCAGGCAAAGAAGTCCTGGTCGAGGACTGGGAAAGAAGTCTTGGCAAGGGGCTGGGCACCGAAGACCTGACCAGAAGTTGGGCAAGAAGACCTGACCGGAAGTTGGGCAAGAAGACCTGACCGGATGTTGGGCATATAGACCTGGTCAGGTGGATTGGGCAAAAGTCCAACCGGAGGAGCCGGTTGGTAAAAGGTAAACTCTCCTGAGAAGAGTAGGCGAGGACGCGTTCCCCGTCAAGGGAATAGTAGGCGTCGGTTCGACCTAGGGTTCCATTTGGGAGACCCGAAGTCAGAACCAAGACAGCTACGGCTGTAAATAATGACTAACACTCTTGCTTGGTTTGTTTTGGAACTAACCTTGGTTACAGGGATCGAAGGATTGTGTTTCTGCAGTTCAGACGCCCCAAAGGAGTGGGGTGGTTCACTGGGCTAGGCGCCCGGGAGGTCACGGGCGCCCAAGGTCAAAGCCAAAGTGGTCATCGAAGCAAATCTGCCACGAAGCCAATGTACCAGGTCAACTTAGGCGCCCGAGAGGTCCCGGGTGCCCCAGTCAGACCAAGTGCCGAGTCGAAGGGGATAAGCGCTGACCGAGCTACGGATAGAGGTTCTCGTAGGTAAAGGCACGTGTCAGGCGCCCCCAACGGATCAGGCGCCCCCATGAGCACTATAAAAGGGGGCTCGACCCCAAGTCTTCAACATCACTGTTTCTCAAAACTCCAACGCTTTTCGTTCAAGCGCTACGCCCCGGCAAACTCCGACTTCGAGATCCCAGCGCTGACGACGACCCTCCGCTCCGAAATTCGATCCACCTCGGGCGTCGGTAACGAAAAGTGTAGCAATTTCAATTTCCTGATATACTCTTGTACTTCACTTGTAAATCTTTATTGCGATTATTGGATTGCCCAAAGTAAACGGTCAAGGACCGTGGGCCTTGGAGTAGGAGCCGACCGCGACTCCAAACTAAATAAAAAATTGACTTGTGTTCTTGTGCAATTTATTTCTTTCCGCTGCATATTTGCTCTTTATTAGTTCGAAAAATTTTATAACGATATTCACCCCCCTCTATCGTTTTCTTCGATCCAACAAGTGGTATCAGAGCGGGTGGCTCAAATTTGGTGCAACCACCAATTTGAGATTTTTTTTCAGATTTTACGATTTTTTTTAATTTCTTTGTTGAATTTTTCTCGTTAATCGAGATTGGTGCAACACCACTCGATCGCTTTCATTTCGATTAATTTTTCCCGCACTACTAATCCAAGACCAAGTCTTGGGACAGAGTTTCTTTGTTTCTATTTTTCAGAGAAATTATAATGGCCATGCAAGAGGGTTTCAGCACAGCCAGACCACCACTGTTCAATGGAGAAGACTTCTCCTACTGGAAGAGTCGGATGGAAGTCCACCTGAAGACTCAGGTGGATATGTGGATTATAATCCAATCTGGTCTTGAAATCCCCATGAATGCTGAAGGAGTGACACAGCACTACTCAAAATGGGACGCCTCACTGAAGAAAAAGATCGAGGCTGATGCAAAGGCAACCCAGACACTGCAATGCGGATTAACTAAAGAAGAACTGAATCGGGTGGGTCCCTTCAACAGTGCTAAAGAAATTTGGAGCAAATTAATTGAGTTGCACGAAGGCACCTCCGACACCAGAATCAGCAAAAGGTGATAGATCGACAGGTGTGCTAGAGGGGGGGGGGGGTGAATAGCACTTTTTTGTTTACATCTCTACAAGGTTGTTAGCGCAGCGGAAACAATAATATGCAAAGGACAATAAAAACAATGCTAACAATCAGAATTTACTTGGTATCCACCCAAATGGGTGACTAATCCAAGGATCCACGCACGTACTCCACCTCCACTAAGAAAAATCTCCTTCAGGCGGAGAAACCTTTACAGAATGTTGTCTTCCTCTTTACAGAATATAGTGATTGAAGAGAGAGGAAGATGAGAATGCTTTTTGCACGAGCAGCACTTTGTTACAGTACGGAACCGTACCGTTCACGTGCAAAAAGGTGCTCCTTTTATAAGAGAACAGGACAAACTCGCAGTCTGTCTAGCCTCGCACCAGTCGATGCCCCTGGGGCAGTCGACTGGCCTAGCATTAATTGCTAGCCAACGACTAGTTTTTGGGGTACACCAGTCGACTGCCTCTGGGCCAGTCGACTGGTAGAAGGCTGAAAATCTTCTGTGAGTTTTGGCAGTCGACTGCCCTCTGGCCAGTCGACTGCCCACTCACTTCCAGCCAATCTTCACATACTCCTTCACATGTGCCTTCAGGTTCACTACTTGGCTCGCCCCTTGAAGTCATCTTCCTCTGGCTCTCGTCCCTTGGATGCGCACACAAGCCTTCCCTTGGCTTGCCTCCATGCCACCCTTCATGTGTGCCCTTGAAGTCCACTTCTTGGCTTGCCCTTGGAGTCCTCTTCCCTCAGCTCTCGTCCCTCGGATATGTTCTCCATGTGTGATTCTCCAAGTCCTGCAAACTCAATCACACACATCAAATACAACATAACACTCTAACCTTAAACATATTCACACACACACATCAAAACCATGATCTTCCAATCATTTTAGGGCCGATTGCCTCAACAATCTCCCCCTTTTTGATGTGTGGCAATATGTTTAAGTATAGAGATAAATAACAGCCAACAATAACAGCAACAATAGATAGTAATTGAAAAAACATAATACATAGCAAACCTAAGAGGTAACCTCCCCCTTAATCCATGTCTTCTCCCATTTTCAATTCTACTCATAATCCAAGTTAAGTTTCCACTTAACACTAAACAACATTAAAAATGTAAGACATATCAAAACCTAAGAGGTAACCTCCCCCTTAATCCATGTCTTCTCCCATTTTTAATAATCGAAGGTCTAAGTTAGACAAAATACCTTAAACCATCCATTTCAAGTCAAAATTCTAACTTAAACCACCCATTCTCCCCCTTTGACACCATCAAAATGATTGCCTCAATCAACCCAACCCTATGGCATCAAATTAGAGAAAGTTGGATTTCTGAAAAAGGTTTCAGAATCTAAAAACAGACGTGCCAGTCGACTGATACTCTGTCAATGACATTTTTCAGGTTCTGTGCTGAAATTCAGAAACGTCCAAAAAAATCCAGAAAATTCCAAAAATTCTAAAAACTTGCAGACATGTTTGAAATGATATACTCTATCAAGGAAAAATATCAGTCCATATAAAATTTCAAACATGCATGACTTTTGATAAAAACTCAAAATCCTTGAAAACCACTAAGTTTTGTATCAAAATTACAATCTAATTTTGCAATCCAAATCTTTTAAAAAATATGGCAAAGCATATAAAACATAAAATGGTTTTCAAAGTTTTAAAATGTCCAACTATGAACTTGGGCAAAGTGTCCATGAATTAAACACTTGCCTCCCCATAGTTGATCTAGTTTTCATATTTTGATACTTTTAATGATTCAACAATATGCCACAAGCACAAGTGAACCAAATGTATCACCCTAATGGATCAAGCACACTCTTTCAAATGTAATATCCCAAGGTTCATCCTATACTTCTACAAAACACATTCCAAGGCCTCTTCTTAAGGATGCAAATTCCGATTCGGGAAGAGGCTTGGTAAAAATGTCGACTAGGTTCGACTTTGATTCAACATAGTGTAGTTCTATGTCTCCCCTTGCCACATGGTCTCTAATGAAGTGATGTTTCACTTCAATATGTTTTGTCCTAGAGTGGTGAACCGGATTTTTGATTAAGTTGATTGTACTTACATTATCACACAAGACTTTGACCTTGGTATAATGTAACTCATAATCTTCTAAAGTGTGCATGATCCAAAGGAGTTGGGAAACACACCCACCCATTGCCACATGTTTCGCCTCCGTTGTTGATAGGGCAACGCATGATTGTTTCCTACTACTCCGACTAACTAAGAAAGACCTAAGGAATTGACACCCTCCACTAGTACTCTTCCTATCTAGCTTACATCCCGCATAGTCTAAGTCGGTGTATCCAATAAGATCAACACTAGGGGTTCTAGGATACCAAAGTCTGACATTGAGGGTACCTTTGACATACCTTAGGATCCTCTTAACTACAACCAAATGGAACTCTTTGGCACAAGATTGGTACCTTACACACATACCTACCGCAAAAAGTATATCGGGTCTACTAGCGGTTAGATATAGTAGGCTACCAATCATGCTCCTATATTGCTTAGAGTCTACCATTTTCCCTTCAAGGTCACTATCCATTTTCACATTTGTTCCTATGGGGGTAGATGCTACCTTAGCATTTTCTAGGCCAAATTTCTTTAGCATTTCCTTAGCGTATTTAGTTTGAAAAACATGTGTACCTTCATTAGTTTGCTTAACTTGAAGTCCTAAAAAGAAGGTTAGCTCTCCTACAAGACTCATTTCAAATTTATCTTCCATACATTTGATGAATTCTTGTAAGAAGTCATTATTTGTTGACCCAAAAATGATATCATCTACATACATTTGGGCAACAAATATGTCCTTATCCTTAGATTTTAGGAACAAAATAGGGTCAATTGTTCCTCTCCTAAACCCCTTAAACACTAGAAATGAAGAAAGCCTTTCATACCAAGCCCGGAGAGCTTGTTTCAATCCATATAAGGCTTTTCTCAATTTGTAGACGTGTCTTGGATAATTAGGGTCCTCAAACCCGGGGGGGGGTTTGTTCTACATAGACCTCTTCCTTAATTATCCCATTAAGGAATGTCGACTTCACATCTATTTGGTGAAGTGTGAAACCCATGTGAGCGGCATAGGCTAGTAGAATTCTAATGGACTCTAATCTAGCTACGGGGGCATAAGTCTCATCATAATTTAATCCCTCAACTTGGTTAAATCCCCTAGCTACCAATCTAGCCTTGTTCCTAGTGATTTTGCCTTGGTCATCTAGTTTGTTCCTATAGACCCATCTTGTGGTTACAATGGTGCAATCATTGGGCCTAGGAATCAACTCCCAAACCTCACTTCTCTCAAATTGATTTAGCTCTTCTTGCATGGCTAAGACCCAATCTACATCTCCCAATGCTTCATTAATAGACTTAGGTTCTAATTGAGAGATTAAGGCGATTTGACTAGTTTGGTCTCTAAAGTAGGACCTAGTCCTTACTCCTTGAGTGACATCACCCACTATTTGGTCAATAGGGTGATCTTGGTGATGTCTCAAGGGCCTAGAGGTTGTG